>JAKSZT010054540.1:6412556-6656676 GCA_026826555.1 Tolypeutes matacus
CCCCCCCCCCCCCCCCCCCCCCCCCCCCCCCCCCCCCCCCCCCCAAACAAGGCAGTCACACTTAGGATCACCAATGTTCAATTTAAGGTCTGAAGACCAGGAACCTTTTTTAATTTTAAGCATCCTAGTTGTCAGTTACTAAAGAAAACCATGGCCTTCGAGCAGACATGATGCCATCTCTTAATTGGTCTGTCTTAAGCAGTTGCAGTCAGTATGGTGGATTTGTTTCTGAGACTCTGTTAGTATATCCTAAATTGGATGCACAAGATTTAAAATCATGAAAGACATCTTCAGATCTTCAGAGTTCAGAAGACCTGATTTGCATTGCATAACTTCCTAAACTTCTCATGACTCTGCAGTCATCTGTAATGTGACAGGATTATTAAGAGAGATCCGAATGTTTGTAATATAGAATGAGGAGCTCTGAGTATTCCCATAATGAGAAAGAGAAACAGTATGACATGAGAGGACTTGACTTTGCTAAGTTTCCAAGGCAGCAAGTGGCCATTCTTTATAAAGTATGTGTCATTAAACCCTACTCTTGGACAGAGCAAACCTTGACAGGTGCCCACATAGTACAAACTACAACAGTTTTGGCAATTGCGTTTCTATTAGGCCTGATTTCAACAGTCAAACCTGGTAATTCAGGACCTGGGTGATTTTTTTCTTTTGGCCTGCTTTACCAGTTTTCACTTTGCACATCGATCACATTAATTGGTTGATTTTGAGCTTTCCACTAGGCTTCCTGCTGTTTGTAATCCTCAAGAGAGTTTCACTTAAAGGAAAAGTCAAACTTCTACCACAGATATACCCACACAAAGCTCTTTCTCTGAAATAAGAAGAGAGTCAAGACTCAATTAAGATTTTTCTCCCCTTGAGGTATCCATTTTGTAATTTACTCAATGCTTTAAGAACATGGGGTTCATTTTGGCATCACCTCCTCCATATACTCTTGGCTAACTGGGGAACCCAAGTGGCTTCTGATTTATTTGCCCTATTCTGAGCTGGAACACTTGCCCAACTTTGAGCAGTCCCTCTCTAAACTGGATTAATCCATCTAAACACAATACTCCTACCAGTCTACAAATGCTACTTATTTATCCCCAGGCTAGTGTTTCCAAACCACAATCTTAGGGGATTCTAAAGAGTTCCTCCAGGGCTTCTCCATGAGGGAGGAAGGCTCCCCAAAGCAGCTTGGCTTCTGTTTTACACATGGGCACCGAAGGAAGATTATTGAACAGAAGGAGTCATGATTAAAGAAAGTTTCTAAGCAATGATTTCAGAACCTTCTCCTCTTTACTCTTCATGACCTTTGTTTGGAACTAGCTAGCCAGTGCTTCCATACTTATAAACTAGGTTAGGTTAGATTGCAATAATAAGTCAACCCCAAAATCTCAGTGTCTTACCCCAGTATGATTTATTTCTTATTCATACCAACTTAATGACCAGCAGAGGTTGGCCGAGGGCTCTGATTCACTAAATACTCAGGGAACCAGGCTGAATGAGGCAGTAATAAATCAATACAAGGTCCTCCGTCTACAAGGGCAGGGCAAGAAAGAGACTTAAGATGGAGCACCAACAATCCAAAATCTAGAACCTGGAACTCTCAAATAGCCCATTGGCCATAAAGGTCACATAGCCCCAGCTAACAGAAAGGGACTGAGAAGTGAAGAATTCCAGGTGCCCAGGAAATAGAAAAGATTGGGCTATTGATCACCACTGATGATGTCTACCAGAGAGTCTCTCTCTTCTCCTTTACCCCAGACTTCTGACTTCCAACTCCCTTCCAGCCTCCTCTGATTTTTATGACATCCTGGACCCTCTTCTTGAAATTTTTTTTTTTTAAAGATTTTATTTATTTATTCATTTATCCCCCCCCTTGTTGCTTGTGCTCGCTGGGTCAGCTAACCACGCCGCGCGGGCGGGCTTGCCTTCACCAGGAGGCCCCGGGAACCGAACCCGGGGCCTCCCATATGGTAAACGGGAGCCCTACTGATTGAGCCACAGCCGCTTCCCATCTTCTTGAATTTTTGTCATTAGTAACTCTGTCCCAGTTCTTGCCTTCCCCCATTGAACTTCCACATAAGTCACACAACACACAAACACACACACAACTGAGAACAAGGATATGACAATATTTTCATTTTTAATTTTTTCCCTAGGGGTAAGCACAAGGATTTACTTATAAAATTGTTCACCATAGCATTTTTTATTTAGGCTTGAAATATCCTGTATATGCAACAATACGGAGGTGGTTAAATAAATCATGTCTTATTATTAGACACTAACCAACAATTTAAAATTACATTAAGGAAATATATTTATTATAATGAAAATTGTCTATAAGTTACTAACCAAATGAGAAAGGTGGAGTCCATTCAGAATCTCCCCATTTCAAAAATAATTACAAACGCACACACACATACACACTTTACCTTTGAATAGAAAAATGTACAGAAGAATAAATATCAAAGTACATATAGAAGTCAACTCTGTTGATTTTTATCCTCTTCATTTAATTTGCCTGAATTACCTTTCTATCTGAGATACTTGAATAAAAAAACCATTTTGAAAATACTTGAAATGTTGCATTTTGAAGGAGAGCTATTGGTGTTGAAAATGCTCCCCTCTGTCTGTCCCTATAAATGAATTTGACCTATCTATGCACCCCTACCCACCCCTGCCCACCCCCAAATCCCCACTGGACAGATCCCATGAATCTTGGCCAAAGTTCTCTGCTCTTCTATCTTGCATTTACCTAGCAAACACCCTCACATGTGATCATTTAAACCCATGGTTCCTGCTTTCATTAATCTCATTCTCTGATTATTAGGATATGAATACCTACAAAAGCCTCTCTCCCAACTTCTCTCCCCAATACCTTGAGTTTGGGCTCCTTCTCTCTTGAACATAACTCCACACTAGCCCCATGGTTTCAAGAACCATGAACTATGTGTAAGAGACTTTCTCCAGCCTACCTGGCCCATCCTTCAGAGTCCATATCTCAAAAATGTCATCTATTCTTACCAAACCAGCAGAACCAATTCTGACCCCTCTCCACACCCCCAGCCCGCCGTCATGGGAAGGAGATTAAATACAAAAGCAAATGTGTTCATATTTGTGTAAAACTAAAAATCATGAAAACCTTTGACACTTTTGAAACATTGAGAATTTAGTGTTGAAAACTGACAAAGACAGAGGAAGACTATCAAACATAACTCCAAGTAAGTGCTTGTTTATCCTAATATCTGAGGCCCAGCAAACTATCTTAAAGGTTTCAAATAGCTTTATATGTTCTACAAATATCTGTCATGGGTATTTAGCCAATACGTAGTTCGAAAAAACTCTCTGCAAACCAGGTTGTCGGACTCAATGTCATGGTATATGGATATCTTCTCTAAAATTTCCTTTTGTTAAATTTATGCTAAGTATACCAATAAGTGTTATTTATATGGGAGGTACAAGTGGAGAAAATAGGAGGCAATTTTATTTACTTGAAAACAAATCCCTGCCCTTGCTTTAGATCAGCTTTTTTTTCCCTTTATTAATGATTTGTGCTATTCAGATGCCTCTTTCACTTGGTGACGTGATTGCATCAGTGCGTGTTGGGGCAATTTGCTCTCCACCATGTCAGAATCAATGAGCATTCTTTATTGATCTATAAGCACTAAGTGCTAAGCATTGTATTGGAAGAAAGAAAAATATGACAGTGTCAAGACTTTTCCAGCACATTCCAAAGTCATCTCCCCTGCTTTGTGCTCTGGAGGAGTAACAGTTTCAAGGAAGGCATATATCACGGAGCCCTGTGAGACCAGGTGCACTCTGGCTATTTCAGGGCCATGAGTGTACAAGTGACAAATTCTCCTGCTGGATGTGTTATCACACATCATGTCAAAACTGAGGAACAATCCATCTGGATTGACTTTATATTCTGAGATAGAAGCCTTTGGAATCGGGTGAAATGCACATTTTTTCTTTGAGGCAGCTTGTTAGGAAGAATTGGCTGCAGTGGAGGTCAAAGCCGAAGAGACATTGAGATATTCAATACACAAGTAGATAATGGGGTGACAAAAGAGGATTCGTTCCACTAGCTGGTGTCTCAAAGATCTCTCTAGATGAGTTCTTCATAGATGAGTTAAAAATACATACACTTAAAAAAAAAAAAGCATACACTTTACAGGGGAACAAGAGGTTAAACTGGGAAGGATAAGATTATGAAATGTAATATGACTTGCAACATAAACCCAATATCCTTTGGACGGATGGAAGTTCCCTTTAAATATAATATTACTATTTGTTGTATATAATTGTAGTAATGGCATCACGAAATTTACTATGAGTTTTTTCAACAAGATGGTTAATCACAAAAGACAATTCCTTGGTTATGTGAATAAGAAATGAAATTCACTTAAAGCTCCGTATTGCATACTTGATGAGGAAATAAATACTTGAGGGTGACTACAGCATTGACTGTTCAACTGGTTAGCAATATCAATCACTGAGTTAAAGGTCTGTCTAATTTCAACATCACTTGAGGGATGGAAGAGGAAGTGCATTTAGGAAGGAAGGCGATGTTTTCAACAGTGTACAGTCAACTAAAAGGATACAGTCTTTGGCCACTCCTTTTTTTTTTTTTTAACAAACTTTATTTATTTTTTTATAATTAATTTTTTTATATTTTAAAAGATGCTTAGATTACATAAATGTTACACAAAAATTACAGGGATTCCCATGTTCCCCACCTCCCATACCTCCCATAACCTCCCACATAAACATCTTTCATTAATGTGGCACATCACCTGCAATGGATATACACATCCCGGGCCTCTGCCACTAAGCATGGACCATAGTTCATTCACATTGTAGACCACACTCTCTCCCACACAGTTCTGCATGGTATATGCTGATGTAAAATGGCCTGTATCTGTCATCGTAATGTCACTCAGGATAGTTCCCAAGTCCTGAAAAAGCCCCTGTATTACAACTGCTTTTCCCTCTCCCTGCCCCCAAAGCATCCAGTGGACACTGGCACCACCTCAATATTGTATTTTCTTCTTCTTTAAATGCAGAGACTCGATAAGGCAGGGTGGACCTCAGGCAGTAGAAGACTGGAATAAGAAGTAGACAAGGTGGTGTAGCAGAGAGAAAATTGGCTTGAGAGCAGATGATCTGGTTTCTCTGCCACTTACTCAAATAGCCTGACCTCTCTGGGCCTTGGTTTCCTTACATGAGCAAAAGCAGTCATTACAGAGAAAGTTAAAAAGTATGCAATGAGAAATGGATACTCAAGTACATGTAGATTGCAAGATGCCATATGATATAAGGCATTATCATTTGGAAGGAAATGTCAGAACATGCTGCCTCAGCCCTCCACCCGGAGCAACTGGTTCATGGAAGCCAACTTAAAGCCTTCCTGGAATAAGGTAAAGTACAAAATGGGAGAAAAGGTGAGAAAATCATATAGAACTCTTTTTAAAATGTTTTGTCCACTTGGAAACCATTCTCCTTCATAACCATACCTTGATTTTCTTTGATTTACCTCCTCAACCACCTACACTAGGTGCTATGAAAGTGCCCTACGTTCCCACCATAGAAGCTGAGAGGTCCCTGCAAAGCCTTCTGCTAGAGCCTTCCTTTCACTAACTCTTGTACACCAAAGGTAGAGGCAGGGGGAGGAGAGCACACTCTCCTGAGACTTTGTTTCCTGTTAAACTGATGCAAAGATTGTTGGGTTTTACTCATTGCGTCTGCAGAATGGTCCAATATGTCATAATGCCCTGCTCCAAGTCTGGTCTTTTGAACTTCTTACTGATTCTTACTGCTTCCTGATACCCTTTCCCAAAATGATCTTTTGCTTAAATTAGCCAGAGTTTTGTGTCTGTTGCTTGCAACCAAAGAGCCATAACTGTAAGGAAGCGTAGAAGGATGAACAGAAGGAAGTTTGAAAGAGAGAAGGAAAGGATGGAAGGGGAATAACGAAAGAAAAGAAAGATAGAAAACTGAAAGGAAGGATTAAAGGATGGATAGAAGGAAGGGATGGAAGAGAAAAAGGAAAGATGAAAGAATCAAATGCATAGCGATTCAGATCTTCCTTGACTGAATCTGCTCCATGCCCAGACAAAATTTAGAGCCTCCACCTGAGTTCTCCATCAGAGAAGACAATACAGTTGTCTCTGAATGCTTGACATACAGAGTTAAGCTCAGTGAGATCTCTGCTCATGGAAGCTAGTGCTTCTCCAGTCCACCTAGGTCTTTTAATACCAGAAAGTTTGACATCCTTGGGCAACCTATGATTATGAAACCTTATATAGAGTTGAAATTTACTTCCAGTAATCTATACCCTATAGACCAGCTCAAAACAGGTCTCTGGACAGCCTTGTAAATATTTTAGGACTTACTGAGAGAGACAAAGTAGAAACACCAGAGATAGAAACCATCCAGAAGAGGACCTATATCCCAGATTCTAGTCCTCAGCTCTGTAGGTCCAATAGTTCAACATAGCCCAGAGGTTCAGAATTGATGGGCTTCTTTCAAACAATTTCACAAAAGACTGATGGGTAGAGTGGGGTTTCAGTTTCTTAATACAAAGTATGAGGTTAGAATCAGATTCCAGCATTCAAACTTGGCCTGTGCATTTCTTAACTGTGTGATTTTGTGCAAGTTAATCAACTTCTCTGAGCCTTGGTAATGCTTGTGGTTGGCATGAAGGTTGTCTGGAACATCAGGGGCACCCAGCACATGCTAACTGCTTTCCCTCCCCTTATGAACCAGGCTCCTCTCCTGAACCTCTTCATTCAGGTGCTCTCAGCATCTCCTGTCTCTTGCTCCAGCTACCGCTGCAACGACCAGCCCTGCATGGACTCTGGCTAATTTCACACAGGCACAATCTGGCAGTGACTTCCTCCTGCCTGTGCCTGCTCCCCTCCATCCTGGGCCATCCCTCTTGACACTGAGGTGGGGGAGGCAGCAGACCCCTTTTTGGTGCCCATGTGTGTACAACCTCGAAGTATGGGAGAGTTACCACCACTATGGGATGAATCTTTGATGGGTGGTTGACAGGACGCAGGATAAATGCTTCCCTCTCTCTACCCTCCACTGCCTAAAGACTCATTGATAAGGCTTCTCAGAGGACTGTCCCTGCATCCCTGGATAAGACACCCTTGTATCAGCTCTATCTTCCTCTCTGCCTTACTCCCCAAGACCCCCACTCTTTACCTAGTAATAACATATAAGCCTTTCCCTCATACTCTGCTTTCCAGGAAAACCAGGCTAAAATAAACTCTGGCTCATTTTCCCTTTTCAATCACCAGAATACCCCATTCTTTCCATTGGCAGAGTCAGGCAAGTTTTATGGCACCCAGGAGGCAGAATGAAGAGTTGATGACTTGCTTGGTGAGCCTGGAGTTATAACAAAAGTAATCTGAGCTACTGAGAATTCTTCTAGACTCCACAATAGAGGCCTCCACCCCAACGGCCATGTTTAGGTCCTCTGCCCCTGGAGAGAATTGGGAGAACACCCTTTTCCAACTCCATGTCTGCACTTCCTTTTCCTAAAATCTAAGCCTGCCCGTGCACATGCCCTTTCTTTCATCATTGCAATGAGAAAGTGGCTGCTTCCATTGTCATAACTATTTTATCCATGACTTGCCTCCAAATCCCGGCACCTAGATTCTCCTCAGCTAACTTGTTTCTGAAGATCGCCACCACCAGCAGCACACGGCGTGCCAGGTTCTAAACTCCTTACGCTTATTAGCTCATGGAACCTTCAGACTGATGCTGTAAGGTTGGTGCTATGACTATCCCCATTTTGCAGATGAGAAAACCAAAGCACAGAGGGATTATGTAATTTGCCCACAGAGCTAAGAGGTGGCAGTTAGCTTTCAAACCCAGGCAGTGGGCGTCAAATGCCTGCATCCTTAAACTCTACACTCTACTGTCTTGAATCCCATTCTTCATGTTTCCTTTTCTTAAAATTTCCAAGTTGTGGGAACATTTTATGGTTGCTCTTCATGGGTTCTCTGCCCTGCTCTCTCCCCTTTGTCTCCTCTTTTTGGGTCAAGACACCTCCAGTTCTTTCTGACATTGTCTAACATCTACATGGCACACCCTTGCCTGACCATATCTAATTTGCCAAAATCCTTCTGACATTCTGAAGCCAACAGACAAACTTCACCACATGTTCTGGGTGTAGTTTCCAGTGGGACCCCTCCTCCTCAGATTTGAAAATAATACTTTTATAATTATGGTCTAAGACCATGCTATACTTAGTCTACATTAATTAGACTAGAAATATCACCAAAGCTCTTATTTAGACCTTGAAAATCCCAAGATTTTTTTCTACAAGGATTCCTCCCAATCCTGTATTGTGCTTTCCTCTCCCTTTTTATTCCCAAGGACAGAACTTTACATCTTTTTCTGTCTCTGTTTAATTTTGGTTCAGAACATAATCCATTAAAATCATATAGACTCTTGATTATGTCATAAATTGCATTTGTTTCCCTTCCAGGTGCAAATCATTTGCAAATGGAATGTTTAGCTCCTCTGGGGCAGGAATTGTATCCTCCTTCTCCTGGGATTTAGACTGTGACACAATGGTGCTTATAACGACATTGGCCTCCACCAGATATACATTCTGGCTGACTGAATAAATAGTAGTGGTTTTATTACTGATGTCACTGGCATATTTATGTGTATGACATATTTCCCACAGGTCCACTAAAGGCAGTAAAAATGGAAAATCATATCACTTTCCATTAAATGGCTTAGTAGTACTATAACAAAAGACTCCTATTTCCACTACAATTTTATATAAAAAAAATATCAGGAGCCACTGAAAAATCAACAATTTATCCCATGTTGCCACCAGCCTTCTTTCTTTATCTTTGGAGGTGGCTGTGCCTCGTCACACACGCACACATGCATGTGTGCGCGCATGCATACTCACTCATACACAGCGTGGCTTGGCTGAATTCAATACAGAGAAAGGGCTAGGTGTGCTTCTTGAGCCCTAATTCTCCGTTTGGCTTGACGCAGTTCTCAGTTTTCATTATGGGTAAATCTTGTTCTTTGATATTGTGGTGCAGAACACACTCAGAATTCCTCTTTCTCTCTGTCACATGGATAGTCATAGCACCTATTGACATGACATCCTGCTCCTCAATTATCATTAACTCTCCGAATGATCTCAGGTCCATCGCTGCACCTGACTAGACATCTGGAAAAAGAGGATCCAGGGATGGCTGAGCTCTGGGGTCCTCTTCTGCTCTGGCATTCTGGGATGCTTTGGGGGTGACTGGGGGCAGGCGAGGTTCTCATCATCGATACATGGCTTCAAAATAGCAATTCTCTTGAGAACAGCAGCTCTTGCGAGGAATTTCAGAGTCGGCAGAGACAGAATTGGAACAAGTTTAGTGATCAAATTAAAATCTCTCAAAATCTTTTCTCTAATGTTTGTAAGTGAAAGATGTCAAAAGCATTATATTCACTGGCATGGATTTTTACTGAATATCAAGAGTAAATAATACATGAATCAGGAGGAAATTTCTATTAAATCTATTTGGGGCCTTATGCAGATAGAGCCATTTAATTTGTGCTTTGTTCAATATGGATGCGGCATTAATATTTATCTACAAATAATCCACAGCAATTATTGTTACAGGTGCCTAAAACAATATGGGCTTTGAGAGACAGGAGGGGAGGAAGGCAGTTCCCTGCACCTCCAGAGAGCCCCCTGTATAAGAATTCTTCTGCCTGCGATGTGACCCGACTGGCCAATGCTGAGCATCCTTGTGTGATTGTCAGAGGCAGCTGCAGCCCTGCTGGGGAGAGAAGGCAAAGGAACCTAGTGAGATGGCAAGGGGCCAGTGGTGAGGACAGCAGGAAGGGCTCATTCGTGGAGAACCTCAGTGGTGAGCAAGTGCAGAAAATAGGTACAATTAAATTCTTACTTTCTTCCCAAAGCATAGCCTCAGAAAATTGCCTTCTAGGAATTAACAGGTGTGATGATCCACTCTGTGCAGGAAATGTTATGTACACAATCTCACTAACGCCCACAGCCACCCAGGGAAGTACTAACCTTAGCCTCTTTGTATAGATCTGCTAGGCGAGGTTGACCAGGATTTGTTAAATATTTACAGGGCCTAGCACATGGTTAGCTCTCCATCACTGTGGTGCTGTAGAACTGAACTGACCCCAGGTGTTTATTGATAAGGAAATTATATTCTTACTGCCTTCACCAGAGTCAGGGGATATGAACAGGTCTTTCAACATGTATGTGTTTTAAACAAATTTCTCATTTGTTCCTAAGTCACAGGATAATCATCTTTCTCATCAATGCATGCATGTGAAATACAAAATGCAGGTAAAACTTCTGTAAATTTGCAAATGTAATTTGTGTTTGAAATGCAACCATCTTGCACTTACATGCCTCAAGCTTCAACTCTGAGACTCACTTCAGCTAGGTCTAAGGTGCAGTATTAAAAATACTTTAGCTTTAACTACATTTGCAAAATGTGCAGTAATTTATAAAGTAGCTTTCAACTGTTGCTGAGTCAAGGCTGTCCATAGACCGTTGCTCACTGTCCCTTTAAATACCACTCTTTTGCTCTTTGGGGAAAGGAGAATGATGTATATTTCTAATTATAACCAAACAGGCTCTTCCACCCTCTATTTGGTTCCCTGCAGGTTAGAATACTTGCCAATATCTATTTAACAGTAGCAGTAACGGAAAAAAATCCCAAGTCTAATCAGCTAGAAATTCTCTGGCTCTCTCCCACTTTAGTGGAATCATATTTTTGCACTTGAGGTCATCTTTATATATGAGAAGGGAGCAAGGCTGGGAGAAAATTGGCATTAAAAATAGAGCAAAGTTCCTGACTCTCACTCTCTGGAGCTCATGGAAGATTCTGGCCTTTTATTATTAATGCTGAGTGCTGACAACATCCCTCTTGCCTCGAGAGCATGCCAAGGAGCTTCCCATTGCCCGGCTGGGTCTCACTAACTGCCAGGGCTGGCATCTGTCGAAAGGTTTCATTATCCCCTGTCTGTCATGTCAAGGTGAGTGACACTGTTCGCCCAAACCCCTCTGCCTGCCTCCCCCTCTGGAACCCCAGCCATCTCTCCCACTTCCACAGTCCTCATCCTGAATCTCAACGGCTCACAATTTAGGGCTGGAGGTTACCAATCAGCTAACTTGATAAATTAAATCCTGAAAAGATGTTGCTGATAAGAGAACTCCTTTAAATTGGAATTCCAATTTAAACATTCAACTTTTATTGATCATGCCCCTGCTTGTGGATCCAATAGAAAAGTTTCTTTAATGGCAGAGTTCCCGAATAGTTAAAACTATTGTTTAGGCAGTTGTCAGTTCTCTGGAAAATTTTGAATTTGACTGTGTCATAAAGAGCTCAGAGAAAAGCCAGGTTCTATGCCAGGAATCAAGGCCCTTAGCCAGTGATAGCTACAGATACTCCTTCTTTGAATTTCAGAATTTTAATGAAAATGATTTTTAATAAGAACAGAATCCATGCTTTTTATTTGATCTAGACCAGGTGTACAAAATTACATTTGGTTGGCTGAAAAGCTGATTTAAGCTTATTCACATCTCCATATAATATGTTTATGCATAAATTAATTGCAGGTGTGGTTAGTGTTTGGTTCCAGAATTAATTTCCCTCCTCACTAAGGAATTATCACCGCTAAATGAATTAACGTCACTATGCTTTGTTACTGTAAACATACCTGCTGGTAAGGAGGTTTCCCCAGGGTTCCTTAGTTACCAGCCCCAAAATTCGGTACTGCCTGGGCTGGACCAGCAGCCCCAGTATATCTGGCTGCCATGAGAAAGAAACACAGCACAGTCCTTTGACAGAACTAACAAGTCCCCTTAGGATTTTTCTCCAGCCCTCAAAGGAGAGAGGGAATGGTATGCATGGCCTTATGCCTTCAGTGGAGGTAAGAAATATCTGCCATGCCTCGGGGATAACACCCACACCCAGTTTTGACACATTTGGTTGTTAATTAGATCATATCACTAATTGAATTTTGTCGTAATTATTCATGCAACTCTCTCTATCCTGTACAGGACAATGAGTTTTTCTTGTGTACATGGAATATTCTGTATTCACTTCTGTGTCCCCAGTGCTTGCCTTATGTGGCTCCTGGCAGACATTTGATCAGATGGATGGAGAGGATGGATGGATGGATGGATGGATGGATGGATGGATGGATGGATGGGGGATGGATGGATGGGGTGATGGGTGGTACATTTACTATTTTTGGTACCTGTATCAGCCTTGATCAAGAGTCATGGGAGAATTTTTTTAAAGAAGAATTTACCCTATTCTTAAAGATTGTCAAGTATCCTTTCCTCCAGGACTAGAGGATGTGTCTTTTGATAATCAGTTGTGGGCTATTATGATGACATGTACCACATCTTTGTACTCATCAGCTTCTTTTTTTTTTTTTTTTTTTTTTTTAACTATTTTGTACATTTAATAATTGAAAACATAAGCAATTAAAAACTAAAAAGTAAACACAGTTGAATAAATATATACATTTCTCAATTAAATGTAATGGATACATGTAAATTTTTTTGTTGTTTTGTTTTTTGTTTGTTTTTTTTGTTTTTGTTTTTTTGTGTGTGTGTGAATCAAACAATATATTACACAATATATTTGGTTCATAGTAATGCATTCATACAGTATTTGTCCTTTTGTGTCTGGCTTGCTTCACTCAACATAATGTCCTCCAGATTCATCCATGTTGCCATATGCTTTATGACTTCATTTCTTCTTACAGCTACATAATATTCCATCGTGTGAATAGACCACAGTTTGTTTATTCATTCATCTGTTGATGGACACCTGGGTTGTTTCCAACTTTTGGCAATGTTGAATAATGTGGCTATGAACATCAGTGTGCAGATGTCTGTTCGTGTCACTGCTCTCAGTTCTTCTGGGTATATACCCAGTAGTGGTATTGCAGGGTCACATGGCAAGTCTATATTCAACTTCTTTAGAAACTGCCAAACAGTACTCCATAGTGGTTGTACCATCCTGCATTCCCATCAACACTGAAGAAGTGTTCCTATCTCTCCATATCCTCTCCAACAGTTGTAGTTCTCTGTCTTTTTAATAGTGGCCATTCTGATAGGTGTGAAATGATATCTCATTGTAGTTTTGATTGGCATTTCCCTAATCATGAGTGACGTTGAGCATTTCTTCATGTGTTTTTTGGCCAATTGTATTTCTTCTTCGGAGAAATGTCTATTCAAGTCTTTGGCCCATTTTTTAATTGGATCATTTGTCTTTTTATTGTTGAGTTGTAACATCTCTTTATATATCCTGGATATTAAACCCTTATCAGATATGTGATTTCCAAATATTTTTTCCCATTGAGTTGGCTGCCTTTTCACCCTTCTGACAAAGTCCTGTGAGGTGCAAAAGTGTTGAATTTTGAGGAGGTCCCATTTATCTACTTTTTCTTTTGTTCCACGTGCTTTGGGTGTGAAGTCCAAGAAACCACCACCTACTACAAGGTCTTGAAGATGTTTCCCTACATTTTCTTCTAGTAGTTTTATGGTCCTGGCTTTTATATTTAGATTTTTGATCCATTTTGAGTTGATTCTTGTATAGGGGGTGAGATAGGGGTCCTCTTTCATTCTTTTGGTTATAGATATCCAGTTCTCCCAACACCATTTGTTGAAGAGACTGTTTTTTCCCATCAGCGTGGGCTTGGTAGGTTTGTCAAAAACAGTTGACTGTATAGGTGAGGGTTTATTTCTGGATTCTCAATTCTATTCCACTGATCGATATGTCTATCTTTATGCCAGTACCATGCTGTTTTGACCACTGTAGCTTTGTAATATGTTTCAAGGTCAGGCAGTGAAATTCCTCCCACATTGCTCTTCTTTTTTAGAATACTTTTGACTATTCGGGTGCACTTACCCTTCCAGATGAATTTGGTAATTGCCTTCTCTAATTCTGTAAAGTAAGCTCTTGGGATTTTGATTGGTATTGCATTGAATCTATAAATCAGTTTGGGCAAGATTGACATCTTCACAATATTTATTCTTCCAATCCATGAACATGGAAGATCTTTCCATTTGTTTAGGTCTTTTTAAATTTCTTTTAGCATTGTTTTGTAGTTTTCTGCATATAGGTCCTGTACTTCCTTGGTTAAATTAACTCCTAGGTATTTGAGTCTTTTTGTTGCTATTGAAAATGGAATTTTCTTCCTGATTTCCTCCTCAGATTGTTCAGTACTAGTGTACAAAAACATTACTGATTTTTGCGTGTTGGTCTTATATCCTGCCACTTTGCTGAACTCATTTATTAGTTCAAGTAGCTTTGTTGTGGATACTTCAGGATTTTCTAAATAAAGGATCATGTCATCCGCAAACAGTGAGAGTTTTACTTCCTCTTTTCCTATTTAGATGCCTTTAATTTTTTTTGTCTTGTCTAATTGCCCTAGCTAGAACTTCTAGTACAATGTTGAATAACAATGGTGACAGTGGGCATCCTTGTCTTGTTCCTGATCTTAGGGGGAAAGCTTTCAACCTTTCCTCATTGAGTATGATGTTGGCTGTGGGTTTTTCATATATGCCTTTTATCATTTTGAGGAATTTTCCTTTTATTCCTATCTTTTGAAGTATTTTTATCAAAAAAGGATGTTGGATTTTGTCGAATGCCTTTTCTGCATCTATTGAGATGATCATATGGTTTTTTTCCTTCAATTTGTTAATGTGGTGTATTACATTGATTGATTTTCTTATGTTGAATCAGCCTTGCATACCAGGAATAAATCCCACTTGGTCATGATGTATAAGTCTTTTGATATGCTGTTGGATTCAATTTGCAAGTATTTTGTTGAGAATTTTTGTATCTATGTTCATGAGAGAGATTGGTCTGTAATTTTCTTTTCTTGTGGAATCTTTATCTGGCTTTGGTATTAGGGTGATGTTGGCTTCTTAAAATGTGTTGGGTAATTTTCCCTCCTCTTCAATTTTTTGGAAGAGTTTAAACAGGATTGGTGTTAATTCTTTTAGAAATGCTTCGTAGAATTCACCTGTGAAGCCATCTGGTCCTGGACTTTTCTTTGCTGGAAGATTTTTGATGACGGATTCAATCTCCTTAATTGTGATTGGTTTGTTAAGTTCTTGTATTTCTTGTTGTGTCAGTGTAGGTTGGTTACGAGTTTCTAGAAATTTGTCCATTTCATCCAGGTTGTCTAGTTTGTTGGCATGTAGTTTCTCATAATATCCTCTTATGATTCTTTTTATTTCTGTGAGGTCATTTGTAATCCCCCCCCCCTCTCATTTCTGATTGTATTTATTTGCATCTTCTCTCTTTTTTTCTTTGTTAGTCTAGCGAGGGGTTTGTCAATCTTATTGATCTTCTCAAAGAACCAGCTTTTGGTTTTGTTGATTTTCTCTATTACTTTTTTGTTCTCATTTTCATTTATTTCTGCTCTAATCTTTATTATTTCTTTCCTTCTTTTTGCTTTGGGATTGGTTTGCTGTTCTTTCTCTAGTTTCTCAAGTTGTTCAGTTAATTCTTTGAGTTTAGCTCTTTCTTGTTTCTTAATATAGGCATTTAGGGCTATAAATTTCCCTCTCAAGACTGCCTTTGCTGTATCCCATAAGTTTTGATATGTTGTGTTCTCATTTTCGTTTGTCTCAATATATTTACTGATTTCACTTGCAATTTCTTCTTTGACCCACTGAATATTTAGGAGTGTGTTGTTCAGTCTCCACACATTTGCAAATTTCCTTTTTTTCCTGTCTGTTATTGATTTCTAGTTTCATTCCATTATGATCTGAGAAGGTGCTTTGTATAATTTCAATCTTTTTATATTTATTGAGAGCTGTATTGTGACCTAACATGTGGTCTATCCTGGAGAAAGATCCATGAGCACTTGAGAAGAATGTATAATCCGCTGAGTTTGGATGCAGTGTTCTGTATATGTCTGTTAGGTCTAACTTGTTTATCATATTGTTCAAGTTCTCTGTTTCCTTGTTGATCTTCTGTCTAGTTGTTCTATCTAATGATGTGAGAGGGGTGTTGAAGTCTCCAACGATTATTGTAGAAATGTCTATTTCTCCCTTCAGTTTTGCAAGAGTTTGTCTCATATATTTTGGGGCACCCTGGTTAGGTGCGTAGATATTTATGACTGTTATATCTTCCTGGAGGATCGTCCCTTTTATTAATATATAATGGCCTTCCGCATCTCTTATCACTTTTTTGCATTTGAAGTCTGTTTTGTCTGATATTAGTATAGCTACCCCTGCTCTTTTCTGTTTACTATTCGCATGGAGTATCTTTTTCCAACCTTTTACTTTCAGCCAGCTTGAATCCTTGTGTCTGAGGTGAGTTTCTTGTAAGCAGCATGTGGATGGCTCATGTTTTTTTATCCATTCTGTCAGCCTATATCTTTTGATTGGGGAATTTAATCCATTCACATTCAATGATATTACTGAAAATGCACTATTTATTTCCTCCATTTTATTCTTTGGTTTTCATATGTCATCTTATTTTTGTCTTTCTTTTTACTCTTTTGGTTATCCTTTCTGCTTTTCTTTCTTCTATACTCTCCTCCAAGCCTCTCTCTCCTGTCTTTTTCTTTCAGGTTCCAAGGCTTCCTTTAATATTTCCTGCAAAGGTGGATTCTTTTTTCCAAACTCTCTTAGTTTCTGTTTGTTTGTGAATACTTTATATTCACCTTCATATTTGAAGGACAGTTTTGCTGGATAAAGAATTCTCGGCTGGCAGTTTTTCTCTTTCAGCTTCCTAATTGTATCATACCACTGTCTTCTCACCTCCATGGTTTCTGAAGAGAAATCTGCACAAAGTCTTACTGAACGTCCTTTGTACGTGATCGTTTGCTTCTCTCTTGCTGCTCTGAGAATTTTCTCTTTATCTTTTACATTTGACATTCTGAATAATATGTGTCTTGGCGTAGGTCTATTTGGATTTATTCTTATTGGGGTACAGTGTGCTTCTTGGACATGAAAGTTCATTTCTTTCATGAGAGTTGGGAAATTTTCAGCTATTATTTCCTCAAATACTCTTTCTGCCTCTTTTCCTTTCTCTTCTCCTTCTGGAACTCCAATGACACGTATGTTCTTGCGTTTTGTGTTGTCATTCAACTCTCTGAGCCTCTGCTCAATTTTTTCCATTCCTTTCTCTCTCTCTTTAATTTTAGCTGCTCTGTCTTCAGTATCACTTATTCTTTCTTCTATCATTTTGAGTCTGCTGTTGTATGCTTCAAATGTATTTTTTACTTCACCTATTGTGTCTTTCATTCCCATGAACTCCGTTACTTTTCTGTTCATGATTTCAAATTCTTCTTTACGTTCGCGCAATGACTTCTTGATGTCATTGATCTCTTTAACTATATTCTCTTTTATCTCATTAATTTGATTTTGGAAATGTGTGCTCATCTCACTGATTAGTTCTCTCAAATTCTGCATCTCTTCTGGGACTTTGCTGTATTCCTTTTCTTGGGCCATGTCTTCTATTTTCTTAGTATGGCCCGTAATTTTTTGTTGGTGCTTAGGCATCTGGTTACTTTGTATTTTACTTAGATGCTCTATCTCTTTCTCTTTTATGGGGTTTAGTGGCAGGAGGCTGTGAGTTACCACCGCTCTTTGATTTTTGGCTCAACCTTGATTGTTAGGGATTGTTCTGTTGGTTGCTCAAAACTGGGCACTGGACCCAGTAATTGGTTGTAGAGTCGTTTCCTAAGGCCTTGGGCAGGGAGGCTATAGAGGCCAGGAAAAGATTCTCTTACTTATTAATTTTCTTATGTGTACTTCCTTGGTCTGCCAGGAGATGGCGCTTGTTGGCTGCTCTCAATTCAATGCCTGGTTGGAGCGTATTTGTTTTGACACAGACCTGATCAATGTGATAGAGCTTCCTGTCTGGGGGCTAGAAGCCCTGTGATTCAAACTTTCTGAGACAGTTCTCCAGACTTCTCTCGTAGCGCCCCCCTTTTCCCAGCTAGGAAATATTTCCACTCCCTTCTGAATCCTCAACAATCAGTTCCTGTTAGTAGAGGAGGAGATTGGGAGGTTTGTATATCTTTAGCCCCTTGCAGGCTCCAAGGCAAACAATGGTGCAGCCCCACCCAGCCTGGAAGGGCTCTCGGGACAGGGCAGACCAAACCTTGGAGTCCAAAGCAGGGTCAGCCCCAGGCTCTCTCTCCCCTCTCCGATGGTGTCCTCAACAATTAGTCCAGGCTAGAAGAGAGGGAGGTTGCGAGGGTCGGATTTCTCCAGTCCTTTCTAGGCTCCCAGGGCAAACCACCGTGTGGAAGAGTCCGTGGGCTACGCAGCCCAAATTTCAGGTCAGAACCTGAATCAGCCTAAGGCTGTGTCCCTCTCTCTCCCCTTTCCGGGAGTGGCAGATCCCTGAAGCCCCCTTTGTCTGTGGTCGCAGGCCCAGGGGCCCGAGAATTCTGAAGAGTGTGGGGGAGGGTCCCGCAGCAGCAGAAGCTGCTACTTGCAACTCACGGTTCTGTTGTCGTGATTTCCCTCTTCTGTCCCTCTCTCCTCTGGGTGGTGTGCAGCCTTCACCTGGTGACCTAAACCCTAGAAGATCTTTTTCGGGCTCATCAGCTTCTATTTCAAGGCTTTGCTTCATGTCAACTTCTGCTTCTCCCTATCCCTCACCCCCAACACCATTACCATGCCCATTCATTCCCCCTTCTTTGTCTCTCTCCTGGCCTTATTCTGGACTATAAAAATATCTAGTGACATGGTTATAGCCAGAAGGCCCTGGAAGGCTCACAAACAAGCACCTTATCTAATCAATATACAAATACCTGGAGGGTTCAGCCACTTTAAAATACTTCTCTGGCACTCTAAAAATGTACTTGATAGCTGCAGGTTCATGGTCCCTGAGGAAAATGCATACCTCTCTCTGGCTTCTCTCCTTGCCCTTGCCTGCTCCCTGAGTGGTTACAGCTCAGTTCCTTTCTTTCCCTTTACCCACCCCCTCTCTTTTCCCCACTCCTGAGGGTTCCCTTAGAGACCTCAGATTAGTCTCTAGGATGTGGTAATATGTTGTTTGAAAAACCCACTAGCACAGTTGGATTTCCTCCTTAAAGTCATCAGCCCTGATTTAGCTTACTTAACCACTCAGTCTTTCAAAAGAAAAATTGTTGCTAAAAGTCACATCCTGTGATTCGCCTTCTCCTTAGGGATGGTTTCCAGCATGTGAAATCAAGGCCTGGGGTGTCACCCCATTAAGATTAGAATTAGACCCCTGCCAGCCTTGGGGGAGCTTCAGAAAACTTCTTCACCTGGGTTCACCAGAGGACACAGGGTGATAAGTGGCAGTGTCTGCCTTTCCCTCCATCTCAGCAGCAGCCACAACCCACCAAGAACCTGGGGACCTTGGGACAGAATCTATTTCTTACGCAAGATCCGTGCGCTCCTCAAGTCTCCCTTCTGCCTCGACGGTAGGTAGGCCCTGCTCTGAAAATGGAGTTGGTGCCTTTAATCCTCATTCTTGTCCTTATTTCTGTTAATCACAGGACAAAAAGAAAAGGGAGAAAGGAAGAAAATGACACCATGGTCTTCAAATCAGTGTCTCCTCTGAGTTTGAAAGTGACAACGGGAAGGGTTTAACTCTCAGCAATTTTTCCAAAAGCTGGAGAGGAGCTTTTGTCTGCATGCTGTTATTCTTCCATCTTATTTATCTGATCCTCTTTGGAAAATGTCGGGGTTCCCTCCCTCCTGCAGCCTTTGGTGCACATCTTTATGGTCAAGTCCAAACACTTATGCCCAGAGGGGGGTACATGTAATTGTGGACTTGATTCCTTGACAGGCTGTACTCCAAGCTCCAGTTTCCTAGTTGGGTGGGTTGTTCCACACACTCTAGAAGGAAAGAGCCTCAAGAACATTTTTACTCCCTTCATTCAAAATGAGGCAGTAAAACATGAGTTCTGGAGCCAGATTGCTTGAGTTTGAGGGCCAGCTCTGCCCTTGCCATCTGGGAGTCTTGATGAGGGTCACCCAGCATTTGTAAGCCCTAGTCTTTTCAGAGAGCGGTGGGGAGCTGAATGAGTTCTTCTGGGCCACATCCTAGCCAGGTGTCCAGGGGAGTGTGAGCCCTCAATGTCAGTGACTTCTCCCCAGTCCCCTTTGCTCTCCAGGGGAATTTTTAGGGCAGAAGGCATTTTCCAGTCCTGAAACTGAAGCTCCCAAGTGATGTCACCCAGCTCCTCAAATCCTTAGGAACCCTTGGCTTCGCCATGCCTGATAATTCTGTAATTCTTTTCTCTTCCCCCTGGGAAGGCAGGAGGGGGCAGAGGCAAAACCATGGATGGGTGGGTCATTGTTACTCCACTTCCCAGTCTTGCTCTTTGTAAGTCCTTGGTCACTCCACCAGGGAGGGATGACGCTACCACCACCTGGCCTTTGGGAGAGATTTATAGGGGCAATCTTGGAGAGAAACATTTCCAGGTCATTTTAGCCCAGAGATAACCCTGAAAATCCTAAAATATTTTTGGAGTTTTCATCATTCAGGAAACTGTTTCTTAGCTGCTAGGGAGATATATCACATGGCAAGAAACATCCTGGACAATGAGTCAGAAGCCATGGGTTTAAGATAAGGCCTGTCCTTGAGAATCATGGCCTTGATTGAGGTAATTAAATTCTTGGGCCATATATTTCTCAATTTCTCAACTCTAAAACAGGAGTAATAGTTTCTTTTTCACAAATGAGTAGTGAAGATTACATGGGAGATTTATACAGAAGGCATTTGAAAATGATGATGTGCTGTACAATATTGTGATTTAAAATGATGGATTAAAAAAAATAAAATAAAATGATGAATAATATTAATATAAAGGTGAGCCTGAAAGTTAGATTTCTTCATTGTTTCTCAGAACTGTCTGAGGAAAGGACTTTTTCTAGGTCAATGTTTTTGAAACTTTTTATTTAACATGACCCTCAAAAAGAAAAAGCATTTTACATTGAGACCCAGTATTTATATACATACGCCTGTGTATACATGTACAAACAGAAACAAAAATATCGCAAAAATAATACTTACCTTGCAAATAAAATGGACTCTGATATTTTCCATTCTTTTTTATATCACTTAAAATAAAATGCTGGTCCTAACTCTTTAAACTGATTTAAAGAACACTACAAGGTCACAACTACAGCTTGAAAAAACTAGTTTAGATAAGGGGTCAGCAGATATTTTCTGCAAAGGGCCAGACAGTAAATATTTTGGGCTTTATGGTCCATACTGTCTCTGATGCAGAAAGCAGGCTGCTGAGCCCAAGTCTAGATGGACTCTATTTCTTTATGTAGAAATGCAGTGAAGAATTATAAGAGTGTGATGCAAATAGCCTTTAAAACTGTCCAAGTCTCTAAGTCCATTGCAGAGCTTGCTAAGCCTTAAGTTGGCTTCCTGTGCCAATCGACCAACAGAGACTGCTCTTACAGCTCTGGGTCTCATGACAAGTCCTTCTCCCATCAAAAATTAACAACAGGCATGTGGTTTATAAATCAGTTCCTTGTGAGTTGAGTTACTGTGAGTCATTGCCCAAGAACCTAATCAGAGATGGGTGATATGAAAAATCCTGTTTCTAATCCTTCACACCTAAGGATTGGATTCTAAAATACCACATCCACTAAGTTCTACCTTCCCTGACCCACTACTTTCCCCCTAGGCCCAACCTGGAAAAGTCAGCCCGATGGGCACAGTATAAATTATGGAAACCAAAACAGTTGTGGAGTTCCATTTTCAATGGTGCTTTGACATATAGCTAAGAAGAAGGAAACAGAGACTATCACCCTGAGAAAGGACACAATTTTGCATGAAATTTTCTAATACGAAATTTAGGTACATTTTTAGTTTGAATATTCCAGAAAATCATCTAATCCTTATCTCAGAATAAGCAGGCAGCATTTATGTCAAATATTTCTCCTGCAGCTTACCCCAGATAGAAAGGATACCCAAAGATAATCCCCCCAGTCTTGGCGTGGTGTCATAAGCTCCTGCAGACTTTGCTTTGACTCTTGCAGTTCTTTAACTGACTGCCTTAGTCCTCAAAATAATAAAACACTGGGGAATAAGAGAGACATTGATTTTCAGATGGGTCAGGTGAAAGGAGCCCCACAGCAGGGCATGTAATGCTGGGAATGAGCCACTTAACCCCTCACCCCAGCCCCAGCTCTGCTCACTAGCCCTCACCTCTATAGGATATGAAATAAGGAAAGTCTTCTCACTAAACCAGCATCACACTCAACTCTAATGGCATGAATGTAACCCACATGTATTCCCCACACAAAGTCGTGACAACATTCTATTTGAACATTCAAATGAACAGACCCAACCTGGGGAACCCCTGACACCTACAAACTGTGGCCATTCAACTGTACATGGAGAATCACCACGCTTAGAATACCCCAATTTTGTGCCTTACTTAATTCCTTAAGAGAACAGGGTTCAATCTTTTCACTTGTGTCAGATGTTGGCAAACTCCTTCATAAAGGACCAGATAATGCATATTTTAAGTTTTGCAGGTCAAGAGGCAAAACCAAGTAAACTGTTAAAATAGAAAACTATTCTTAGCTCATAAACCCATTCACAAACAGGAAGAGTGCCGGGTGGGGCCTGCAGATTGTAGTTTGCTGACCCCTGACTTAGCAGGATGGAAGGCAGGGCAGTCACAGAGCAGCAGCATTCAAATGGAATAAAAGCACAACAGATTTGGGTTTTGGAGGATATATTCTTTCAATGTCATTGCCCCCTTTTGGTATTAAGAGAAGGGAATTCATTGTATTGGAGAAGGGATATTTAATAGGTTGAGAATTAAGTATATAACGTACACTCAGTTAGAAGGTCTTCAAGATAAACTTACATGGTTAAGTTTCTTTGGAAATATTTGGCACAGTATACTATAGAAATATGATATTCAAATATTGTGGATTTAAGAGAACAAGTCTTGATCAATTAATTGAAGATAGTTATGGTGCTAGAGTAAAATTCCATGAAAATTCTGTGTTCTTGAGACCCCTACAATGACGTGAGAACAAGAAATATTAGGGCTTGGACCTGTAAAGCGGAAGTCACCATGAGGATTGGGCCTTGGGTGCATCAGTCTTGGCTGTCTTCTTATGACATGCTAACAAAACATAAGAATCAAAACAACACGTACAAAGAGAAGGTACAAAGATAATCAGAGATGAACTGCAAATGGTAGTTCTCTTGAAGTCCCCTTTGAGTGAAAAATTACGATCCCCTTTCAGTAGAGGAAAAGAGGTAGAGCAAAGAACTTGGCTGGGAAATGCAAGGACTAATCTGAGTCTGTGAGAAGGAGAAGGTGTGGGGCACTGACTAATGGTAATGGGCAAGGGTGCAGCATGCACACCAGACCAGGGCAAACAGTTTGGGACCAAACCATGAGCAAGATGGAGGCATGAACACGCAGGTGGACAAGGCACCAGCTTTGCAGGACAGGGATAAACCTTACAACTTAGATGGCACAAGACATAAAGGATTCTGTTAATACACAGTGCAGCCATGCACTATAAGAAGCAAATATTTCCTATAGGATTATCCTAAAATTGTGTTTCTTGACCCAGGCTGTGCCTCTAAATACATCTTCCTGCAGCATCCGCATCACAGGTGGCAGACACTTGACTCATGTGCTATCAGTGGCAGACATCCCTAGTTGATCACAGTTCTCTTTTACCCTGGGCTCAGATACAGCCTCAAAATATCCTCAACACAACCCTCCAATGTTCCAATGACAGTTAATTGTGGTTGTCACATGAAAGAAAACAAATATGTCATCTACTCCATGGACCTAGCTGGTGGATTTAAACTTCAGCACAGCAGCCACCAAACTTTCATCTTGGTCACCACTTTGACTACTTCTTGCATTCAGTCCAAGAACCTAAGTTCTTGCCACTAGATGAATTTTTCAACAACTGTCCTGACTGTGCTGAATTCTGAAACAACAGAAATTTCCATCTTTTGTTCCATTCGTGTAAGTGCCATAGACTCTTCAGATCATGTCATTCATTGTTAGCTTTTCATCTAAGGATTACTTCCAAACGGATTTTTTAAAAGGTGTGATGGTGGCTTGAGATGGAACTACACTCATTTCTAAAGATAGGAATGGGGTTTGAATTAAGGTTAGTTTAATTGATTAAAGACTAATTTAAAAATTCAGAATCTTGATGATATTCTTTCTTTGATTATTTTAATGAAATGCACAGATTCTAAGGAACTCTAGATTTTCCACATTTCTTATTGAAATGTTTGTCATTGTCATTGAGGGAACATCATTTAGTGGTAAGTCCCTATGTGATTTTACTGAATAAAATGCAGAGGAAAAGATTTTTTCCCTTTCTGATAGAGTAGCTTGTTGCAGACCAATCCTCCCACCACAAGCAACTAGAAAGTCTGGTCACAAATTCAAAAAATTCCATTTGAAAGCACTGGAGAGCCACCAAAACATCAGAGAAGAGAAGGCCATTGATGTGAGCCTGGCATTCTGACATTTTTCCCCTCAAGGCATTTGCCAATTCCAAAGTAGCTCAGGCCAAGAGACGAAGAAGCAGAGTATGAAGTGATGTCTAGGAGGCTGAGAGGTTGAATGGAAATTTTGGCAATCTCACAGCAGGGGAGACAGAAATTGCAGGCCATAGCCCACCAATAAGAAGGAGCCCAGATTTTCAGTTAGGACCACAGGGGTCTTGGGATAAAGGGAAACTGGAAATAGAAAAAACTGAAACCCAGATTTAAACCTCTTAATCCCAAAAGTTCAAAAATAGGCAAAACTAACCTATGGTGTTAGAAATCAGGAGAGGGCCAGCTTTGATGGAACAGTGTGGTACTTTCTGGAAGTATGGCGACTAACCATCCCAGTTTCCCAAGACTGAGAGATTAACTGGGACAGTCCTGGGAAAGCAAGGACACCTGGTCACTGTCTTAGTTTGCCTGAGCAACTTCCCAAATGCAAACAATGGGTTGGCTTAAACAACAGGCATTTATCAGATTATGGTTTCAGAGGCCAGAAGTCCAACATCAAGATATCAGCAGACTTGCTTTTGCCTGAAGACAGTAGCTTTCTGGTGCTGGCCGGCGATCTTTGGGATTCCTTGGCTTTCCTGTCACGTGGCAATGTCCTCTACTTTCTTCTGCTCTTCCAGTTTTTTGCTGACTTTCAGCTTCTGGCTCTTTATAAAGCTTCTAGTAATTGGATTAAGACCACCCTCATTCAGTTGGGCCACACATTAACTAAAAATGCATTTTGGCCATGAGTGCACAGTGCAACCGTGGAGCTCAGCAGTCCCTCCCTTAGGAGCACTTATTACAAATTAAACCATTTGTTAGAAGTCCACTTTTCCCACTACTCTGTTGGTTCCACTAGGGCAGGGATCATATCTGACTTATTCATCATTTTTTCCCATGCAACCCCTAGGTGCATGGTGCATATATTGCTCAGAGTATTTGTAGAATAAACATTCTACAACTCCATTTTCACCCATACTTTATTTGGCATCTGGGCTATCTTTTCGGTCCCAGGAATCTAGTTATTTATTCGGGCAGCACTACCACAGTGATTTAATTCCTGTGACTTTAGAGTTTATCTGGACATTTGGTGGTACAGAGGAGATATAATTCAAGCAGTGGCCTAGGTAATGGAAATACAACAGTAAGTAAAAATAGATAGGTGATGTCATTGTCTTCATGAGGGTCAAATCCTATTAGGATTGCAGAGGAAGGAAAGCTTAACTGCAAAGGAGAAAGCATTGGCGACGTTTTACAAGTCTGAGGAGCAAACTCATGAACACAGGCAATGGGCTGAAAACATTAAGACGGACGAGCAAGTTTGTAGGTCAGACACTGGCCAATCCTCAAAACAAGGCCTGTGGTTTTAATTTGAGGTCAGGTTCTGGGGAGCCGTTGAAGATTCTAAAAAGGAGTACAGTATTTCCAGTCCTGAAACCAGTCGCGAGGCTCCGTATCTGTGAAACAGCCCAGAATAAATTCCTGTTGAGATTGTATGACCGGCGAGCAGCCCAGAGTGACCTGTTCATGTGACCTGCCTGCAGGGGAAGCTACATAAGCAGCTCAGATGACTTCTTTGTGCCCTTGCTTTGAACCAGTGCAGGCCTGGGGCCCGAGGTTTAAGTGTGGATTTGAAAAATTAAGCAGCTATCTGACACGGTTCTGAGGAGATAAGCCAGTTCTGCCCCTTGGCCAGGGCTTGCTTCTCCACTGCCCTAAATGTGGATAGTGTTGCTGGCTGCCCTATGTTTTGGAGGGTGACAAGGCCAGAGGTGAAAATGTCACTGTCCTTGGCCAGCAGAGGAAGACCAGGCAGATTGAGAAACCTCACGAACCTTACTGCACAAGAGGGTGATCCTATATGTGTTTGAGTCTTTGCACCTTGGCTGCCATTATTTCCAATATTTTGTGTTTTATGCTGTGCTTTCTCACTACGAGCTTCCAACCCACTGAGCAAAGTTGGGTCTGTCTCTTATTTTATGTTAATTATGTTTTTGTATAAAGCTTGATTCTGACTGAATTTCTGTAACCCAAATCATACCTTATGTGGTCTAAATAATCACTCAGAATCAATGGAATTGTTTCACAATGCAAATATCGACACAATTTTGTGCATTTCATTTGTAAAGGGTGAGGTTTCATAAAGTAAGATACAACTGGAAGCGAATCTCACCTCCTTATTTTCCTAACATAAGCAGGGGTGCCCTACCTCTGGAGGGACTGGAATGTGAACTGTCTCATGTGGAGTCTCAGGAAGGAGGGAGAGGGGCGTGGCAGGTTTCTGTATTGCTCAGCAGGCTGGGAGCCTCTTTTGGACCCAATGTCTGGGCCTCTTTGTCATCTTCATCCATATGTGGTCAGATTCTGTCCTCTGCATGGGAAGGGACTTCTCCCGGGGCCTCAGGATGGAAAAGCATCCTTGGCACCTTCCTACATTCTCTCCCTCACTTCTGGGAACAATAAAACTTCACGGGTTGGTGCTTGGTGCTGCCAAGCTGCAGCCAGGCAGAGAGCACTCCCAGAGTTCTGCGGTCCCACCCCAGAAAGCAAACTGTGAACTTCAGAGGGCAAGGAGCACACAGCTGCTGACATTTCTTGGTCCTTAGCTTGCCACATGGCAAGACACATGGCGGTGTCTCCTGGTCTCGCCCTTCTCTTCCAGGTTCTGTTCCTGTTCAGCTTCTTGATTCCTATGGCGTTCTCTTTCTTTCTGCCTGAATTTCATTGTGCTCATAAAAGTCTCCAGTACTAGGATTACAACCCATCCTGATTGGTCTGGGCCACACCTTAACCTCATCAAAAGGTCCTACTGGCGATGGATTCACACCTGCAGGAATGGATGCGGTTTAAGAACATGAATTCTGGAGTACCTACCGCTTCAAACCTCCACAGTGGGACATTATCAAGTGCCTATGAGGGCCAGTTACTGCTCTGGGGACTCAGCAGTGAATAGATTCCTGTCTTGGCTTACACGGAGCATTCATTTTGGTATGGATGGAAGAAAACACAAGACAATAAATAAAACATGTGATACTATGGCAGGTAGTGGCACACACTATGAAGGAAGTTAAAGCTGGATGGAGGAATGGAGAACTCTCATGACGGTTTTGATGAATTCTGCAGGAAAAGCTTGCTGGCTGGCTGTAGTAAAGATAGAAATTCTTCCCTCTGACAGCTGAAATCATCAGTTCTTCCTCTAAGGTCTTCAAGTGATTAGACGAGACTTCTCTCACTGCTGAAGACAACCTCCTTTGTTAGTTGTAGATATAATCAGCCATAGATGCAATCTACTGGCTAAAGATTTAAATCCATGCAATACCCTAAAAGTAACAAGCAGGCCAGTGCTTGCTTGACCAAGCATCTGGACACCATACCTGGCCAGGTGGACACACGGACTTAACCATCATAGCGGGTGTGCATTGTTTAGGTACGGCTGTCTAGACCAAAAAAAAATCAGCCAGCATTTGGAGATAAGCTGAACACCATGAAGTCTCGTCTTCTAAATTCCCTGAAACACACTCGTCATCCTCTGCATGAGCATGTCAAGGAGCAGGGAGTTTTCTGGGTTCTGGGGAGAACCGTTTCACTGCTGGACAGCTCTGAAATGTTTAAGAATTTTCCTTGAGCTAAAATTAGCAATCTCCATCTACTGACGCTCATTCAGGTTTCTGGAACAACCCAGAATAAGGCCTCTTCCTCTTCCATGTGATAATGATAATAATAGCTGTTGTTCATTGATGACCTACTCTCTACCCGGGGGTTACATCTTACGAATATGGGCAACTTCCTCAACCTCTGTGTGGCAGTTTGATGTAATTATGAATTCCAAAAATATAATTGGATCAGGCTTGTAAACTGATCTGTTAATCTGGGCATGATTAGGTTAGGATTAGGGCGTTGAACCCCATCCTTTGGTGGGTGGGGAATTGAATATAAAAGGCAAGGCAAAGGACAGAGTTGAAGCAGTCTTTTGAGAAGCAGTTTTGATGTTGGAAAGAAGGCCCCAGGAGAAGAGAAGCAAGCCGTTCGCCTGATCGTCTACAGCTGACCTTGTGGAGGAAACAGGAGCTAAGCCCGGAGAGAAATGCAGCCCCGGGAAGAGAGGAACCCCAGAAGCCTGAACCCTGGCAAATGCTGGCAGCTGTCTTGCTCTAACACGTGGCAATGGACTGTGGTGAGAGAAGAAACCTAACGCTTTATGGCCTGGTATCTGTGGACTTCTACCCCAAATAAATACCCTTTATAAAGACCAACCCATTTTTGGTATTTCACATTAGCACCCCTTTGGCTGACTAATACACTCTGCAAGCATCGGCTTCTTCACTTGTAAATGAGGGGTAAAGTGCCTGCCTCACTGAGTTTGAGTGAGGATTAAAGGAGGCAATGCTTGTGTGCCCAGGCACTGAACTATATACTGACACAGCTGATCTCATCTGATGCCCACAATAATCCTGCAGTGAAAGTTTACTTTTCTCGATTTATAATAAGGTAATTGATTCTCACAATGATTAACTCACTAAGCTAAATTCCCAGAGTTCATAAATGGTGGAATATCAAACCTTAGTTCACTTGGACTCCAAAGTGTTTCCCAAGTCCCATGCTTCCTCCTCACATACTAGAAAGGGATTATCCTGAGCCTAAGTCATATTTTCTCCAAAGAAAATACCTCTTTCTTCAATTTTTCATTACATGGCATTATTCCTGGACTTTTCGTCCTCCTCGTTCCTATTGACCTCACCTCCTTTATATGGACACTGGAGTTCTATTAACAAAATGAAATTGATATTAATCTTTTTTTAAGCTATCGTTTCACGCAATATGCATATACATGATGCAAAAGGTCACTCCACACTTCCATTTTCAAGTAAAATGCGACCAGTAGAGACCTCTCATTCTTTACTCCCTCCTTTTATTGATTTATTTTTATCAAAAGAGTTTCTGATTTACAGAGAACATACATTTTTTTTTTTGTCTCCTTTCATTCTCAAGAGTCCATTAAAATAGGAGCGAAGTTTTAAAAAGATTCAACCACTAACAGCAAAGCTAACAGAGGGGCAGGGGGCAAGAGCAACAAGATTATCAGCTGGTGAGAAATTTCTAATACTTCCTGGAAGGCAAAAGTCAGCTGGAGCATTTGGATGAATGGAATTATAGGAAGAAAGCAAAAGCCAGAATTAAAATGTACCAGCCATAGATCTCCTTTTCGGTGGATGCAAGATAGGGAATCTTGGACCTTGCCTCATCTGAGCAGCCACTGTGGAGTGCTGGGCCTTCGTCCTGACAAGTGAAGGCAAACTCTGTTCAGAGCTGGTTCCTGATCAGGCCCTTTCCTTACTAATTTGTTTTTCCAGCACTTATTGAACCCCTGAAAAGTGTCAGGCAATGTTTCAGAAGCAGAGGATACAAAGATGAATAACACACAGTACACACCTCTGGGGAACTGCAAGGTCTAATGGGAAAGACGGATGAGTAGACAAATCATTACAGCGCAGTGTGAGAAGTGCTGTAAGGAAGCGCGAGAGAATCCAGCTCTATCCCGGGAACAAGTGGGAATGAGAAGGTTTTGTAGAGGAGTTAATGTTTGATCTGAGTCTTGAAGGAGGGTAGGATTTTTGAGGCAAATAATGGGAGAAGAGCATAGGAGACAGAGATATAGCACGTATTAAAAAAAAAAAAAAAAAATCCTCTTCAGAAAAAAAAAGTCATGGCACCCAACAGAGTTTTCTTTTATCCTGATGCAAATGAGATTACAACAGGGATTCTGGCCCTTTTGATCATCTTTATCACTGAAAAATATATAAAAAAGAAAGAGGAATTGTTTAAAGAGCTGCAGGTGGATGCATTCTTTTAAAAAGCCTCATCTTACTTAACTACTATAAATTAGAATGGAATTTAAAATATGTAAGAAACTTTTAAAATGCAATTATTTAAGTACCTTGAATTTTGATGTATAAGATATAGGAATGCCATGAGAGTATGATGCTTTTATGAGATTGGGAACCATGATCTTCCAGTGGAAAAGCATTGTGTTCAATAGGAAGACCAAGTTCAATGGCTTGAAGAAAAGAATTCCCACTGCATGGCATATGCCCCAAGAATGGCTCTGTTGAGTTAAATGAAACATAGAATTTCTCATCAAGCTCTTGTATTTTCCACACTTAATTAGAACAATAACACTATTGTTCTTTTTTAAAATTTCCATCGCCAAGCACAATAGAACAGTCTTGTAATCCAGCTAAGAATGATTCCTTATGGAAAAGACACGACAAATTCAGTAAGACGTAATATTCTATGATAGTCATAAATGTCTATAGAAATAACAGAAATATGCAAAAGTGAAAACTAACAGGACCTCTTAAATTTCCTTTTAGTTCAGTGATTTCACCCAAATCCACTGTTAACTAAACTATCAGGAGACCCTTAAGTGCCTCTGGCTGACCATTCTCTAAAGGCTTTGACTGTGATTTCCTCTAGAAAGCAAACTCCGTAAAGACATGATCATGAGGGTCACTTTCATAGTTTACTTCCAGAACTTAGTACGGTGCCTCCCACCTACAGAGAAAGAATCCAGTAAATACTTGCTGAAGGAATAAATAATGTTAGTGTTAAGTGGGTGAGGCTGTTTCAACATAAAAACTCAAAAAGGCCAGACTCCATCTACATTATTGAGGACCAGTGGAGTCATAGCTTACAGAATAGACAAGGAATACCCAAGAACCCACAGCTCAACACGTGTGTCACCGATACAGTTCATATAATGGAAATCTGTTAGGGTCAAGAGCTCTTGTTGAAACTGGTCATCATACCCGAGTGCCATCTGATTTAATTTTACAACCAATAATAACTACTCAGCCTGATACCTGAAATACAATTTTTTTCAAGTGAGCATGGAGAAAGGTTAGCTTAACAGAAGACTTCATAGGGAATTTGAGATTATAGCTATCATATTTAGGTTCATAACCTTATGTTAGGCAAACTCCTGTTTATTTTCTTCTCACAAAATTCTATCAAAAACAGTATTATTAAAATTTTACACATGAGGAAAATGAAGATAAGAGAGGTTAAAAGACTTGTCCAAGGTCAATGAATGCTAACTGGTGATAGGACCTAGAGTCAAACAAAGTCTGGTGCTTTTAACTACTATAGAGGTAGGAAAAATTTTTTCTCTAAAGAGCTAATTAATAAATATGTTAGGATTTGCATGCTGTACAGACTGTGGCCTGACTCTAACAATGGAATGTGAAAACCACCATAGACGATGTGTAAACAAATGAGCAGGGCTGTGTACCAATGAAAGCTTGTGTATACACCCTGAGATCTAAACTTCATCTAGTTTTCATGTGTCACAAATATTGTTTTGATTTTTTCCCTAACCATTAAAAATGTAAAACCCATTCTTAGCTTTGGGTTATACACAAAAATGGGCAGTGAGCCAGTGGGCTATAGCTTGCCAACCCCTGATGAACTGCACTCTACTTCCTCCACGTTGGAGGCAGCAGGAGTGCTATGGTGCCTGGGAAGTGGGTCTGAGGAAATGTAGAGGAAATGGAAAAAAAATTCTGTCACTTTCAATTTAGCCAAGGACTGAGGTGACCCTGATGTGCCAGGAAAGATAATCTTTCCGTTAAATCTGATGGTCTTTTAATACCATAGCTGTTAAAATGCAAATTAGGATGTCAGAAATAACTTCTAAGTCTGCAAACTGCCAAGCACTCTGTTTCAGCCCTGATCTCTCCAGGTCAATCCAAGCTTTCCCGTCATGCTTCTCCTCCTCACCCTTTGAGAAGAGAGAAAGCAAAAGCAGAAGAAAGGAGACAATCATTTATCTGAGAACAGCACAGGCCCCGTCCCTGCTCTCTTCCATGCCTTCCTCTCTTCCTGCATTACTTAATTTTGGCTGCAGACTACAGAAAACCCAAAGTACAAAAAAAAAGTGCATTTTCTTCTCATAAAGATGTAGGCAGTCAAGAGATGGATCCTTCTATTTTATTGATCTGCTATCAACTTGCAGCTTTCAGAATATCCAAGTCAGCTGTTCCATGCCATCCATCATGCCCACATTCCAAAGAGAAAAGTATAGGACATCAGCAAGCATTTTCCTTTTGGGGACACTTCATTGAAATTGTACTCACCACGTCTGCTTATATTTTGTTAGACAGAATGTAGTCATGGTTGTACCTAGCTACAAGGGAGTCTGGGAAATGTAGTCTTATTTTTGTCATCCAAGTGTCCAGCTCATATTGGCAACTTTTTTACTTAGAAAGGAAGGGAGAAAAGAAATTTGTAGGTAATTGAAAGTTTCTGCCATGCCATTCATTGGTGGAGAGAGACTTAGACCATCTTCTGCTCTTGACACCTTCCTCTGCAACATTATATAAAGGGTTCTAACCACTACTTCTCTCCTGGACAAAATCCAGAATTGTTCACCTTGACTGCCCCTCACCCGTTCCCTGTCCATTTGTGGTCTCTCTGACCACCATTCTCAGTCCTCAGTCTCCCTTTCCCATTTGTCCTCTTGCCTTATCTTTCCCTATTACCATCATAGAGCCTTTCAATTATGTTCATAACAACACATTCTGGCAACATACTCCTAGACTAGGGTTGAGAGCTTCAGGCTGACCTGGCTCCTAAGTCCATCAACCCAGATGATCTCTTTGGGTGGGTCTTCCATTCAAGTCTTACATCGAATGCTTATCACAGATTAGTTTGCCACATTCAAAGGAACATTGGAATATTTGAAGCACAGATGTGATTCAATTTTGATCCATTACATTAAGAAAATGATACATTTAAAAATGTTGAAGGGAAAAGCCACAAATACTGAGAAAAATGACTATTAGTCATTGTTTATTAAAAATCAATTTTAAATCAAATTTTAAGAGCTGTAACATCATGTCATTATCAGGCAATATTAAATCAGTGGTGTTTTATATATATAACAAATCAGTGGTAATAAATGAGTCATTTGCTTTACTGATATGCAAATCCAAATTTAAATAATACATTAGTTGCATGACATTCAGAATCACAGCTACTGATAAGATTAGGTCAATAGTGGAATTCCTAATATAGGTTTGGTTTTTCAGTAGAGGAGAGAGCAAAAGGAGACACTGTTCTTTGTTCTTTTTTTCCTACTTAGGAGTCCAAATTAATGTCACTAGAAGAGTTATTAAAAAAAAAAAAACAATTATAGAGCCATTTTTTAGGCAGGGAGAGGGGACAATACCATACAAAGGATTTTTTTTTTCCTGAATGCTATCTTCTCACAAGCTAAAGTCCCCTATTACAGAGTTAGAATGTCATGGATATGAAATGTGCTTGTTGCATGTCCTTGTGGTACATGGTAGAAAACAGACTGTTCTGGGAATGTCAGTTCATGTAATATGCAGCCTCCAATGACCTTGATGCTAGTAAGACTCCTTAAACTTGAATCTCTCTCTTATTGGTCAGAGATGTTTGTTTACGATCTAAATATGCAGTTTTGAATTTAAAGAATTGGAAACAAATTTTTGCATTTGGCAGAATTCATATTACAGATGTTTTGCATTTAGTGGGTTAGTGCTTTGAGGTTTAATAATAGTGTGGTTTGGTGTTTAATTCAATCAAATACGTATTGAGCTCTGCTTCACAATCCATGGGAGACATAAAGAAAAATAAGATTTGGCATCTGCCTAGAATTTGAGTGTGATAGCAAACACTCTTATTATTTAGGAAGGATTATATCACTGAAGTCACCTATCTGATCTCTCTACTCATTTTCAACGGTGCCACCAAGTTGTTACAACAAAATTTTTGTGTGCTACTTTGGCATCCATCTTACTTTGACTAAGCCACTTGCCTCAACACTGACCTTTGGCTTGGTTAATAAGAAACTCCCCCAGAGACCAAACTCACATCTATGACCACTACCCACTCCACCCAACACCTCACCCCAAACTCACAGCTAGTCCTACCCCCACCACCTTCGGACCTCCTGTCCCTTTCCCATTATGTACACATTTGCTTTAAACTAATCAATCCTTGACTCCCACTGGAAATCTACTTCCCTCTACCCCTGGAGCACAACAAAGTTTCTAGCCCATGGGTGCCTCTCACTCTGCTTTTGTGCTCCCCACCTGCTGGTTGAGCCACCCAAGCCAATCACGCTTCCTGTGAACCCCTCGTGGCACCCCTCTCTCTCTCGGACCTGTGAGTAACACAATATCTATTCTTATTCATATTGGCCTCGGTTTCCCATTGTGTCACACCTGACCTCCACATGGACCCAAATTTACAATCCAACTTAACTAATTTAAAACACAAGCGGATCTCCAACAGGTAATGAAGGAGCTTCAATAGACCATTATAATTATGGAACACTCTGTCCATGTTTCAAGTAAGATCTAAATTCATATAGCCCATCCACAAATGATTTCATTTCTACTCCCTGGGAGCAATACAGGCATAATCTAATTGAACCTTTGAACATTTGCAGAGGGTCTATCATGTCCTCCTTCCATTTTTTCTTCTGTGGATTAAAGCATACCAATTTCTTCATGGGCCTCATGTGACCTGCCTTCAGTTTCCAGTCCTGGAGTCCATTCTGTTTGTCAGTCCATCCTACATAGTCCATCACACACAGAACTGAGGAGGTTCCTCAGGCACAGTGTGACTAAGGCTAAGAATAAGGAGGCCATCACTACTGGGAACTCTGTGTGTCTCTGATTTCAGTCCTCTGTTAATAAAGGACTCCAGCAAGAGGAGAAAGATTCACTCTAGGTCACACCTCACTGAAGCAATCCAATCAAAGCCCCCCCCCCCCATCTGAATCCAATCCAATCAAAGGGCCCTGTCCTCTTCATGTTCTGAGGAAATCCTCCACTCTTTATTCTCAGATCCCTTGTTGATGATTGGAACCCTGCTGGATGAAGAATCCCATCGCCTTCTGCCCTCCATTTCCCTCTAGGATTCTGATTGAATATCCATGATAATTTGCTGGATTTGAGACCAGCAAAAAGGAGAAGCTTTTCCAGCCAAAGACCTGTAGTGATATGGGACAGTTTGGGGCTTTTTGTGGATCCCAGAAAGTATCATGTTCTTGGAGCTAATCCATTCTTATAAGTATGAGACCCTTTGGTTGTGTTGACAGAGAAGATTCTTGTTCAATTGCAGGAAAGGACCAAACTGGGCAACAAGATGGTTTATGGAACAGCGTTAAAGTATTGAACAGTGTTAAAGGAAGGAAAGCGGGAGCAAGTGGGTGGGGAGTGTGCTGAGTAGCACACAGGTAGCCTCCAGGGGAGCTATTTGAGGGGTTGTTAGTTGACATCTTGGGCAACAGTCAGGTTACTGGATAAGTTGAGCCATTGTTTGCACAACCTTAGGCTTCTATTTCTTGCAAGCAGGCATCTTTCTCCTGAAATCTCAATCTCATAACTTTTTGTCAGCTGCTGATCTTTCTACACATAAGGGTCTCTGACTCTCCACCTGCCTCAGATTTCTAGATAAGTGACTCTCCACCTGCCTCAGGCCTCTAGATACCTGCCTCAGGTCTCTAGATAAGTGATAATCCACCTGCCCCAGGTTTCTAGATAAGTGACTACCTGCCCCAGGTATCTAAATACCCGATTCTCCATATGCACCAGGTTCCCTATTCTCCTACCTCAGTCCTCACTTCTCTGATGTGCAACCCAAAATCTTTTGGGGAAGAAGTGGACTGGAGGTCTCGTCTTCTGTAACTGCTTCCTGCTGACTGGAGCTGTAGTCCTACCTACTTTGAGTTGCACTCAGAGGTGTGTCTGCTACTGAGTCATTGGGGTATGGGATTATAGGGGTCTCTGGTGGTGTGGGGTAGAAGAAGGGTGTATCCCTGGACCAGCAGGAGACGATCTTGTACTGCTTGGATATGCTGCTGGACAAAGGTCTGAAGGCACTGTAGGATGCTTTGGTAGGGACAAAGGTCAATGCTAGGAGTATTAAGCCTAGGGGAATTAAGAATGGCACAAGATATGATCAAATAGTTGGCCAGGAAAAGTCAGAGAGGGACCCTAGGTTTTTAACCACCTCCTCGAGGCAGGTGGCTTGGTCCATTAGGCTTTGGACATCATTTAGGATTTCTGATGACTGGTTGATATAAAAACAACATTCTTCCTTGAGGAACATACATGTCCCTCCCTGAGAGGCAGTTAGAAAATCTAGGGCTCATCGATTTTGAAGGACTACAGCAGCTAGGGAGCCTGCCTGCTGATTTAGCCATAAGATGTTCTTAGCTGTAGTTTCTAGCCCTTATGCTAGTTCTCTTGAGAGGTTATGATGGAATGCATGGCTGGTTGTGAGCTTCCCTGCTCCCAGTCCGGCTCCCATAATGAGGTGAAGATAGGGGTAAGGACTGGGACAGGAATCCTTTCTGACGGGAATGGAAGGGAGAGGGATAGACTCTGAACCACTGATGAAGTATATTTCTGGTTTTAGGAAGACTAAGGAGCACAGCCGCATCAAATTAGCAGGGATGGTTAGGTGTTCAGGGGTCCCACAGAGAAAGAACACGCCTTCTCTTGCCTCCAGAGTAGCAGAAAAGGACATGGTGGCTATATGGCCACAAACTGAGGTAATGCAACCAGCTGGCTGGTTTCCCTATCCCTATTCACAAGTGAATCTGCCTGTTTGTTTGTTTGGTGCTAGAAGCCAAATTCTGGACAGGGCCATTCTAGCTGCAGTTATGGGGGCAGGAGGGGGTATTATTCCAAGTTCCAATTTGTTCCCTTCTTTTTCAAATAGGAGGGTCCCTGGTCTCCCTTCCCCTGCATTCTTTTGCTTCCAAATGAATCTACTGTTTCCACTGACAAAGTTGTTAATGAGACAACTCTGGCCATTTAAGGTGGTGGTTTTTAAAAAGAACTTGGGGTTGGGTCTATTCTGGCAGTACTGAGTTCCTGCAGAATGGTTTATATGGGATTGGTTTAGAAAGAAGGCCTCAGCTTCATCAAGGACAGCTTCCATGAAGTAAGCTCTAGTCGTGCACATGGCTGTTGTGGCACGGCCATCGGGGTGGCCTTGGGCTTGGGATTTATTATGGTCAACCCCATTTTGTGACACCTCAATGTTTCAGTGGTGATACTTGAGCCCAATATGAATGATAGATCTACAAAGGGGGTTATTTAATTGTCCTATGAACTTGCAGTTGGTGACATTAGAGGAGATACAAAATGCAAAAGATTGGTTGCTTGCAAGGGAAATATTATGATGGATAGCCCCGTTGATGGACAGGGTTTTGCTTTTGGGCATTTGGATTAGAAGAAATGGGAGTATCTCAGGGAAGTTATTTAGGGCATCCCACTGGTGATACCTCCATGGGGCTTGGTATTCAACTGTGGGGTGTAGTATTAGATTGGCAAGTCCCCAATTTTTATTCTTAGCTGCCCAGGCAGTGGCTTTGAGGTGCTGTGAGTGCACAGGCAACAGTTACTAAGGTTTTAGGTTGTGGCTGCATGCTGAACTATAGACTTTATCTCCTCGACAAGTTTTGCCTCCTTCTAGATCTTGCAAGCCTGGGGCAGGAGAAAGTTTATTTACATGCCCACTGAGTGCCTTTTGGACCTGTTTGAGCTCCTGGTGGTTATTAAATATAGCATTAATTTTGGAGTCAAGCAATAAATCTTAAGTGAGAAATGGATGGCCATACAGGAGCTCATGGTTAAAGCTGAATTTTAGCCTGAGGGGTGGTTCTGAATCTAAGTAGGGCAATGGGCAATAAAGTCCGCCAAGTTAAATGAGTTTCCTGGGCCATTTTAATTAAGATTGTCTTAAGTGTTTGATTGGCCCTCTCAACTTTGCCTGATGACTGAAGTTACTAAGCACTAGGCAAAAAGTATTTGATATCCAAGGTTTTACTCACAGCTTCTGTGATTTGTGAGGTGAAAGCTGGGCCATTGTCACTCTTGGTGATTTTGGGAGGCCAAACCTGGGGATAATTTCTTATAACAAAGCCTTCACTAATTCTTGAGCTCTTTCTGTTCTGGTTGGGAGTGCTTCTACCCATCCAGTGGAGGTGTCCACCATGACTAGAAGGAACTTATGTCCTTGGCACAGAGGCATTTGTGTAAAGTCAATTTGCCAATCCTCCCCTGGATACATTCCGTGCTGTTGAACCGGTTTAGTTAAGACTGGCTTCTTTTGCATGACTCCCTGGTGTGAATTATTTACTAGGCGTGTTGGACAAACCTGAATTACTTGCTGTAGTGTTTGTGAAAGGTTTGATGAGGCAACCAGAGTTTCCAATTCTGCAAGAGAGGTATCCCACCCCCTACGATTTGTTGAGTGATATTGACTTAGAAATTTCCAAGTAAGGGCCTGGGGTAACCAGATCTTTTGCTCTTTTACATACCATCCTCATGGCTGGAGCTCAAACCCCCAGGTACAGCCTCACTCGTGGTACTCAGGCTGTATTGGGGCTTCTCAGGTAAAGAGGGCATCTCTGGAACAAGGCTAGTGATCTGGCTGGGGCTAAAGTCTTCCCAGTAAATGGGTTAGCAGTTACCCATTCCTGTGTGTTTTCCCTCCACTTCCACTGGACAAGTGGGGCAGGTGTGGATTCTCCCTGTGCTGCTTGATGTGCTAGTCTTTTGCCCAGTGCTATAGTGCTGTTTCCGTCCCAATGCCCCTTACACTGCATGAGAGCTACTTCAGAGGGTAGGTCTAAGACTTCTGTTAGATGTTTGATTTCCTTGTTATGTTTACTGGGGGATCTGTCTGAAGTAAGGAATCCCCTTTCCCTTCATATGCCTGCGTGAACATGCACTCCCAGGAAAGCATACTTAGAGTCAGTATAGATATTGACAGATTTATTTTTTTGTGAGCTCTAAGGCCCTATGAGCTTTACCTTTTGGGCTGATGTTCCTGTAGGTAGAGTTTCCCTGGAGAGGGACTCCAGCACATCCTGCAACTCTAGCTCCAACCTGGTTAGTGAAGCTACTGTCATCTGTAAACCACTCATTTTCAGGTGAGTTCAAAGGTCTTTCAGACACTTCAGCCCTTGCCACATAAGAAAAACTTAGGACCGTTGAAGAATCATGACTTAATGGTTCCCCTGAAGGGTCAGGCAGCAGGGTAGTGGGTTCAGAACAGAGCAGGGCTTTATTGTGAGACTCGGGTTTCCCAGGAGTTTGATTTGGAACTTAAGAATTCTTGCGGGGGAGAGCCAGTGGGGTCCTTTGGTTTCTAGAAGCTCCCACAGCTGATGGGGTGTGTATATGGTGAGTAATTGCCCCCAAGTATATTTGGAAGTTTATCTAATGAGGAAGAAAGTGACTGCTGCTGCCTGGAGGCACAGAGACCAACCCTGAGCTGCCTGGCCCAAATTCTTAGAGAAATAGCCAGTGGGTTGCGGGGTACCCCAATGAACTGGACCAGAACACCCAGGGCTACCCCTCATCTCTCGGAGACAAACAGGGTGAAGGGCTTTCGGACATTTGGCAGCCCTAGGGCCGGTGGGTTGGTCGGAGCTGTTTTTAGATCATAAGATGCCCTTAGTTTTGCTTCTCCCCAGTTTAGATATCAGGTTCTTTACTCTTAAGAGCTTTGTACAGTGCTTTTGCAATATCACCACAGCTGGGAAGCCAGTGATTCCCAGGAACATGCAGAGTTCCTTCTTGTTAGAGGGAAAGGGAATCTGCAACATGGCTTGTATCCTGCTAGCGGCTATAGACCATGTGGGAGTTAACTGGAATCCAAGAATTCCACCTTTTGTTGGAATTTTGGGCCTTCTTGGGTGAGACTAGATAGCCCAGGACACAGAGGAAGTTTAAAGTGGTGACCGTGTGGGCATGTGAGTTTTCTGCTGAAAGACTACAAATCAAGAGATCATCTACATATTGCAGGATTCCTCCTCCCCACCCACCACCCCCGGTAATTCTAATTGTTGCAGGTCCAGTTTCAGGATATTTCCAAACAAGGAAGGGCTGTCTCTAAGTCCCTGCGGCGAGGCAGCCCATTGCATTGCCGTGGGGTCTGTGTGGCCATTGGAAGGCAAACAGGAGCTGGCTGTTTTTATGAATTGGGACACTGAAGACAGCATCCTGAAGAACCACAGCGTACCTGCTGGCACCTGGTTAAGAGTGGTGTATGGGTTGGGCACCACTAGACGTTTTGGGTAGACAAATGAATTTACAGCCCTTAAGTTCTGGACTAACTGATAGGTGCCATCCCTTTTCCGGTCTGGGAGGATTGGGGTGTTACACGGGGATTTGGCAAGGTTTTAAGATGCCGCCTTTCAGGTACTTTTTAATGAGAGGTTTTAGCCCGTCTGTGGCTTCGGGCTTAAGTGCATATTGTTTTATCTGAAAGAGTAGTCCCTGTAATGGCTATTTTATTTGAATTGGGGGTCTATGACTCGTGGTCTATTACACGTGGTTAGGAAGTGTCCCAAATCACAGGACTGACTTCTGATTCCGGTAAAGCTGTTTTGGGAGGAGCTTCTGGGCAAATGGCCATGACAAAAGGTCTGTGAGATCCTGGGACTAGTTGTATTGACAAGTTAAACCATCACATAATGCCCCTTCCTAATAGTGGTGTGAGGCAATTTGGCTCCAATAAGAACTCCTGGCAGAATATTTGCTCCTGAAAAACGCACAGCAGTTTGGGGGTGAAATACCGGATTCTTGGTCACCCTTCGACTCCTGTGGTTTTGCACGAATTTCCCAAAAGTGCCCTCCCTAAATTCAGTTAAGACAGAGTAAGTTGCTCCAGTATCTAATAAGAAAGAAATGATCTTGCCTGCCACCTCCAGGTTCACCCTCGATTCCTCCAGTAATAAACAGATGAGCTGAACTGGAACAGGGGAGGTCCTGGCGCATCCTAATTCATCGGTGTCTATGTTTTCCATGTCCACTAGGGCCATGGCTCAAGGGACCGTGATCCTGCCTCTCTGGGCAGTTCCCTGATCCCAAGCCAGCCATGGGCAATTGGTCCCTCCATCAGTGCCCTGGTTGCCTGCACTGGAAACAATTAGGGGTCTTACCCTTTAGGTGAGCAGGATGGAAGGTTGCTCTCAGTTGTTCCTGCAGAGCCATAGCGAGGAGTTTAGCCTGTTTTCTTTATTTTATGTTCCGAGTCCCAGTTATTGAATACTGAATTGGCAGGGTCTAAGAGCTCAGTTGTAGGGGATTGGGGACCCAAAGCTAGTTTTGGACTTTTCTCCTGATATCCGGAGCTGATTGGTTGATAAAATGAGTGTTCAGAACAATTTTCCCCTCAGCTGACTCAGGGTCCGTGTTGGTGAACTGTTTGAGGACCTCCACTAATCTGCCTTGAGACAATGCTGGATTTTCTTTTTCTTCCTGGGTAATTTCTTTAAGTTTATTAAAGTTGATTGGTTTGACTATGCACTTTTTTTTTAATTAATATTTTTTTTATTTCTTCAAAAATAGTTTAAATTACATAATAGTTACGTAAAAAATATAGGGGATTCCCATTTGACCCCCTCCCTCCCCCTCCCCCACTTTCCCCCATTAACAACACCTTTCATTAGTGTGGTACATTCATTACAATTGATGACTACACATTGGAGCATTGCCACTAAGTGTGGATTATAGCTTACATTATAGTTTACACTCTGTCCAGCACAATTTTGTAAGTTATGACAGAATATATAATGGTCTGTACCCATCATTGCAATGTCATTCAGGATAATTCCAATGACCTGAAAATGCCCCCATATTACACCTGTGTTTCCCTCTCCCTCCTCTCAGAACCTCCAATGGCCACTGCCTCCACATCAATGATAAAAGTTCTTCCATTGCTAGAATAACAATAAGACTATAGTAGAATAATGTAAGTCTACTCTAGTCCATCGTTCGTTCCTGAAGATGCTGGAATGGTGACGCCCACTCCGCCTCTAGCTGAGAGGGGCCTGCGATCCCATGGGGCTGATGGATGGGACTCTCTTGCTTGCAGTTTCAGACTGTCTCTGGTCCTTGGGTTGAGCATTTGTCCATCATCATCTCCTTGGTAGTTGTCCTTGGTGAGTCTAATGAACTGGAGAGTAGGTGTTGCAACTCTGTTGAGATTCAGAGCCCAACTGGCACATGGGCAGACTCAAGATTTAAGTCTCTTGGACATACACTTATCAAGTCTAGTACTAACTATAGGTTCAAATAGAAAGGACAGAAGAGCCATGTGTAGGGAAAACACAAAAGAGTCCAACTCTGTCACACTAGGGAACATAAGTTCCAAAATAGGGCCCACTGGCAGGGTGTCAAACTCCTGAGCTGTCTGCCCTGCTTATAGTGTCTGGATGTCTCTGGAACCCTCAGGAGCCCTGCTATTTGAGGCAATATTTACTGTGGCAGTCAATGAGATCCTGCTGAGACATGTATAAGCATAACCTCTAGAATGACCTCCCGACTCACTTTGAAATCTCTTAGCCATAAAAACTCATTTGTATTTACCCTTTCCCCCTTTTGGTCAAGGTCTTTTTCCAGGTACATTGCTAATTGGTGCTTGGTAGTAATTCCTCAGTGTGAGGGAGGCTAATCCCCAGGGAGTCACAGCAGGGGGGAAAGTAGTGTGTTCATATGTTGATTTTGGCTTAGAGAGAGGCCACATTTGAGCAACAAGGAGGCTTTCAGGAGGTAACCTTAGGCAATATATAATAACTAGGCTAAGTTTCAATTTCAAAAGAAAAGGTTCATAAGTATAGTCATCAATATCATGACTATGTACTTTTTTATCCCTTCAATTAAACAGGTTAACATATAGTCTCATTCTCTGAGGCCTCCCCTTGTCTGGTAGTCCTAGCTGGGGTTCTGGGTAGGGATGGCAATATCCCCCGCTGTGTGAGCTTGGCGTTGGTCTCTAGACTTACTGTCAGCATGTTTTCTGCCCTCTGCCCAGATTCAGGCTTTTTCCTCAGGAGTACAACCTGCAGAGAGAATTACCTGAATATCTTTCCAAGAGAGGTCATACAAGAGGGTCAGAGTAACAGATTCCTCCACAAACTTGGTGGGGTCCTCTGAAAACCTATCTAATTGGCATTTACCTTGGGCCAAGTGTCTCAAGGTAAAGAAGTCATGAACCCTAAGAGTTCCCCCTTCGCTATTTGCTACTTCCTAGAAAGGACACAGTGGAGCAGAAGGGGTGTAGGAAGTGCCACTTTGGGTATGGGGAAGAGAGGTTAAGAGATCATTCTCTCTGGGCTTAGGTGGGGGCTCAGGAATGCGCGGAGGAGGGACTGAAGGGGAAAGGTTCTCTCACTTAGGTTCAAGAGGGGTCTGAAGAGCTCAGTGCAAAGACAGGTGGGGATAGGAGGCCTGGCTAGTTCAAGACAATCCTCACTGTTACTGTTATTGGAGTGATCAGGGCTGCCCCCTTTGGAGGAGGGCTTGTCCTGTTCCACTCCTACTTGTTTGTGATAACAAATTCAATGCATGACCCACATTTTGGGTTTTGATAAAGGACTATAAAGAGTTCTTCTGCTTCTTGCAGAAGAGATCTAACTGGAGGAAAGCATTCCAGTTAAGAGACCATTAAGGAGCCAATTTTCACTATCGTCTATATTGGCCAACCCTCATTACAGAGGAAGATAAGTTTCTGTTGGTAAAGATCATCCGTTGGAAGGTCCCACCAATTTGTGAGGAGGTATCCTAATGGGGTGTCACTCACTGGCTTAGATTGGGGACTGCCCGTGTCTAAAAAGAAGGAATAAGAGGAAAATTGGTGATCCCACTTAAAAGCACCTGCAGCTCTTGAATCCCTCCCAGACATCCCCAGGCCAGGAGAATGAGGGTGGACACTCGGGGCAGTCTACCACCGTGGATTTGGGGGCATTTTCCAGATCTCCAGGATCTGGAGTCATCGGACAATATTTTGTCCAGAGAGATCTACTGAATAAGAGGAAGAAAGAGAGAGAGCAAATGAGAAAAAGAGAGAGATGGATATAGGGCAGTGAGAATGCAAAAAGAACTTACTTACCATAGAGTTGTTTCGTTACTAACTCTATGTTCAGGTCCCTTCGTGGTTGCCAAAGCTTCTGTTGACAGAGAGGGTTCTTGTTCTATTGCAGGAAAGAATTCAAGGACTGAACTAGGTAACAAGATGGTTTATTGAACAGTGTGAAAGTATTGAAAAGTGTTAAAGGAAGGAAAGCAGGAGCAAGTGGGTGGGGCAAGTGCTGAGAATCATTACCGGTAGCCTCCAACTGGAGAGCTACCTTGAGGGGTTGTTAGTTGACATCTTGGGCAGTGGGTGGGTTAATGGATAAGCTGAGCCATTGTTTGTGCAACCTTAGGCTTCAATCTCTTTCAAGCAGGTGTCTTTCTCCAAAAATCTCAATCTCTTAACTTGTCAGCTGCTGGTTTTCCTGCACTGTAGGGGTCTCTGACCCTCCACCTGCCTCAGATTTCTAAGTAATTGTGGCAGTTTGATAGTATTTGTGAATTCCAAAAAGAGATATAGATTGTGTTTGTAAACTGGTCTCTTCCTCTGGGCGTGATACCCTTTGGTTGATTTAATTTCAAAGGTTTTACATTTACTTAATTAAGTCAAGATTAGAGCTTTGATTCAACCACATCATTAGGGTGGCCCAGGGTTGAGTCCCCACGCCCTTGATGGGCTATATAAATGGACACTCCCTCAAGAAGACATACAGGAGAAGATACACAGGATTAGAGAGAGCTCCATAAATGCCAGAGGAGAGAACTTTGTCAGCTTTGATCCTGAGGCCCCAGGAAAAGAGATGAGCCATTCACCTGATAGTTTACAGCTGACCTTGTGAAGAGACCAGAGTAGCTGAACCAGGAAATAAATGAGCCCTGGGAAGAGAGACGAGCCTTATGCCAGCCTATAGCTGGATCAAAAGAAGCTGGGACAACGGAGCCTTAGGAAGAAGGAAGGCTGAACCCTTGCAGACATCACCTGCCATCTTGCTTCAACACATGGTACATGACTTTGGGTGAGAAATCAACCTTGACTTAAACTCTTTAGGGCCTTATAACTGTAAGCTTTTTACTCCAAATAAATACCCTTTATAAAAGCCAACAGATTTCTGGTACTTTGCATCAGCACCCCTTTGGCTGACTGATACAGTAAATGACTCTCCACCTGCCTCAGGCCTCTAGATAAGTGACTTTCCACTTGCCCCAGATTTCTAGATAAGTGACTACCTGCCCCAGGTTTCTAAATGCCTGATTCTCCATATGCCCCATGTTCCCTATTCTTCTACCTCAATTGGATTGGATTCAGTTAGGGGGCCTTTGACTGGATTGCTTCAGTGAGGTGTGACCCAGGATGGCTCTTTCTCCTCTTGCTGGTGTCCTTTATAAGCAGAGGACTGAAATCAGAGACACACTGGAAAAAAGTGGCAGAGACAATGAAGGAAGACCATCTGGAATCAGCAGAGCCCAGAAGTATGGAAAGAGACCCCTAAGAGGCTAGGCCCACAGAGCAGCTTGAGACTGAAGAGACAAAGCCTGGCAGAGAGGGGAGAGACGAGCAGACCAGCATTGTGCCCTGCTATGTGCCTGATTGCCCTCAGCTGAGCTCCAAGAGAAGGCATCGTTAGATGATGCTGCCATGTACCTGGTTGCCTACAGCTGCACCGTGATGAGACAGCATCTCTTGATGATGCCTTGATTTGGACACTTTCATGGTCCCAGAATTATACACTTTTAACCTAATAAATTCCCATTATAAAAGCCAACACATTTCTGGTAAATTGCATCGGCAGCCTTTAGAAACTAAGAGAGGACAGGATGAGGAAGTTGTGTGATGGGGGGTAATGAAAGCTGGACTGGGGAAAGGAGTGTCATTTGAGAGGAGCTGTGGTCTCAGAAGGGCACAGCTACTGCCAGAACCACAGCACTGAAACTGGGGGGAAAGGGGAAGAAACACCCAAACTCTGTCTTGTCTGCCTTTCCTTCTCTACCCAGTGCCTCAAATTGGCCAAGTCCAAATAGAAGCCAGAGGGCAAAAGAGCATAGTGATGCAGTCCACAGGGGTCATCAGACAGACAGGACACAGAGCCAGATGAGCAGAAATTGGATCAGAGGTAAGGATAGGAGTGGCCAATAAAAAATAACCGGGACAAAATGTCTGCTTTGGTGACATAGGCATATGTTCCAATAACAACAGGGCAAGACATCATCGATAGACGAGGGAGAGGAATAAAGAGAGGGGACGATCACTTCCATTTTGAGATATCATGAGGAGAAGGGACCTTTGACTGCATCAAACACCAATATTGACTAGTGGGAGATGGGTATGGGGAGCGACATTCCAGAAAAAGGAAACCAAGTAGGTAGAGACATTCCCCAAAGCTGAGGACAAATTGTGCAGGACCTGAAAGGCCATTTTGGTACAGAGAAACCATAGATGATCTTTTGCTGTTTATTTCTGATACAGGCAGGAGGATGGCTCATGTGAAGGATCAATAAGTATGGGAAAGGCTGAAGGCAGAGCACTTGGTTACTTGGGTGGCTTTCTTTTAAAAGTCAACTTTACAAACTCAAGTATTATACCATAAAAGTGCACAAATCCTCAGTGAACGTGGATCTTCAAAAAGCGAGCCCACCTGTGTGATCACCACCCCGATGAGGAAGCAGAACAGTGGCATCACCCCAAAGCTCTTCACAGGTAACCCCTGCCTGGCCCCTATTACCATCAATTTGTTTAGCCCGTTCATAAGTTTTTGTGAAAGAAACCATAAAGTATGTGTTCTTTTATGTCTGTCTTCCTTTGCCCACATTATGCTTGCAGGGTTCATCCATGTTTGGCATGCTGGAGTTCTTCCCATTTCATCACTACCTACTATTCTGTTATGGGAATAGGCCACAATTCCTTTATCCATTCTACTCTGGATGGGTGTTTGGGCTGTTCTGAGTTTCCAGTTTTGAGCTTTTATGAAAATGCTGCTGAATATTCTTGCAGGCGATAGTTCAGGTATGACGTGATAAGGGTCTTGACCCTGGGGAGGGGGGAGGTTGGTGGCAGCAGGACGGTGGGTAAGTGGAAAATGCAGCTAGACAGTGCAGAGGAAAATCAGCCTTCCGACTGGACGCAGGAGATGCAGGGAAGGGAGGCAAGAGGCAAGGATGGCTGGGCCCTGGAGGAAGGGAGAATGAGGAGATGGTGATGTCATTCCCAGAGGTGTGGGAAGCCGGAGGGAAGGAAGTTTACAAGGGAAGATGTTGTGTTAGCTTTTGAACTTGATCAGTTCAAGGTGTCCCGCAGAGTATTGGAAATGCAGATCTGAGAGGGAGGAGGGAAGTCTGGACTTCAGTGTGTTACCTGAAACCACTGAAATAGGTCTCATCTCAAAGGGAGAAAAGCAGCAAGGGAAACAAGTGGGCCAAGGACATTCTGCTGTGGGAAGCCACTTTTAAGTCACTGCCTAACAGAAACAGACATGAGGATGCCATTACGTGGGGTCTAGAAAGGAATCACACACTCTTCTGGATGAAAAAATTAGCCAATTTAATATAACAAATCCTGGATTCATCCTGGGGTTTCCTAATGTAATAAAAATGAGGATACCTCCTATATGTTCCTCACTTTTATACCTTATTTATAATCTCCCAGACTTTGTGAAAGGGAAGTTGTTGTTTGTGTTTTCAGATGAGGAAAGAGTCCTTTGTTGTGCTGATTTGATGCCCTGAGATCAGCACATCCATATGCAGGATTTAAAAGCCAGATAAAGAGCTAGATCATATTCTGTCAGCAAGGGTGAGAAGCTGCTCACTCAGAGAAGGGGAGATAGGAAGGATCCAGAGAGTTGGAGGAGGGTGTTGAAATGGTGGGAGGGGGGAAGCCAGTAGGGGTTTGAAGAGGGATGGAGAGAAAGAGAGAAAGAGATGGACAGGGAGAGAAGGAAGAAAAAGGATGAACAGCTGGCCTAAGCCTGGGGTCTTGGGGAAGAGATAGGGGTCAAGAGCAGTTTCAGGAAACATGGCTGTGTTTTGTTATCTGTTCCCTCATCTTGGCCTCCTCGGAACTTCTGCAAACACATTATTTTTTTGAGGCTCTTTTGAATCAGAGTTATGTCTTTTGGATGTTATACTGTGCAGAGATTGGCCTTGGGGCAATACAGGATGGTTCTGTTTACATGTATTTGATTTAATTTTATGCTTTCTGCGGATTTGGAAGGGTCCCCAAAATGGCCTCCGGTAAGGCGTCGTCAGTCGGTTCAAGCGTGTGACACATGCTCCTCCGGTTGCTCACAGGCAAGGACAGGGCGGCGGAAGCAGCTGTGGGGTGGTCTTAGCTGTGACCACTGCAGCATATATTGGGAACATGAGAGGGCACAGAACTGGGGCATTAAGAGGACAAAAAGTTTACCTCTGGCCTTTTTAGCTCTTCTCAAAACCTCTGCCCCAAATCTCTTCAGACTAAGAACCAGGGATCTTTTCCTGTTTACAAGAACCCTGGCTGCTATGGTGGCCATTCACTCCCTCAATACCGAGCCTTCTTGGGTCCCCGTTTGTATGTGTTTTTTTTATTTTTTTTGCTTTAAGGTTAACAATCATTTAATGTATTAACATTTTCATTTATAAATGTACAATTTGCATATACAGGGAAAAACAGGTTCTGTGAACATAACAGAGTACTAGACACAGAGAAGCAATCACAAGAAAATATCAATTCTGGGGAAGAAAAAAATGGAACTGCATTCCATGTCTGTGTTTCCATGAAAAAGGGAAGGAAAAAGAATGATTACACAGAATCAAAATTGATGTAGGAAATAAATGTGGGTCATTTTTGTCTCCACAGCTGGAACTTCTGCTTATGATCCAGATGGCTGTCTTGGCCCCAGACTGCCTAGAAAGTTTTAGCCCATTTAATAAGTGATGATCTGAGAGACAGCTACAAGTCTTCCCCCTTTTCCTTAATCTCCAAGACCCTGACATTAATTGAAGGAATTAAAAGATCAGAGCTAAAAAAACAAACAAACAAACAAACAAAAAACAGATCAGCATGTGTAAAATATCAATAGCCAACTTCTTCCAGGCATAGATCATTATTTAAAAGTATACATGGCAGTAACCTGCTTACTCAAATCCAAACAAGAATTTCCTTCCAACTCACTTCTTCACTTAGGACTGCCTAAGTGAAGCACTGTAAACTAAGGAAGTCACTGAGGAACTGAGCTTATCGGAAGACTGGAATCTACAGAAGTTGGGGCCAGGAATAGGAAATATCTGAACCTGTCCATTATACCCAGTATGCACTTCACACGTGGTCAAGTCACCAGTGACAGCGAACTTCCAGGCTCAACTGTGGTTGCCTAAAGGGGCTGGCTCCACTGGAACAGGGACTAGAAAGGGCGCATGCACACATACTTCAGCCCACAACTAACAGAGGGGTCATGGGGAGCCTGTTGGCTTCAAGGGAGCATGAGCATTTCAGTGATGTCACTCAGTATTTGGGGTTTGTATGTGTTTTAAAGAGTCGGGAGGTCATCCCAGAGGTGACTCTTACGCACACCTCAGTAGGAGCTCATAGAACATCTAAGTGCCTATCACCCCACATAGAGGGGCTCCTGAGAGCTCCGGAGACACCCAGGTCCTATATAAGTGGGGTTAGACCCAGAGACTGATGCCTTATCAGTGGGCTCTATTTTGGAATCTGTGCTCCTGAGAGTGACAGAATTAGACTCAAATAAGTCCTCCCTGCACATGGTTCACTAGGCCCTTCTATTCAAACCTATATGTGATGCTGGAGTTTTTAGGTATACTTCCAGAGACTGGAGCCTCTGGCCTACCTATATGCCAGGTGTGCATGGAATCTCGGTGGAGCTGCAACTCCTACCCTACAGCTCAATGGATTCATTCAAGTCACCTGGCAAGGAGACAACAATGGGCAATGGCCATCCCAGGGAATGGAGAGGGCCTGCATTTGCAGGCAGGATCATCCCACCCACCATATCCATGGGATATAAGCCCTCTCTCACTTGGAGGTGGAGTGGACATCACCATCCCAGTCCCCTCAGGATTGGGGGAAGAACTATGGACTAGAATGGACTTGATGGTATTCTGTTGTTCACATATGGTGATTCTAGCAATGGAAGAAACTATAACAATGAGGTGGAGCCAGTGGCCACTAGACACTTTTGGGGCAGGGAGGGGATGTGCAGTTGAAATACAGGGGCTTCTTTGGGATTTGGAGGTTGTCCTGAGTACCTTTGTGGCAACGGATGTAGGCCATTTTAAAATAGCACATACCACTAAGAACTGTGTGGGAGAGAGTGTTGTCTACGGGGTGAACTGTGGTCTATGGTGGTGGCAAGGCCCCAGGATGTGTAAGTCCATTGAGGGTGGTGGGCCACACTTGTGGGAGATGTTTGTGTGGGATGTGGTGGGAGGTGTGGGAGGTGGGCAACATGGGAATCCCGGTAGGTTCCGTGTAATATTTTGGGTATCTAAGCACCTCTTAAAATATATTTATATATATACATAAATAACATTTTTGTAAGCAAATGCACATATATGCATATACATTTATATATCATTTTGCAAATGTTGGTATGTATTGTGAAAATTTTGATTTTTACCCACAATAAAAAAAATAAATAAAAATAAAAAAATAAAGAGACCTGAAGTTTCCCAAAGGAAATGATGTCTGAATTGGTTGATTTAAATCAACAAATATTTATTGAACTCTTGCAACTGAAGAGATAGTTGAAAATTGTTCCTCCTCTGGTTTTTACCCTCATTTTCAAATTGAGAGTTCTAGACCTTTGCTACCAAATCCACCACCCCCTTTGGTTTGATTGGGTTTTGAAGAATGATTAGAGTCTGCCCCGTGAAACAGACTGTGGGGACAGCAAGGAGAAAGCTGACAAAACTGTGTCCAGAATCACAGAAGTGGGAATGGAGAACTGTGATTTAAGACTGTATAGCTAGTTATGACTATAATGAGACATGAATTTCAGAGGTGGCAGGTTTGTGGGATTCTTTAGTAATTATTAAATGAAAGTCAAGGGCTACACAATGAAATGCATCAAAATTTGCACTGTTTTGTTCTTTTTATGAAAAGGATATACTTTTAAAAAGCAATGAGAAGACCACATCTTAGCAATTACTCTGGCTTTTTGCTATTGCTAGGAGTCTCATATCACTAAAATCCAATTAGAAAGCAGCAATTATGTTGGAAATCTCAAGGTCTTTATTATCATCATCATCAGAATTACTTCCTCCTCATGTTGCTAATTCAGAACAGACACAGTGTAGACTTCGTTGTGGCCAGAGGGGCATTAACATCCTCTCAGGCCTTGTCCAGGTGGAGGGAAATTTCCATTTCCTAACACATTCTCCAGAACTTGCTGTTGAGTTCTAAACTGAGCATGGTGACTTAAAATGGATCGTGTAAAGGAGAAATCAGATTTGGATCACTGTTCATTGGATTGAAAGGTTCAGCTACTTTTGTCTGCCTCAGCATGTCAGGGTGATCCTATGAGCTGGGGGGTCCAACCCTGGGGGTCTTATCTCTGTGTCCATGGCGACATTATCTAAGATTGAAGCAGCCAATGTCTTTTCAAGATACTTGAGGTAGTATCTCGTGAAAAAGATATGCAGGTGGCCTGCAGAGATGCATTTAGAAAACAATCACCATCTTGAGCAAGGCCTGGATACAAATTTCTACTCAGCCACTTATAAATTGTATGGCCTTGGGAAAGTCATTTCCTATCTATGACCTTCAATTTCCTTGCCCACAAACTGAGTGTAATAAAGAGTTTATTATAAAATTACAAATACTATATATTGTATCTGGTACATGGAAGGTGTTTGAAAATTATTATGATAATTTGATCATCATAATCATCAAAGGGTCTGAGGACCAAGCTAAAGAAACCAAATTCAATTGTCAAGTCCACAGGATAGGATGGGATTCAATGAGTATGAAGTGGTCTCTCGGGCATATGAAGTCAAAGTTGGGATGCCTGTGATCTGTGTATACTGGCCTCAAGTTTTGTGGTTTGGCAGTGAGTTAGGCTTGTTTAAAGGTACAGGGTGAGAAGGATTTGAGGGTCACTCACTCCCCCAAACCCAGGCTACAGCTTGTTTGATGGGCACTCCTGGGCAGCAGCCAGCCATGGACATGCCAGCTTTCTCTCCCCTCCACTGGGACTGTGCTTCCATGGACATGGATGAAAATGAGACAGTGGAAACAAATCCTATCAGCAACAACCCCAAACTCAGTTCTTATGAAGGAGTGTCAGTGTTGTTTCATTCACTCAGGTGTCAATATGATAGAAGAGAGAATCTGGGAGAAGAATGGAGGACGAAGCTCTGATTGGGGAGAAAAAGGCATCAGAGACTTAAAAAAGAATAAGAAGAAGTTACCAGCTTCTTACATTCAGTACTGATGAATGAATTTTGGGGTCAAAAAAGTAATGTTCCTCATAAAAATGAAGAATAGACTTTAGGTAGCCACTGACTTTGAGCATGAAACTAAAATCTTTTCTTTCTCCATCTCTTCAACTGTAAAATGAGAAAGGACTAGTCTAGACTCAATTTAAAAAATCATATTGACTTCTAAATGAAAGAAAGGCACCAGGCTTTTTGAAGGAATATGTGAAAGTTGAAGATTAATGCAAATGTTCAAACATTCACTTCTGCTAAATGGCCTAGCACCATGTTAAGTATTTTCACATTCTTATCTCATTTAATCTTTACAACAATCCCAGAAGGGCAGTATGTATGTATCAATTACAATTTACAGAGGACAAACTTAAAGTTAGAAAAATTAAGTAACTCACCCAGGTTCACATAGCTAGAAAATGACAGCATTAGCTATCAAACCCCGGCGCATTCACACATTTACTTGGCAAATATTGATTGAGTACCTGTTATGTTCCAGACAGGAACAGGGTGACTAAAAGCAGACACAGACTTTAACCTCCATCTATCAAGAGAAACTATTAGGATTTAGTTAAACAAACCAACATGTGTGAGAATAACAACTAACAAGAGCTAAAAATAAGAGTTGCATGCACTTGGAAGGGAATTTGATAGTCTGGGAGGTTGGGAAAAGCTTCCTTAATGTGCCTTAGGCTGAGATTTGGAAATGAGATTGAGAAGGAAAATCATTACAGACAGAAAGAGCAGCATAAACAGCATGTGCAAAAGTCCTGTGGCAGGAGGGATTATGGGAACTATGAGAGAGCAAAGAAAAGAATGGTATAAAATACAGCTGGAGAGGGACACAGGACAAGGCCATGTGGAGCCTTGTGGGCCACCACCAGGGGTTTTGTCTTTCTACAAAGAGCAATGGGACCCCATTGAAAAGCTCTGAGCAGGAAAACATTGGGCTACCGAATTAGGTAAGAATTTTCTTTCTTATTTAGCCAGTGAAAATGAGATCAAGGAAACAGGAGAAAGAGGGATGGGACAGTGTTGTATACTTTTACTGCTTGAGAGTGTTAACCACAGATCATTAATGACAGGGTCAATTGTCTACAACAACAAATGTTCTGTGAAAAATCCACTAATGGTCCACCCTGACTCCTAAAATGCTTTGCCAATGGAAATCTTGTGCCTTTTTTCAGTCATTCTTAAAACATGAGAATTTGCTTTGTCTATAAACCAACAGACGGAAGGTGCCTCTTCACTCAGTGTGGTGGTTAGTAAGACGTAAGACTAAACACACATCTAAATCAAACATGTAAATAACCACTGAAGTTGTCTGTTTGAAGTTTTTGCTGATGTTTTGCATGATGTGGGAGAAATTTTTTTTTTAAAGGATTCCAGGCCCTTTTATTTATGCAAGTGTCCTTCTAGAAGGAAAATAAATAAAACGAGGTAAAATAAAGTTACATATCACTTTTTTTATTGACATGAGCATATGTTCTTGAGTTCTGAGAGAGAACTGAGGCATAGGAGAAAGTCTTGAGTATCTAAGGTTTTCAAACATATCTAGGATTATTGTGCTTACTTATGGTGACTGAACAGACTATTTTAGTTTTATAATATTTATAAATATTAATAAGTTTTTGAACTTGAAGAATTTTCTTCACAGATTTTAGAAAAAGAATCTCAAGTTCAGTTTCCTGTACTTCTGAAAGGACAAGGCTCTTCTAGCAGATCTTAAGAGAAGGCAGAATGGAAGGGAAACCAGGAACATTCTAGAAAATGGTTCTTTCTTTCTGGAAACTTGTACAGCAGAGGGAACTCAGATGAGGCCAACCCTGTGGTACCAACATATCCTGTTCACAGCTTCAATATTCACATTCTACAAAAGTAGCAAGCCTGTCCCTGTGCCTCCAACTGGAAGATCTGACTCTTTAGCAAGCCCAGTTTGACTCTTCAGAGTCTGACCTCCAGCAACTTCTCTGATCTCTCTCCCATACCTTCTGTGGTGGTTTTAAAAGATATTCACAGTTTCTTTCACATTCCTCCCTCCAAATCACAGAGACTAATTTCCCTCCCCCTGATGTGGGGCTGGACTTCTTGACTTGCTTCTAACAAATAGAATGTGGTGGAAGTGACATGATGGGTTTCCTGAAAGTAATTGGTCATAAAAGGTATCGCAGCTTCCTCCTTGCTTGCTTTCTTGGAACATGTGCTCTGTGGGAAATCAGCTGCTGTGTGAAGGACACTCAGGCAGCCCTATGGAGAGACCCATATCACAAGAAACTGAGGCCTCTTGAGAACACCATGTGAGGGAGCCATCTTGGAAGTGGATCTTTCAATTCCAGTCAAACCTTCAGATACAGCCCCAGCCACCAGCTTGAGAGACCCTGAGGAAGATCCACTCAGCTAAGTGGCTCCCAAATTCCTGACCTATAAAACCTGAGATAATAAAGGTTGGTTGTTCTAAGCCACTACGTTTTTCTTAGAGGTAATTACCCTTAGAGGGGTAATTTCTTACACAGCATTAGATAATTATTACACAATATAGTAATAGTAACAAAAAATTACTAACGTTTGCTGAATTTACTAAAATGTAATCTCCTTGCAGAAAGAAACCACGTCCGTTTGTCTCACCATTGGAGCCTCGGTGTCTGGCACAAAGTTGGCCCTCAATACATGTTTATTGATGAAATGAATGAATGAGACGTTAGTCATGTGACTGGTATTGTGTCATTTGCTTTCCACACATATTTTTGTATTTCATTTTCACAACTATTCTACAAAGAGCATTTATTATCCTTATTTTACAGATAAGCCATTTAAAGCTTAGAGAGATTGTATAATTAGAGTGCTGAATCTCTGTGATTCCAGGACACGAGCCTTCTTCCTCCGGGAGTTTGTACCAGGCTCACGGGCTTAGGTTCTAGCCAGGCTGACATATGTTTTGCACTTGCTGCTCTCACAGCTAGAGACACTTTCTTTCCCCATCTCGCCTTAGGACTCTGACAACGGGGCCAAAATGTGCCAAAGGTCTTGTGAAGAGCAACTACCATATGCTCCTGCGAGAAAGCACAAGAATTGGAAGACCCAATTCTGCTTCCTGATGGGGAGGATGGCAGGAGTTGCACAGGTAGATAGGAATAAGACATTGCCCCTCTCAACAGCCCCCCACCCCAGTGGTGCTCATAAGCCCGATCTGCCGTGTTGGCAGCAAAGCTTTAGGCTGATGCAGATCTGGTGTGTGGTCAAAGTCTATAAGACTCCACCTCAATTCTCCAAACGATTAAGTTCTTGGACTCCAAGCTCCTGAGTCGCTTCCCTGGCCCCTCCCTCAACCCTGATGGAAAATGTTGAGTTGTTGAAAACAAGGTTAAAAGAGATTAACCCTCCAAATCCAATCAACATGTCATGAACACTAACCTCTCACGTGCTTGTCTAAACACGCAGTTCCTTTCTCGTAACCTGCTTTATCTTTTAAAAACAGAAAAATCTGGACTGCCAATGCAATTATTAAGAAGCTTTTCTTTGTGCTGTTTTGGGCTTTTGCTTCATTTCATGAAATGTGGTGGCTCTGGGAGGAGATAAAATTAAAGTTGGAAATAGTCGTACCAACCTTTGTCCATATAACTCTAGTCTTACCATTAAGATGCTAAATTTTTTGTGTGAAAAGTATGGTTTGAATAGAATTCTAGAAACTTACATCTTATGAGAGAATCTCAAGGTAATATATTCTGATATATTTCCTCCAACAAGCAGTTTATTTTTTCTGGTGGGAAGAGAGGGAAATAGGGAACATATATTATTTTTTAAGTCAAAACAAATTTTAGAAGAATGTTTCATGACAGAAAGAAGCTCACTATATACCATCAAATGAGAAAGGCAGTTTGCAAAATAATATGTATCATATGATGCTCTCACTTTAAAAATATAAAGAGAAAAATTATGTTTACGTATAAAAAAGACTAGGATAGACATGAAATACTAATAATGGTTCGCCCTCCCCCTGATCCCCACCTTCCCTCCTTCAAATGTCTCTTGAGTTTCTGCTGTGTGGCAGGCACTGTCCTAGCCTCTAGGGACGCAGAAATAAGATTCAGATCTGCCCTCAAGAGAGTCAAGTGAGAAAGTCAGTGAAGTAAATATTTGAAAAAGAACATTTTATAAAAGGCAGTGTTGTTTTTTCTTTCTTAATACGAGTGATGTGTTGACTTGATTTACCCTCAGACTTGATGCCAGTGTTCCCGTGATTCCATCTTAGTGTGAGATCATATATTACCTCAACAGTAAAAACAATCAGAGGCAGAGTATTTCAGTCTTTCAGATGTTTGTCAAGTTGACGCCCAGCTGAAACTAATTAAGTGCATTTTGAGAGATGAATGCACATCTATCAGTCATTTTTAGCATAATCGGATAATACTGACAAAAGGAGAAATGAAAACATTGGCCAAATGGATTGAGCTGCATTAATTGCTATTACCCAACAATCTAAGTGGAAAAAAAAAAATCAGTTCAGCCAAATACTGCTACTCTCATTAAAATCATATTAAAATTATGCAATGAAGGGTTAAAGCAAACTGACCAAAATGTTTTGTTCATTCATTAATGTAGATAGATCATTTGACAACAATCAGATATATTTGTAGCACTATCTTAGGAGAAAAGGAGATACAGAACAAAATGTCAGGCAATATCCTTTATTTCTAGAAGAGACAATTTGATAGATAAAATAAACGTACTCTTGGATCTCTTCTCTCTTCACCGGACTCCATATGCTGTAAATATCCCTCGCTGGAGTTTCTCTATTCCCTCACCTTTGCCAATCCCCTGAATTCATTTTCTCCAAGGGAACCGATAACCTCCTAATTGCCGAAACAATAGGCTTTCCCCTCCCCCAGCTCTTGCTTGACTTGATTTCTTAGTGGTTTCTAACAGAATAGTTTTCTCACAATTCTCTCCTTTGCTTTGATTTCCCTCCAGGTTTGTTTGTTTATGGTTCTTTTAAAATTCCTGTCTCAGCTCCCTTTCTAATATCCACTTTTAATGCTACCCAGAGGTCTTTCTTTAAATCCTCCTCCCACCTCTCATTCCCTTTTCCCTCTCTTCTTTCCTACCACACGCTTTTCTGCTCCTGCCACTCACAAATCTGTATGTCTCTTTCCACCTGCACCCCCAGGCTTCAGAACGCACTTTGAACTTCTCTACCAAAATGCTGCAGGGCACCTCCAAGTCCTGTGTTCAAAAAGAAAACGTCTTCTCCCCAAATGCACATCCTCTTGTACTTCCTTCAGCTGTTCATAGGGTCATCAGGGCCACACACATCACCTTGAGCTTTTCCTTCACCCCTCACAGCCCAGTTAGTCACCAAGGTCTACCGTCCTACTTTTTAACTATCTCAGAAAGGTATCCCCTTTCACCTTACTTCCTTGGATTACCAAGGTGGGCTTTTAAAAGAGCTCTTCCCTTCAATTCATCATCCTCATTACTGGCAACATCCCTATGTAAAATGCAATTCTGCCCATATTACTCCCCTGTTCAGAATCCTTCAGCATTTCTCTTTGGCTTATGAGATAAAGTACAATTGTCTTAATAGTACATAAAGGGCCCTTCTATTCCTGCTGCTGCCTGCTCTGCCTGCCTCATCCTCAGAAACTTTACATTGCAGCAACCATTAATGACTTTTATTCAAGTTGATCATGTGTTTCTAAGCCTCCAAGGGTTTCTGAGCTCATGCGGGCTGGCTCAGTTGGGGAGCTTTTATTTCCTGATGACTCCTGGCCTCGATGTCTTTACTTTTGCCACTCTAGTCTCTGATAAACTTTTTTAAAAAATTAAAAAACACTTTTATTGCTAAAAAATGCTAACCATCTTCAGAGCCTGCAGTGAGTTGTAATATTTTTGCTGGTGGCGGGTCTTGCCTCCCTCTTGACGGCTCCTGGCTGATCAGGGTGGTAGCTGATGGTTGGGGTGGCTGCAGCAATTTATTAACATAAGACAGCACTGAAGTTTGCTGCCTCAATTGACTCCTACTTTCACGAAGATTTCTCTGTAGCATGTGATGCTGTTTGACAGCATTTTACCCGCAGTAAAACTTCTTTCAAAACTGGAGTCAATCCTCTCAAACCCTGCTGCTGCTTTAGCAACTAAGCTGATGGAATCCTTTTTGTTGTCATTTCAACAATACTCACAGCTTCTTCATCAGGAGCAGATTCCATCTCCGGAAACCACTTTCTTTGCTCCTCATCAGTTAAAGTTTTATCATGAGACTGCAGCAATCCAGTCACATCTCCAAGCTCCTCTTCTAATTCTCCTGCTATTTCTTCCACATCTGCAGTTTACTTCCTCCACTTAAGTCTCGAGCCCTTCAAAGCCATCCATGAGGGTTGGAGTCAACTTCTACCTGGTATTTTGACCTCCTCACAAAGATGAAAAAGGTACAGTTCTGTGTAAAGAACTCATAACCTTAGTAATATTTTTGGATATTTGTCATTGAGATGTCCTATATTTTCTTCAACAGAATTTTGACACGTCTGTGACTCTTCGACACTAAGTGCTGCCCTGGAGGGACGGGTGAATGGGTACCACATTAAAATGTATCTATCAGATGGACGCTCCACTCCTTTCTTGCCAAAAACATAATCTGCAATAGAGCTGCAGCCGCTGCTGCCAAGTCTCCCTGATAAACTTACTGTCAATGTTGGCTGTCCAATTCTGTCTCAAGATTTTAGTTACTTTATAAGAAGAACATATTTCTCTTGAATCCCCAAGTCCTAGCACAAGCCTGGCACACCCTAGGAACAAAATCAAACTTTGTTGAATAAACCATGGTCTTTTGATTTACCCCTGCAATCTCAAACATCTTTATCCTCATTTCCATTCTTTCTGTGGCCTCCCCAAATCCCTTATAAAGGGTCAATTAGACTACTGCAAAGCTTTTCAAATAGTCTCCCCCTGGATTCTGTGTCTCTTCACTGCTGCCCATTCAAAAAACAGAAGCCAGATTAACATTCCCAAAGCAGTTGGTGAATAGCTACTAACCCAGTGCCCCCATGGGTGCCCTGCCAGCTCAGCCACTACACCACCCTCCCCTCTCCAGACCTCAAGTCCTAGGAACTTGAAACCCCATGGCGTGGTCAGGACCTTGCTGCTGTGGTAAGACCAGCATTGATTTGTTGGTGCTCAGCTGTACTGATTGTGAAGCATTTTGAAAAGCACCCCTGTCCACCTGTACCTGCTCAAAAACACCATATTCCACACGTTCTACTAAGTAAAGTCTAAATTCCTTGGCATGGCATCTAGACTCTTCATAAATGGAGACCAGTTTCAGCCTCATTCGCTAGTAATTCAAATGGCATCCCAAACCAGGAGATCTCAAAACTTCATATGCATAGGAATCCATTGTGAATCTTGTTTAAAATGTAGATTCTGACTTAGTAGGGCTGGAGCAAACTCCAGGTGATGTGGAGGCTGCTGGCAGCCCACAGACCACAGCTTTAAGTAGGAATGGATTCGATTCCAAACCACCTGAGACCCTTTGTCCTTGTTAGTACTTCTACCAGGAATGTCCTCTGCTCTCCATTAGTTAACTGATTAATCCTCCCAAGCCAAACTCAAATACATCCTCCTCACTAAAATGTTCTCTTATCTCCTGAACTAAACATGAGCTCTTTCATCTTGGAATGCCTTTGTGTTTGATTTGGAAAATGAATCACTCAAAAGGTACAACTAACAAAGACTCCATATCCATTTCCATTTTGGGATGAGTTTTATTGTTTTCCTGTGAGTTGACTGAATCATAACCTAAAATGATCTGGTACATTCGTTATTTGTTCTGCATTGTAATGAAATCTATGAAATTTCCCATTCATTCAGGACAAAAATTACCAGAAAAATGTGAACAACCCAGATTGTGCAGAATTGTATGATAATAAATCTTGTTCATAGTAATAACCCAGAGGCATAAGGAGCCTAAAATATCTTCTGAATCATCAAAGAATGATTAAAATTATATCCAGCTGATCTCAGTGTTAAGTGTATTTGATCATGTTCTAATTCTCTGAAAACTGACATATGGTATGTATATGTGTGTGTGAATGAATGATGTATTGTGATTTCTTAGAAACATATAAGGAATACATAGTTGTCATTTTCAGTTAAACTTTATATTCAGCACCTTTAGCACCAATTCTACACTTGCTGTTTCCCAACCACATACACGAGTACACCCAAGTGTACACACATTTACATGCACATGCACACCACACAGTTTTCAGGGGAAAAAAAGGAAAACTTGGATTCTATTGTACTTCATAAATTCCCAACTAAACTCCTCAAAGTCTTCAATTTTTTTCCTAAAATTGAAAACACTACAATAATCTGGAGCAGGCCTAGATACTGGTTATTTCTCTATTTTTATATATTCCTGTGATGAACGTATATTGTGCCTCATTCCAAAGGTATTTGCAATGGATCACAAACATATGCACAATAAAATTTTAAAACAAATTAAATTAAATACGCACAAGAAAAAATAAGGATCAAATAAGGATGAAGCCAGGAAGACTGATTTCCCAGACAGATGTCTCGTAAAGTGCAGCAAAACCATTGCCTGGGAGCAAGGACACGCAGACATACAGGTCTGGCTTCCTGCCTCCTTAGCACTTTCCCTTTTCCTTCCAATAACCCACCAAGTAGACAGGCAGGTTTTCCCCCGTCTGTTCTCAGCCTTTGTTGTACACATATGCTTCCCCATCTTCCTTAGGATTAGACTGGAATTGTTGCTTAATTTATTAGGGAGAAGAATATTTGACACTTTTCTTTAATATTTTTAAAAAACAACAAACTCTTCCCTTGTAAAACTGTTGTGACCTTCCCCTCTGCCCCCAAGGACATTTGTTCTTGTTTAGGAATCCAATTTTTTTAAAGAATGTGGAAACTAGGTCTCATTCTGAAACTCTCTTTTTATCCAATATCCAGGCCGTTGGGAGTTGGGCCAGAGGAACCTCGTTATTAGCTGAAGGTCTCACTGCCTGTCAGTGAGGCTTCCTTCTCATTTTCCAAGGAAACTCAACTTTACAGAATCTAGCTACACAGTCAGGCAAAGCGTTCCTCTAATGGGGATGACCCGGGCTGAGTCCTGTCTTTCCAGGGAGATGGGAAATGGTGGTCACTTCCCCCAAAGCAGCAGAGGTGTGGACTAGCTCTCCAGCTGACGCCTCTTGCCACACCCAGTGTTCAGCCTCCAGTCTGGCTCTAGGAAGTGATGGGTGCTGGCTGAACATTGCTCCCATCCCTGGCTTCCCAGGAGCTCTCATACCGGCTCCCAGGAGACTTTGGGGAGGAAGGAGTAAACTTACCAGGACATTTAACACATTGTACGCCACAGAGGGCTGTATTTCACAGGGTTAACCTGATAAAAATTAGAAGGCCAGATCACCTTGAAGCCTGGGTCAAACCCCTATAAGAGCAAGGGTAGGTGCCAAGGCAGGATTGTCAGCGGAAGGAGGAAATGGAGGGACATGGACCTTGATTTCCAAGACCTCTCCATGGATTTTTTTTTTTTTTTAATTTTGTTACTTTTCTTTTTTTCTTTTTATTGAGATATATTCACATACCTATACAATCCATCCAAAGTGTAAAATCAATGGCTTTTAGTATATTCACAGAGTTGTGCATTCATTACCACAATCAATTTTAAAACATTTTCATTACTCCAAAAAGAAAAACCCTATAACCCTTAGCAGTCACCTCTTAATCTATCTTTCCATAGCCCTACATAACCACTAATCTATTTCTGTCTCTATAGGTCTATTTATATTTACATTTTATATAAATGGACTCATATACTATGTAATACTTTGTGTCTGGTTTCTTTCACTTAGCATAATGCTTTTAAATTATTGCTATTATTTTTTTAAATTAGAGACATTGTAGGTTTACAGAAAAGCCATGTAAGAAATACAGTATTTCCATATACTTCCCCCCCCCCATTATTGACACTTTGCTCTAGTGTGGTACCTTTGTTACAACTGAATGATTCAATCTGCTTGTAATTTGCCTGTTGAAGTCTTGTATTTTCTCTAGTCATTGTAGTTTGCTTGCGTGTTTCTAGGAATGTGTCCATTTCATCTAGATTGTTAGTTTGTTGGCATACATTTGTTCCTAGTATCCTCCTCTGATCCTTTTTATTTCTGTGGAATCAGCAGTAATGTACCCTCTCCATTTCTGATTTTCTTTACTTGGTCTTCTCTCTTTTTTTCTTTGTTAGTCTAGTGAAATGTTTTATATTCAATTGTTATTGATGTTTCCAAAGAACCATCTTCTGGTTTTGTTAATTTTCTCTATTATTTTTTAATTCTCAATTTCATTTATTCCTGCTCTAATCTTTTCTTCTGCTTGCTTTGGGATTATTCTGCTGTTCTTTTTCTAGTTCCTCCAGGTGTACAGTTAGGGCTTTGATTTTAGCTCTTTCTTTTCTTTTAATGTAAGCGTTCAGGGCAGTAAATTTCCCTCTCAGCACTGCATCCCATAAGTCTGATGTATTCTGTTTTTGTTTTCAAGACATTTACTGATTTCCCTTGCAATTTCTTGTCTGACCTACTAGTTATTTGAGAGATTGTTATTTAACTTCCATATATTTGTGGATTTTCCACTTCTCCATCTGTTACTGATTTTTAGTTTCATTCCATTTGGTCAGAGAAGAGGCTTTGGAGGATTTTACTCTTTCTAAATTTATTGAGACTTGTTTTGTGACCCAACCATGGTCTATACTGGAGAATAATCCATGAGCACTTGAGAAGAATATATATCCTGCTGCTTTGGGGTGCAATGCATCTGTATATGTTTGTTAGGTCTAGTTAGTTTATCATATTATTCAAGTTCTCTGTTTCCTTATTCATCTTCCATCTAGTTGTTCTATCTATCAATGAGAGTAGTGCATTGAAGTCTTCAATTATTTTTGTAGAGGTTTTCATTTCTCCCTTCAGTTTTGCCAATTTTGCCTTGTGTATTTTGGGGCACCATGGTTAGCTGCATAAATATTTATGATTGTTATTTCTTCTTGGTGGATTGCTCCTTTTATTAATATATAGTGTCCTTCTTTGTCTGTTTTAACAGCTTTGACTTAAATTCTATTTTGTCCAATATCAGTGTAGCTATCCCAGCTCTTTTCTGGTTACTATTTGCATGGAATACCTTTTTCCATCCTTTCACTTTCAACCTATTTGTGTCTTTGGGCCAAAGGAGAGTCTCTTGTAAACAACATACAGTTGGATCATGATTTTTTAAATCCATTCTGCCAACCTGTGTCTTTTGATTGGGGATTGTAATCCAGGAGCACTCAGTGTCATTATTGTAAAGTAGTACTTACTTCAGCCATTTTGTCCTTTGGTTTTTTATGTCATATCTTTATTTTATCTCTGTTTTCCTTTATTGCAGTGTTCTTCTCTGTATAGTTGATCTTTTGTAATGTATATAACTGATTCCTTTCTTATTTCTATTTCTGTATATTTTTAAAAGATTTTCTTTGTGGTTACTCTGGGGTTTATAGATCAACATCTATAACCTACTAATTTGAAAAGATACTAACTTAGCTTCCATGGTCTCTGCTTCCCACTTTATGTTGTTTTTGTTCCCTTTTTGTGCCCCTTTACCACTTTATATTTTTACATCCATTATCAGGAAATATGCCTTTGTCTTGTTCAACTGTATTCTGATTCTTATATAAATTAAAGAGTAAAGTTATATATTATGGATACCGTTCTATCAGGTTTTGCACTTACCCTTTTATAGGTACCTTTACTGATAATCTTCATTTCTTCGCTCTACTGCCAACCACTCCCTCATGTCTTTTCCTTTTAACCTGAAGAACTCCCTTTAGTAATTTTGGTTGGACAGGTCTCTTGTTGACAAACTCTCTCAATTTCTGTTTATCAGTGAATGTTTTAAACTCTCCCTCATTTTTGAAGGATAGTTTTGCTAGATAAAGAAATTTTGGCTGTCAGATTTTCTCTTTCAGTACCTTAAATATATTGTACAACTGCTGTCATGCCTCCATAGTTTCTGATGAGAAATCAGTGCTTAGTTTTTTTGAGGCTAACTTATATGTGATGTATCAGTTTTCTCTTGCTTCATTCAAAATTCTCTCCTTATTTTTGGCATTTGACATTCTGATTTGTATATATCTCAGAGTAGGCCTATTAGGGTTTATTCCATTTGGAGCATGTTGTGCTTCTTGGACATGTATATTTACGTCTTTCATAAGAGTTGGGAATTTTTCAGCCATTATTTCTTCAAATATTCTTTCTGCCCCTTTTCCCTTCTCTTCTCTTTCTGGGACACCCATGATGCATATGCTTGGATGCTTTGTGCTGTCACCCAAATCCCTGAGACATTGCTCAATTTTTTTCTATTCTTTTCTCTATCTGTTCTGATTGTATGGTTTTGGTTTTCCTGTCTTTCTAGTTTGCTGATTCATTCTTCTGCCTGTTCAAATCTGCTGTTGCACACCTCTAGTGAATTTTTTTTTTTTTTTTAATTTGAGAAGTTGTGAGTTAACAAAACAATCATGCATACCATACAGGATTCCCATACATCACCCCACCACCAACACCTTACACTGTTGTGACACATTTGTTACAAATGATGAAAGAACATTGCCATAATATTACTGCTATCTATAGTCCATAGCTTATGTTTAGTGTGTTTTACCCACAAGCCATCCTATTATAAACACCATGTATTAATATTGTATATTTGTTATAGTTCATGAGAGAACATTTTCATATCTGTACTGTCAACTACAGACCATCATTCACCATGGGGTTCACTGTGTTATATTGTCCCCTGCCTTGTTCATTTCATCCACAGTGTATACTCATTGATTCTAAGTTTCATACAGAGTTGTGCTGTCATCAGCTCAGTCCAATTTAGAACTTCATTACTCCAAAAGTTAAAATCCCATAACCCTTTATACCTTAGCATTGATATGGTACCTTCTTTGCCATAGCTGTAAAACTAAAATATTATTACCTATGGTCTATTCACTACATTAGATGTATTTTTCCTATGTTATCTCCACATTATTAACATTTTTTGATAGAGGAACATTCTTGTATTTGTACTATTAACCACAACCATCATCCGCCACTGAAATCACAATGTCATACAGTCTCTATATTATCCTCTAGCTTTCATTCTGTTGACATTAACCTCCCTAGACTATCCCTTTCAGCCACAATTATGTTTATAAATCAGCAGTATTTATTATACTCTCTAGTGTCTTTTTGTTTAAAGATTTATTTTGTTTATTTATTTATCCCCACTCCCTTGTTGTTTTGCACTTGCTGTGTCTGTTGGTCTTCCTTGTTTGTTTGGGAGGCACCGGGAACTGAATCCAGCACCTCCAATGTGGGAGGGAGGCACATAATCGCTTGAGCCACTTCTGCTCCCTGTTTTGTTGTGTCTCTCATTATGTTTTCCTCAGTGTGTCTCTTGTTGCGTCATCTTGTTGCATCAGTTTGCTGTGCCTACCCATTTTGTCAGCTCACTGTCTTGCTTGTCTTCTTTTAGGAGGCACCAGGAACTTCTGCTCCCTGCTTTTTTGTGTGTCTCTCGTTATGTTTTTCTTCTTGTGTCTCTTGTTGCTTCAGCTTGTTGCATTAGCTTGCTGCACCTGCCTGTTGTGCCAGCTCGCTGTCTTCTTTAGGAGGCACTGGAAACCGAACTAGAGATCTCCCATGTGGTAGACAGGAGCTCAATTGCTTGAGCCACATCAGCTTCCTTCTAGTGTATTTTTTATCTCTACAATTACTCCTTTCATCCCCATAGCTTTTGTTATGTTTCTTTTTATACTTTCAAATTCTTCTTTATACTCATATATTGTCTTCTTAATATCCTTTATCTCTTTATGCATATTTTCCTTCCACTCCTTAATTGATTTAGGAGATTTGTTTGAACATCTTTGATCAGTTGTTCCAACATCTGAGCCTCATCTGAAGGTTTACTTTGTTCCCTTTGTTGACCCATGTCTTTCTTTTAGTATGACTTGTGATATTTTGCTGATGTTTAGGCATCTGATTATCTTGATGAGTTAACTCTGAAGGTCCGTTTCTCCCTTTTGTCTACAGTTTTATTGTTGATTGGCTTTGTGTTAAGGCTCTTTTTTATGGTTGGTCTAACTTATTCTAGACCTTTAGTATAGCCTGCATTTTGCTGTTCAGATTTCTCAGCTCTTCTTCATTTGATTCTTGCCATGGATGCAAGGTGCAATTTTCTTAAGATTGCATTTGTTGTATAATTGTTTCACCTCCAGGAAAGAGCTTCTTTTCCTCTCTTCCTTCTCTGGGAATCTTGATCTGTTCTGTTTGTTTTTCTGCAGACATTTCTCCCTAGCACCTATGATTTGTTTAAATTCTCTCCTTCACTTAGTGCTCCATGTTTCCTATATTTTCAGTTCTGGTGACTGTCCTATCTTACAGCTCCCTGCCTTTTCTTTTTTTTTTTTTTTTCTTTTCCTGTGAGGCTTTTCTGCCTCCAGTTTCTTCCCATTAGGGCATCCTGCCACAGGGAGCCAGATGGGGTCAATTCAGGAGAATGGATAACTTTAGAAAAGTCCATTTTTACCTTTAGAGAGTCCAACATCTGATGGAGTGAGGGCACAACAGGTCTTGCCAGCATTTCTATAGTGATCTCAGGTCACTATACCACCCCACCTCCCTGGGGGGGGCACTTTTGCATGAAGCCACTCCTCAGTGGCTTGTCTTCTGCTTTGGTTCCCTGCAGACTTAGGTCCCTGTGCCTGGTTATGGATGGAGTTCTAACTCACTGCTGTGAGTCACTCTATAGTCTTTGTCTGCTGGCCATGCTGCATCTGCGTGACTCCCTAACTGTGTGGGACTGAGTGATGGTGAAGGGAATAGGAACTGAATGGCAGCCAGGACAGAATTTTCCAATCTGATATTTTCTGTTCTTCAATTCAACATTTATGGAGTCTTTCTCCAGGTTCTACCATCCTCCAGAGTTCTAAGCAAGTGGAATTTGTCCTTTTATTTGATAAATCTCTGGGGAGGATTTTTCAGGGGATGTCTTACATCATCATGTGGATGATGTCCCTTCTTCATGGATTCTTAGTCTTTGAGAGAAGACATCCCCTTCCTCTAGAAGAAAACTCAACTCCCCTGCATAAGCTCAGGTTAACAGTGAAGGTCCTAGGATGAATTTGGTATCATATGTTGAATTGTGTCCCTCTAAAAGGGTATGTTGAAGTCCTAACCTTGAATACCTCAGAATATGATCTTATCTGATTCCACGTTGCAGAAGGACTAAGTTAAATTAAGAGGAGGTCACACTAGAGTAGGGTGGGCCCTTAATCTGATATTACTAGTGTCCTTATGAGAAGGAAAGAAGAGATGTTGACTGATGAGGGGAGATTACCATGTGATGGTGGAGGCTGAGAGTTGAGTGATGTGTCTACATCCTAAGAAACACTAAGGATTGCCTGCAACCACCAGAAGCTAGGAAGAGGTGAGGAAGGGTTCTCCCTCTACAGATTTAAGAGGGAACAAGGCCATACCAAAACCTTGATTTTGAACTTCAGGCCCCCACAACTGTGAGACAATACATTTCTGTAATTTAAAGACACCCTGTTTGTGGTACTTTGTCATGGCAGTCCTGTGAAACTAAGGCGTTTGAAGTGGCCACGCTATAGAGGAGAAGACTGGAAGCTACAGCCAGGGCAAAGGAGGATCTACAACAAGTCCTGTTTGTGTGCAAGGCAGCCAGAGAGTAGGTTATCCCCAAGCAGAGGCCCCCAGGGTGACTTGATCAGTAGAAGAAGGAGTGACTAAATCTTAGTGCTCAAAGCATGAGAGAAGGACCCAGGGTGACTTGATCAGTAGAAGAAGGAGTGACTAAATCTTAGTGCTCAAAGCATGAGAGAAGGGATTTCTTTCACTTTTGTCACTGAGCAAGATTCACAACCACAGCCACCAGTCTACCTGCCATTGAGCATTCAGTGTCCCGAGACTCTGGTGGGCTCCTTCTCCATGGCTAACACTACTTTAGGACAACTTACTGTTGTGGACCTAAGCACTTGTTAACAGTAGAAAAGAGGATTGGTCCTTTAAGGGAAAGGGAAACTTTGATCACTGCACTGTGGCCAAGGGGGGCTGGGCAGAACAGACTGTAAATTTTCCTGAGCTCAGGCACCAGTGGACATTCTACCCCATTACACTGGCCTCTCCCTTCCATTTGCCTTGCTTTTCCCTCTTCCTTTAGCTCCTATAAATCCCTTGGCATCTGATTGCATATAAATTGTCTTCTGCTTGGCTTAAAGCCTCAGAGTTTATATTGGTCTATTTCTTATAAATCTATCTTAATTCTCACACACAATTTACCTTGACTCCAGCTATTTGTCTCTGCCTTGATTCAAAGGCTTGGACTTCCTGTTATCCATGAAAAATACCTGGTCCTTCTAATCATACTTTAGTTTTCTTAGCCTTACTTTGTTATCTTTTTTCTACAATGGACTGCCATTTACATCACTGCATGAAAATATTTGAATCATGAAAGGTGTCATTCTTGTGTGGTGAGGTGTCAGAAAAGGTGAAGAAGAGTTATATCAGGATTTCACCCATGATCAAGTTCTTAGAACCAAGCCAACTGCCCATCTGATTCTCAGGAGAGATTAGGTGATCATGGTAATGATTAATAAGCTACAATTGCGTTCTTCATTTTCTTATAGTTGAAGTATAAATTATTAGAATTGGAAGGGATCGTGGAGATTACACAATACAACCCTACTATTTATAGAGATGGAAAGCATGGCCCAGGAAGTTGAAAGCCTTTGCCCAAAGTCATAGGGCTAATCAGTGATGAAGCTAAGGCCAGAATCACGTTTCCAGATTTCCATGCCCAATGCTCTTTCAACTACATTAAGATGTTATTCAATACACATAAGTGAGTAGAATTGGAATTTTTTAAAGCCAAGTTTAAGAAGAATTTGCTTTATTCACTTATTCATTCCACTCCTATCATATTGTATCCTATCCTATCCCATCCCATCCTATCCTATCCCATCCCATCCCATTCCATTCATTCTATTTATCAATTGCCCACTATATGCATGTATTCTCTTGGAAAAAGGAGATAAAGTTGTGAGCAAACAGATATGTCCCTATCAACCATAAACATTAAACAGATCTCCATGCATATAAATTATGCCATATTTCATTGATATTAAGATATGATTTTTTAAAAACATAGCAGTATATCCAATAAGGAGACTCACTGTGTAACTGTTATGACTTAGGAATGTCTTTGGCTTGGAAGGGAATCATGTTCTTCTGGAAAGGATTTGCATTTCCTTCTTTCACTGGGGGCTACTTCCAACATGGAACCCACTGGAAATTAGACTCTGTCTGAGGTTGTTTGGATCACGCTCATGGTTTGACTTCAGTCCACAAACACACATGGTTATCACCTACTGCTTCAAATTACCAGGAGAGATTTTTATTTGTCCTTCCACCCGGTGCCAAGCTCGAGACTGGCAAGTTTCCTTGCTGACCCTTTCTGTGTGCTGGGTTTGCTTCTCATGAGCCTTTACTTTGGGAGCCAGCTTTGTGTAGGGACTCTCATAATAAATTCTCCATCTTGAAGTGTTGTTTTTTTTTTAAAACTTCCTCAGAGGTACATACAATAATAATTCACTTCACAATCAATGGCATCTTAGGCTCTATAAAATACATTGTGACAAAACTTGTGAGAGAACAGAGCAGAGTGGTACGAGAGGCATACCAGGGTGCCCTGCTCTAGATTGGAGCAGAGGGCAGGCCTCTGTGAGTAAGCGGCATCTCAGCTGAGAATGGAACAAATGACCCAGGGGCTGAGCACTCCAGGCGTGGGGAGGGCGGGCAACCTGTGAAAAAGCCTTTTAGGCAAAGAGGCCAGCTTTAGTTTTAAAGTTTTTTAATGTGATGATTTCCAAAGTATTAATAGCCAGAGGAAAAGAATGTCTTTTCAACTGACAAAAGAGAAAAACAAAATGGAGTTACTGTGGCTAAGAGATTTAAAATGGCGTTGGGAGGCCATTCAGGAAGTTACTCTCCTTCAGATCTCCATCAGATACCACAAACTGCCAAGGTAGGCAAAGCCAAAAGCTGCATTGCTTCTGAGGACCTCTGGATGGTATGGAACAACCACAAGATAAAGAAATCAGTAATCTGTGTAACTTGAAGGGCATCTGGAAAGCCCCAAATAGACACCAATCATAATTCTTTACAAACAACTTACTTACTCTTCTTTTTCTTTCAAAACCCTTTCTCAGAAAGCCCAAGGTGGGACAAAGCTTGGGTTGCTCTGTGAATCTGCGCTCCCTGAGTTGCAATTCTAAGACCCCAAACGTACGTTTTTGTTGCCTTGCAGCTCAGTCTGTAATTTCTTGGTTGACAAAATGAATCAGAGTTTTCCTTGGAACCCGAAATTGAAATATGATGGATTCCTATTTACAAATTACTTTTTAATCACATTTTAAACATTAAATAGGGTTATACCCACTGATTATAATAATCACTCACAATTGCCTCAATCTGAAGTTGACTTTGTTCACTACTGCTGTGATAGTTGCTCTGTGAACTGACATATGGTGTCATACAAGATAAATTACAACCATTACATATGCCTTTTGCATAGGGAGGCATTAAAACCACTCCCTCTTGCTGCTTTTCTGATCCAGGTATGGGATCGGATAATAAAATATGACTTGTAACAGTTTCATGGAAGGAGATTTTCCACCAATGTATAGAAGGTGACTTTCCTCTCAGCTCTTGGCCGATCTTCTTTAAATCAGTGCAAAAGCATATGCCCATCCTAACGCTCCTTCAGAGGTGTTTCTTGGACTTCAAAAAGTAACAGTCAAAATAAGTGCAATTTTTATCTTTTTCACATGTGTGGATCTACTAGCAAACAGGACCTGGAGATTTCCCTGTCTTCTTGAGCCATTTTAAACCTCAGAGATTTGAAATACCAGTTTGCTATAAGATTAAACAATACTTTTATTAGAATTCCCAGAGTTCTGCTATAGGACTTTCTTGGTAAGAGTAAATTATAAAAAGCTGTCAGGTTTACTACCTTGTAGAAGTGCCTAGCTAGGGTATAGTTTATCCAGATGAAGTACTAGATCTTCTTTTCCAACCAAGCTCACTGATCCTGTGGCCAAAACATTGGTGTGAATTTCTAGGAGCACACCAGTCTTTGCTCTCTTCTATACCTGGGTCATGAGACAAGCAGACCTAAATGTCAATTTGTATTGTGGAATGTGGAGTTTCTGGAGGTTCCTTTGTGGTCTCTTTCTAGGAGCAAGGGCACATTCATTGCAGGGAGTTTAGAGTTACAGAGGGTTGCTTTTTTGTCAGTTGTCCGCTGTCCTCAAAAAGAACAAGGAGGGGTGGTGACCAGGTAGGAGATTTGGAGAGATGGCTGCCATCCCTGCAGCTTGACCCTCTATTGGGTGGAAGAAGCAAAGAACTTCTCACCCAGGTGGCCCTTAATTTGATCTCACCTGACCCCAAAGAAGCTGGTTATACTCCAGGAAAAAAGATATCTCCCTCCTCTCTCTTACCTACTTCCTGCTGTTGTGATTTCATTTGGAAAAGAGACTTTGGCTTTGATAGAGAGCAGTGGGTGGCAGATTAACTGATCATTCATTCATTCCTTCCTTCCTTCAAACAATAATTAACAAGCCCCTACTAGCTGCTTGGTCTTGTCCTATATAGGAGACAAACCCTGTTGTCCCCAAAAGCTATTTCTTTGAGGCTGATTTGTTGTGTTGTATATTTTCATCTCCTCACTCCTTTTTTTACCTTCTCCTCTGCTCTTCTACTCTTCTTCCTCCCTTTTATTTTATAATTTATACTTTTGGCTAATTATTAGGTTAAATGATTGTATTTGGTTTGGGAAAAAAAATGGAGGCCTCAAAATAATTAAGTTCTGATTTTCACTGTGAAATTCAGGCTTTGTGGAATGAAGTTGCTCTGTTATCTCAAAGATCAAAAACAAGACAAGCCCTCAGCTTTTACGGTGATGAAGTACTTTCACGGTGAATGTAGTGAACTGGCTGACACCAATAAAGCTTCAAAAAATTTGATTAAAACTAAATCTGTCTTTTTCACCAGGGAAAGCCTGAGGGCTAATATGGAGAAATAAACCTTTTATTTCAAAACTAAACTTTGAGGTTTCAAAATCAGAACTGAAGAGTTGTGTCCTTGTTGCACATAAGGACTGTTCCAACCTAGAGCGATTCTCAGGATTTCAGAGGGAAGTGGAAACCGATGGGAAAGCACTCCCGTGCACACAGATTTGGTGCATCCCATGTTGTAGGAGGCACAGAACGTGCCAACCCATAGACTGTCCAGATAACTGGCTGACCTTAAACGTGAAAAAGTTTAAGGCAAAGGTCCTTTGAAGGGAAAATCATTCTGTTATTGCCAGCCTATGATCCTGAGTCAAAGGCAAAAGAAACGATCGTTTACTTTCTCCTCTTGCCCTCCTCTAGTTGCCTAGAAGGACAGACAGAGGCTAGGAAAGGGGCTTGGGGGGTGGCACCATAGGAGCCCTAGAGTGGTAGATCCCAGACTTTGCTACTTTGCTGCACATTAGAAACACCTGGGAGCTTTTTTTATAAAAACCCTGATGCCCAGGTTTTGCAGGGCAGGGAGACGGTGGCAACCCATTACATCAGGATCTCTGGAGGTGAGAAGGATGCATTCCTGTTTTGAGAACGTCTCTACATGTCTCCAGTGAACTGGTGGTATACGTCAGGCTGCCCACTTAGGGTGGGCTCTGTAAGTCTGCATTTCTACCAAGCTCGCAGGGGATGCCGTGGGTCCCCACCATGCATTCAAGTAGCAATGTGTGTTTCTCTCCCCATCCTCAACCCCCAGAGCTGCCCTGGCAAAGTGAAAGAAGCTGAGGGAAAAAGGATGTGGGGCCCCGGGGAGAAATTCCTGGTAGTTAGGCAGGGGTGGGCAGCAAGGTGTGAGTGAGGTTTGTCAGGAGGAGATGAAAATCTGTGTGCTACACAGGATGGAATTGCTTGCCATTGCAGGACATCTGCTGTCCCAAGGTAGCTTCCCTTTCTCCCCTGCCCCCCTGGCCCCCCGCCCAGTGCCATGCACTCAGGAAGAATCCGTTTGCCACATACCTTCATATGGAGTGTCCAAATTCCCTGTAACTACCCTGCGGGGCAAGGAAGAGTGGTGTGAAGGCCACGTCCTCAGTATATAAGTATGCCCAAGGTGTTCTGGTATCCGCTCCCCACTCCTGTGGACCCTGACTCCCCTTCTAGCATAATCGCTCTTCTTCCTTGCACACAGCTTCTTCACAAGAACCTGCTGTGGGCCTCATTTCCACACTTTCCTAATTTCCATCCTGCCTGTACTTAAAATGTTGATGTTTTCTTCATCATGGACTTTTTAAAAAAATAGTGCCTTAATGTATTAATCTTTATTACTTAGTATTTTGGCGCTCCCTTAAATTTTGTGCCCAAGAAGATGCCTCACTCTCCATACCCTAGTCTAAGCCCTCTTCCATTAACTCCTCAACCCACTGAGATCCAAGCTCTGCTCCCAAAACTGCAATGGAAACAAACCTTGAAATGCTCACAAAGAATCCTCTGGTTGTCATTTCTTTAAGGACATTTTTTAGTCCCTATTTTATCTGACATTCAAACACATCATGCAAACAAAAACCACACAAATACATGGTAAAAATGTTACCATAATTATACCTAAATCGATTTCTAAAATGCCAACAACTTGTTTTCTTCCCCATTTCTTTATCTTTTTTTTTTCAGTGTCACTGCCTTTATTTTTTTTTTTTCAACTCCATTCTGTACATCCAAGAATCAAAAACACAAACAACTAAAAACTAAAAAGTAAACAAATATATATATTTCTTAATCAAAATATATGAGACAAACTCTGGCAAAACTCTCTTTCTTATCTTAATACTATTTTTATACTTCCTAAGATAAAAACAGTAGTTAATTAAAAACCTTCCTGAGGTTATAGTATTCTTACCCAGACCAAACAAGAAAAGCAACATCAACTCAAACCAGGATCTGGTTGCCCAATTGATTTTTGGTAAAGGTGGGAGCACAAGTTATTTTTCCCAAGGATATTCAAAACTAATCCATGAGTATCATGCTGAATTCTTCTTTTTAAGATAATCATCACTATTCATATCAATTGGAAAAAAAGAAGTCCATGCTTTTCCAGAGGATTTGTGTTTTTGGTAGCCTGGAATCTCCCTGTCAAATGTTGAAGTCTTTCTTACTCAGCATGAAATAGCCCATTGTCCTGTCATTTTAGTGTTTCCATCTAGACTTTTCATGTCCCAGCAGAGGTAATACCGAGGTTGCCCAATGAGCAAACTGTTTTAAGACATTTGGCTAATTCATCATCTTGGGACACAGTTTCGAATCTTCCTTTCTGCCTGTTATTGCGTGTGACCACTGGTTCTTGTAAATCCCTCCTGCTCTTGGTAGAATTTCTGTATGTTTTCCAAGGGTGATTTGGCTAATTCATAGTTCTCTGTATTTACACTTCTCTACTTACTTGGAGAGACGTTAGTTTCACGTGTGTATTTTAAAATCAAACAGTTAATTAATAGAAGAAATAAAATACCAATTTATATTAACCTCCTCTCATTAAAATAAAAATTGAGCATATCGCTTTATAGTTGATCTTCTATGTTCATCCCAATTACCTTTAGTAAACTTTATATTAACTTTTTTCCTGAATATCATTAAGAAATGATGACCTTTCACAAACCCATCATATTTCAATTAACCACAATTACTATACTCTTTTTAGAGCTCAGATTACAGGTTGGCCAGCAGGAGCCTTCCAAGCTGGCTCTTTGTCCTTTTAATACTATCCCTGGCGTCTCTGAAGATATCTCTGCTTCCTGGTGACAACAGAGGATTCCAGGCCCATTCTAGTGTTTGTGTGTGTCTGTGTGTCGGTGTGAGTATGCATTTGCCTCTGCCCCAGACATTGAGTCAGCCAGAGGTACTGCTTCCTTGCAATGAAGCTGAGTGGTAGAGATCGAGATCTGAGCATTTAGCAATCCATGTGAGTATAGGCAGTGAACAGAAATGCTGCTGTTTGATAATCTTTTCATTGAAAAAGAAAAAAGATTGCTTTTAACATCATGAGTTTGCATCGATTTTTCCTAATATTATCAACATAATTAAATTACAGCACCTTATTGCATGAGGTTTTATTGATCTCTAAGACTTTCTAAAATATTGCTACAACAAATGACCTTAGCTTGAACCTTGACTCTTTCATAGTTCTAGCTCTAATATTAATCTGCTTGTGTGCTCGTCTTCATGTTGCACCGATATTCGTTTTGGTCTTTGTTCTACCATCTCCTTCTGACTCTTACCCATCTGACTCTCCTCTCTGATCATTTCTTGGCCCTTGGGAAATGTACCTAAGTGTTTCTTTGTCGCTGATGAATAACTGTTGTGGCTGGGGGCAAGTTCTTCCAAAAGAGCTTAGCCTCCCACGTCTCCAAGACTATCCCCTCTATTCGGAATTCGGTTTTAGAGGACTCCATATTTCCCTGTGTCCATATTTCCTCCACCTCCAGTTCACTATGTTTCTCTACAATTTTCAGTCATTGACTTCCAACACATTTGAAGATAGGAAGAAAGATATGGCCTCTGGACATTCTCTTTGATGAGAACATTGAAAGCACAGAAAGAACCTTCTTTCCCTGTCTCAGCCTGGCTAATATATTTCCTTCCAGAAGTCCTGGCTTTCTTACTTTTTTAAAAAGAGTATGCCTTCTTAACTGTTAACTCCAGACTTGCTGAACTTTTTCAAGGGATCTGAAACTTCACAAGAGTTTGCATTGGCTGCAGCTAGTTTAACTTCTCTCCATGGATTATAGGGGAAGGGGATTTCTGCAGCCTTGGAGGATATGTCAAAGATACACACTGTCACCTTAACACCTAGGAAGAGGACTCTAGACAGGGAAACATGAGAACACTTGCTCAGAGAGAAGAGCTAGAAAGTAGAGAACATAACAGGACACACATCTGATCTCTCATCGAAAGTAAACTTACCAGGGTGGAGTTTGATCTGACAGCAGGTCCAGGTTTCATTTTATCCCTTCGAGCTGGGGCAAAGTGCATGAGAAATATCAGTGTGCTGGAAGCTGGACATTAACTTAGGCGATTTGGGTCCAGAAATTATGGAGTGTGTATACATTTTTGTGTGTGTTAATGAAATTGAAAAGTCTTAATCCTAATGCATGTTTTTTTTTTTTTTTAATGGTAACTCAGAAATGTACATGAATGTAAAATCTGCGTTTTATGTCCTGCGCTAGGTGTTTGACATGGAATAACTCCATCAATCCTTAAACAGCATGCTGAGATCTGTATTATTGCTATTTTTCTTTTATAAATGAGTGAACCAAGGCATAGGGAGGTTAAGAAAATTACCCATGGTCATAGGCTAGTAGCTAGTAATTTGGGATTCAAATTCCAGTAGTCTGACTTTGACTTTGTAAACTGACCTATAGCTTTAATTATGTGTGTGTCTTTATGTATATCTACAACATCTATAGCAAAAACTGGATCATACTGCACATCCACTTTGGAATCCTCCTTTTACCCACTTGTTATTTTATTAAGAACAGTTCCCCATCTTAAAATTTTTTAGAAAGATCATTTTAAAAATGACTGAATACTATCTTTTCTTGCAAATGTTAACATAATTTTGCCAGCCCCTATTCATGAATATAAACATACTTCCCAACTTGTCAGTACTATAATTATTCAATAAACATTAAGCAATAAGCATAAAGCAGTATGTTTGTATTTTTGTTCACGTCTTTATTTTCTTAGAATAGGTTCATTGGAGGTGAATCCCTGAGCCAAAGGAAGTGAACAATTTAGCCTTTAGCACCTCGGCAGAAATTACCAAATCACTTCCCGCAAAGGTGGTGCAAATCTGTACTTCTTCCAGCAATTTTTAAAGAACGCTTTTCATCAAACTTTCATAAGCACTGAAAATTTTCTTCAAAAAATTTTTGTCATTTTAATGGATGAATAAAAATGTATCTATTAATTGCTTTAGCGTTTGATTAGTTGTGAATATGAACATTTTTGCATGCTGACTGGATTTTGTATTTCTTTAAAGTCTGTGTGGATCCACTGCCCTCTTTTTTTTTTCAGTATTAGAGTTTTACTTAATGCTTTGTAAGAGCTCTTCATGTTTTAATGATATTATCCTTCTGCCATTTTGTTGCAACTGCTTTGCCTAATTTGTCATTTTATTGCTGTGAACGATGTTTCTTGTTGTAAGAGTTTTGATTGTTTAGTAGTAAAATCTATTTGTTTAGGATTTCTTTACCTCGACAGATATCTGATTCACTTATATTTTTATCTGTGTGTAGTCTTTAATCCTTCTGTTTTTATTGTTTTTGTTTTGGGTTGCTTAATGGTGAGGCTATAATTTGAGTTAATAAATATTCCCAAATATTTGATGAATGATTTCCCATTTCTTGTTGTGCTTACTTTATTAAAATGGGATATATACTGGAGTCTATCTCAGAGCTGATTTCTCTATTCTATTAATCTATCTGACAGTTCTTGAGCTAGTACCAAATTATTTTGTTTGTTGTTGCTAGTAATATATTTTCATACCTGTAGGGCATGCTTCTTTAATCTAATTACTCCAGTTCTCCATATATTTATGTATCAGTTTTTCTGTTAATATTTTAAACAATTCATTCATTTTTCTATGCTTATCTTTAGAAAACTTTTTCCTCTGTTTTCTTTGGATTTGTTTTGAACATACATTTAATTATATATTGTTCAAATCCTTTAAAACTTATGTTTTTGTCTACTTGTTTTGTTAAAGACTTATAGTTCTATAAAAGACCACATGAAACAATTCTGTTTTTGTCCATTTCTTCTTGTACATCTTTGTTTTTATATATTTGATACATAAAAGAATATGCCCTTTATCTCTCTGTTGAAGAGTGCACATTTTTGTGCATACATTGACCTTTGTAATATTATTTTGTCTTGTGTTCAGTCTTGTCTGAATTTAACACTGCTACCTTCATTTTTTCTTTGTTGGTATTTCTCTGGTAAATCTCTATTCATCCCTTTATTGTAGTCTACATGTGTCCTTTCTTTTTGATATATTTCTTATGAGCAAGTTATAGCTGGATTTTCTTAGTCTAATCCTGAAGTCTTCATATTTTAATAAGGAGATCAAATCATTTAGATTTATTATTATAACTGTCCATCCTCTCATCCTGGGGGTATCTGGGTATTTGCTCAGATAGTGGTCAGGGGAGGACCTAACCTGAGCTGAGTTTTTGCTCTTCTTCTTCATTAGTCTCAAATTAATTGATTGCCTCTAGTCTTGATTTAGCTTTTAATTCCCTTGATTTGCACTCTATGTCTTGTGTTTTTTTCCCCCCTATTTTCTTGTATGCTTTTGGGGAAAGTTTCATTTTCTCTCATCAGCCTGTGGGTTAATGGACTTCACTGGCCCATGCCAATTTGGGGTACTCAGACCAGGAGCTCACAGCCCCACAGGGGGGCAAACAGTCTGCTTTCTGCCTGGCTTGGAACCCATGAAACTCTTGGTATGGTTTTTAACCTGTGAACCTTGTACTTCCTTTGTTGGAGATGCCATTGGCCCTTCAAAACATTTTCAGTGCTGGTTAATTTCATTTATCCACCTTACTGTCAGTAAACACCCCTAAAATACAAGAGGTGGGTCTGCTTGCATCAGAGACAGGAAGAAAAGCTGGGAAACCGTACCCAGTGTCCTCTGAGAACAGGGAAGAAAGGTGTTATGCCAGTGAAATACAGTGACAGAACAAGTACTGCTGAAAGGGAAGCATGTGGGCAGGTGCCAATGGGATGGGGAAGAGGGTCCCTGGGAAGAAGACTACCTGGAAGAAAGTTGTTTTATAAACCCTGACACCTTCTGGGTCATGCTCTTGTCCTAATCCAGAAGCAGAAGACTTCCTGGCAGGAGGACTGCTAGGCATTCAGGAGGACAAATGGTGTGTAAAACACTTGCTCTACCCTCAAGAAGCCTGCAGTCTATTTGGATAAAAAAAGCTCTATTTACATAATTATAAATAGAAGGCAGCAATTCACAAGCTCCCCGAATGCACTAATAGTGGTAAATATTTATTTTTACTCCTTCTCCTTTACCTCAAAACTCATTTTCCATAAATGTAGCACACTCCTAAAACCCTACCTTTGTCATATCTATTTTCCAATTTCCATGAAAGTTCTTTCTTTTTCCTTCTGTATCTCTGCTTGGACTTTGGATTATTTTTTAAAATTGCATCTACACTAATGTTTATCCTTTCCTTTATTGAGATTTAAGATACATTCCAATTAATAGATATAATTTAAAACATGGAACTATGGATATAGTAAGTAGCAAACAGTCTATACTGTAGAAAGGCATATGGACTAGGCTAATTGGAAAATGAGGGTGGGGAAAGAAAAGCTCAGAGAAAAAGAAAATGAGCTTCAGCTCAGCCCAAATATTAGTTTCAAGCCAAAGAAGTTGGCCTGGCCCCAATTCTTTCCTTGGATGGATACAAGAAATGATTGGTGCACTTTCAGAAAAAAAAAAAAAAAAAAAAAAAAAAAAAAATCCATGCATAGGGTGAGAATCTAAACATCTATTTTCCATCTCAGTGACAATCAGAAATCATTCTTTGCATTTATTTTTCAACTTTGTATTTGCCTGTGAACAAAATTGAAGCTGGCAAAGGATGGCTCATGTGAATTACTTGTACAACAGTTTCTCATTGTGTTGGATTACATCAAGGCTGCTTGCTGTGAAATCTTGCCACAGCCCAGTAACAGTGGAAGATATTGTCACTTTTTTCCCATGCCTCTGAAGTTAACCCACTTCTCTCCTCCACAAATGAGCTGATGATCTTTTCTAAAGTGGGGGGAGAAAAGCTCTCCAAATCCTAATCACTAAGCAGTTACATGCAGCTTATTAATATTTGAAGAATCAAAAGCCAGTTTATCTTCCTATGTCACCCAATCTTCTTTCTACTTCTACTTCCCTAGGTTAGATTTCAAGATTATGTGGTTTCTGAATGTTTGAACTGCCTCTAGTAGCCAACAGGGTAAGGATTCCTGGACCCACAGCCTAGCTAATAAAATGTTCTCCTAGCTTAGGAAACTCATCTAGCCTAGAAAAGTAGTCGCAAGGCCAGGATAATGACGAGGATTCTACAGGCATTCATAATATTGACCCTTTCCTAAATTCTCCATCCACCACTAGGGGGACGGATGAATGAAAAAGCTGTGGCCTGCAAGTGGTACGGACCTCATTTCTCCAAGGCACCATTTAAGGCAGCGGGAGTTGAGGTGTGCTGGGTGGGGTCTGCCTTACTCTCTACATGACTGTGGACTGTCCATTTCAGAAGTTGGCAAGAGGGAGTCCCAAGTCCTCTCCTCTTTGGTGCTCCCACTGATTTGGGGTGGAAATGCAGATTCTAGTTCTGTGATTTGCCAGCTGTGAGCTCTGACAAATCATTTACTGCTGTTCCTTATGAGCACAAGGGGGATACTAAGACCAGCTCTCCCTGTTGTGAGAATTAACTGGGATACGGGACATAAAAGTACTTTAGAAGCATTAATTGCTGTACAGTGATGAGGACATTACTATTTTTCTGCTGCTCCCTTTGTTTGCTATCTGGGTAGGTGACCGCCCGGCCGAAGCATCTGCTGCTCATAAACCCACCCTGACATCCCTGAAGGGACAGAAATAAGTAAATAAAGGACAGGTGAGGAGAGAAGCATTGGGCATGTTCAATACCTTCCTTCTGATTGTTGCTAGGTTGTGGCCTGATTTCCTTCAGGCTGTCTTTGATTATTCTTGAAGCTTCAGGCACAGGATTATTTTCATGGCCGTTTACTGCTAATTATAGAAAGAATCTACAAACCTAATCCAAAACCCCCTTTCTGGCAGCAAAAGTGATGTCTCTAAAGACAATTTTTAATATAAAATCAATAGTCAAAATGGAAAAAAAAAGCCTACGCCCTTCTTTGCCTGTGGCAGAGAGCAAAGAGAGCTGGACTTAAGTTCTGTCCCTTTCTAGCTGTGTGACATTGGGAAAGCCACGACACCTGCATCTCCATTTATAAAACAGGATCAATTTAAGTGCTGCTCTCCCCACAAGACCATTGGGTGATAAATGAGGTAGATAATTTATAGGTACTCATTTACTACCAGGCTGTGACAGCAGACACCCTGTTGCAGAAGATGGCTCTGCCATTTACTGGACAAGTGAAACTGGGCAGGTTAGTTAGCCTCTCTCTGCCTCAGTTTTCCCATCTGTAAAACAGGGCTAATAATAGCATCTAGTTTGGAGGATTGTTGTGAGGATTAAATAGTTAATGAGGGTGAAGCACTTAAAAAGATGTCTGGCCAGAATAAGTGCTCCATTAAACATTAACTCGTCATTAGAAAGTATGCAAATAGGATTTACAGACTGTAATGCCACTTCAATAGCCAGAGGAGCACTGTTTAGAGATGAGTAAAAAGTTCCCACTCAGCCTTGCAGCCTTCAGGCACAAAGGCAGGAAAGAGAGCTAGCTCATGAGGGTTTCAGGAAGAAGTGGAGGGTCTCCCATGAAGCAAGAGTGATGGAGACAGATAAAGGCATGAGACTGAAAATGCTGCAGAAGATAAAAAGGTACTAGAGATGCAGGTATAGAAAAATAACCTACAGACAAGTTGGCATGTGAGCAAGGAGAAGGGTCGAAGGCTGCGGTAAAGGAAAGGAGGCAGGAAGGATTTTAATGACAGGCTTCCTGGGCGAGGGGGTAGCTAGTGACCACAGAAACTGGGGGAAATGGGAAAAGACCTGAGGATGGGGCAATTCAGAAGAGGGGCCACCCAGACAAGAAGGCCTGGGAGGGGAGGTCAACATCTCAGAGATCCTGAACCCGGGTGAGATCATGTCTGGAACCCCAGAAGGGTGAAGCATTTTATATTTAAATGGTATGGCAAAATAAAAACACCCAGCCATTACACAGACTATTCGCATCCAAGTGCTCTGGGAGAAAGTAAAAATTCTGGTGGCGTTAATTGCTATTTGGTTTGGAATCTAAGCCTGCGGTGGGACATAGGCGCAGAGGGGAGTGCATCATTTTCTTTAACTTTGCCACGATGATTAAGGAAAGGCTGAGCACACCCTTCCCTGCGCCCCTCACTCCAGCCGTGGCCCTCCGTCCTCCTCAATTCCCCAGGCTGGAAGCTGCTGAGTGCCGCCTGGTATTTCTCCAGGCCAGTTTTCGCTGAGCTTCGAGAGCTGTGCTTGAGGGCTCGCAGAGACTATCAGGCCCAAACTCCTTGGTGATGCTGAGTGTGGGGACCGATTACAGAGTGGCTGCCACGCGACAGGGGCATTCAGGCACAGGAAGGTGGGCCCGGTACGTGGAAAGGGGAGGGCTAGGGACCAAGACAGGTGGTGGCTACCCACTTCCTGTCCGTCCCCGCTTAGGGGCATCATTCCCGAGTGTGGCTTCCAGGCGGCTGAAGGGCAGGACAAGGCCCTCTGCTGGGGTCGCTGCGATCGTGCAGCCGCCTGGACACTGTGGCTGGGGGCGACTGATACTCTGCGTGGCTTCCAGTGGATTAACCCAACTTCCTCCTTGCTGTGCTTCAGTTCCTTTCTCTTCGGACTGGGGCCGCTTGGGCGTGCCCAGTAGCCGCGGGGAGCAGAAGCAGAGGCCTGCAGGCGGCAGAAGCCTCTAGCAGCTCTGACCTCTGGCACCTCCCCAAGCCACAGAGCGAAACATCTGTCCCCAGAACTATCCGGGCGGAGAGGAAGAGCGCTCTCTAACCTCTTCCTGGGCACTCGGTGTTCCCTTTCTTCTTGGAAACACCCCCTTGCCTCCGGTCTAGCACCCCGATGCCTAGACATTAGGTCCCGGCCGCGCTGGGGCGCCTTTGCGCCCGCATCTGCGCGCGCGGGTGTCTTCCTGCGGCGCTGCGCTTCCCCCGCGGCGGCGCCCCGCGCCCCACAGCGCCACCTAGGGGCTGGGTACCGCCTTCCTCATTCTGGGGCACCCCCGCCCTTAACCAGGGCTCCCCATTCCTCCCCGCAGCCAGCCCCTTGCAGCCGCCGGAGCGGCGCCGCTCTGCGCGCCCCAGACCGCTTCCCTCGCGCCTCCCCTGGGGGCGCCCGGGCAGCGGCGGGCGGCGAGGGAGGCCCGGCCGAGGGGCAGGGGCCGGAGGAGGCGAGGGCAGGCGCTGGGCGGGCGGCGAGCAGCGGGCGATGGCAGCGGCGGGCGGCCGCGGGCGGCGCGAGCAGCCCCTGTGATTGGCACAGCTCGAGCCGGAGGAGGAGGCGAGGGGAGGGCGGAGGAGGAGGAGGAGGAGGAAGGGCCAAACGCGGCGGCGGCGGTGGCGAGGAGCTGTGCCTTCCACCTCCCAGCCCCGGCAGGACGGGGGCGGCGGCGGCGGGCCCGGGGCGGGGACAGCACGCAGCCTCGCGGCGCGCACCCCCTCCTGGCAGCGGCCAGGGCTCCGCGGGCGAGCGGGAAAGCGGCGGCGGCGGCGGCGGGGGAAGGATGCAGGGGAAGAAGCCGGGCGCTTCGTCAGGCGGCGGCCGGAGCGGCGAGCTGCAGGGGGACGAGGCGCAGAGGAACAAGAAGAAGAAAAAGAAGGTGTCCTGCTTCTCCAACATCAAGATCTTCCTGGTGTCCGAGTGCGCCCTGATGCTGGCGCAGGGCACCGTGGGCGCCTACCTGGTGAGTCCCGGTGCCAACTCCGCCGCGGGGCCCCCTCCCCAGCCGGCGCCCGAGCGGCCGCCTGGCACGAGGAGGGGCGCCCGGGCGCAGGGGGCAGGCGGGCATGACCTCGGCCCGGCGTGGAGGTTGACGAGTGGTGCAGAGGCGGCCGCCGGGGGAGCTGCCGGCCGGGGCTGCCGAGCACGCCGGGAGCGGGCGGGGACCGCCGATGCCGGCAGCGGCTCGAGCGGCCGCCGGGGACTTGGGGGACCTCGAGGAGACGCGGCGGGCAGGTGGGCGTGAAAACCATTCTTCTCCCCCTTGAAGGCGGGAGCCAGATGGTGAGTTTAGGAGCCCCCTCGGAGGGGACCGAATCGCTGTTTTCAGATGACCGGCACATGGGAAGAAAAGCCAGTTAGCATCCTGCGTCCTCCCCATTCCACACGCCGGGAGAACAAATCCATTATGCATCGTTTTCTCTAGGCGCCTTCTGCATCCGCCAGCGAAGGGGGGGATTTAGAGTAAAAGGCTCCCAATTGTGGCCTTGATCCGAACCAGGGCTGCAGGGCGCACATTCCCACCCAGTACCCGCCAGTGGCCGTCTTTAAGCGTCTGGGATAAAGTTACAGTACCTGCAGAGCAGCTGCGAGTTTAGGTTGTTCCTGCCACCCACTCTTGAAGCTAAATTCCCCACAGTGGGCTCTCGCCCACGAAGGGGTTGCATTATTTTGCACAATGTACGTGTATTTTATTTACCTTCACAAAGGTGATTGTAATGTTGAGATGGCCCATGGGTGCCCGGCAAATCAGAGGAAACAGCTTGTAATGACTCAGCACTGTCAAGTAGCTACTTTGCCACTTTCTCCTGCCTTGCTCAGGTAGTCCCAACTTGAGTTCCAGAGAGTGCTCTTCCAGACCCAAGTACAGTCCCGTGTAAACAGGAAAAGATTTCTCAGAGTTGACCATGCTCAGTCATTACTTAGCTATTGACCTGAAACTGGAATCCAGTGTCATAGACTTTGCGTGTTAGTGAGCAAGTTTGAGGAAGATGGGCTTGGACAGGATTACAGCTGTAGGCTAACCACATGCAGATATAGAACTGTGCTCTTCCCCACGTTACCACCAACCCCTCATTCCTGGCCTTGGGTTCAACTTAATGAGGGCCAGAGCTGGGTGCCCGGCTCCCATTCATAAACTGTCCCCTGAACTTGGGGCTTGCTGTCAAAGGGAAGTACAAGCAGCACTTGGTCTCTGGTGTTGAGTCAAGTCAGTTATTTGGTTATTAGGGAGCCTTCTTCAAACTCAGCTCGGTTTCTGGGGGGACAGAGCTGCAGGGCTTCAGAAAATCAAATGCATTTCCCTTTCTCCTTCTGAGATGAAAGGCATTTAAATCGGCATCCCTGTTGGGCACATCCATGACATAATGTTGCAGGTGAACCCTTTAGCTAAAATCACATTTTTTTTCTGTTTAAATTTGTGTTTTTTAAAAAAATTTTGTCTATAGTTATAATGCACAGCTGTGGATAGTACCTGTCGTCTTTGGAGTTTTGAGGTTAGGGGACAGCTGTCTTGGGGATTAGGTTGTCAAAGCATCCTTAGAGGAAATTTAAATATTTAAAATATTGACTAGGTACACGTATTAGTAAGATGCAAATGCACATCAATAAAATATATGTGGGTCTCTACTCTAGCATAAGCAAGCATCCATAGTACCTAACCGGGTCTTATGTGTCAAAGGAGGTAATTAGTATATTAACAGCTTCCTTCTGTTTAACAGTCCGGTTGCCTTAAACTGGTTTTGCTCAGTAGAGTGCATTATTCATGTATGGCAAACACTAACAGAACTTTTCACACAATGAATGATAAAAGCATGGGCTTATTTTTAGCTTGCCGTGATCTACGGGTTTTAGAAAAAAATGATGTTGGGCCACGAATGGCCCGGCTCTTTAGGAAGTTAGGAAGCCGAGGCCTCCGTGGAGTGGTGGATGGAGGCAGGAGACTGGAGGTGGTCTTGAATCTAGGAAGTGAGTGGCAGGCAGAGGAGGAGAGTTCAGTCCACCTGGTGGTGGCACCTGGCACTTCCAGTGTTGGTTGATGAGGAGCCTGTTTCCATGGGGTAGGGTAACTGGAGTCAACAGGTAACTTGCAGAAAGCAGATGGAGGCCTAGGAAATGGAATTCATTTTGATTACTCAGAGTGGAGGCATAAGGTGCTGAGGGCTCTGATCTGCCCGGCTGCCCTCCACCTTCCCTTGTGATCTGCAGCTCATGAAAATAAATAGTTTGCTGGCCAGGTGGACTGAACCAGCTTGCTACCAGCTTTAGTCTTCTGGGCCACTTCAGCATTTTCCCTTCATCTGTTACTTGGGAGGTAGACAAAAGACGTTTGTTGTTCCTTCAGCTCTGTGAGACTTTTCTGTGGCTAATTAGAGAGTAAAATGTTGCAGGATGTTTGCAGTAAAGGCAAATTTCTTCCCTTTCAATTCATCCTGGCTTTCTTCGTAGGAAACCTGAGAACTCTGTCGGTAGGTGTTCACATGCACAGGGTCCACGTGCAAGGTGTGTGTGTGTGTCATACGTGACCTTTACCTTTGCCATTAGCCTGCCCTCTGAATTTTCACACACCTGCTGAAGGTCATGACTTGGGACATTTTCAACAATGCACAATTTCATGGAGAGGATGATTGTAAATTCTATGCAAATGACATTATTTCCTACTTGATCCCAAAAGTCCATACAGCCACCTTCTTATGTAGTCTTCCCAGGTGCCAGTTTTTTTTTTGAAGGCTTCATTTCATTCCCCCCATATCTTTCTGAAAAGACAGCTTGCTTGGGTACCTCAATGATCTGGTGCAGGCTTCCCAGCTGCAGGATTGAGTGAAGCAGGAAGTTGCTTGTGATTGGAGAAGCAACTTTGAAAAACAGGATTTTGTGTGTGTGTGTGTGTATGTGTTCGTTCCTTCCAAAATCTGCCCAGGGAGGGCAGCCAAGGGAGCACTTTAGATGATAAGGCCTTCAATTTTTAGGCTAGGCTGGGAACCAGCAACTTTTGGCCTGGGTATCACACGGCCTTCCAGGGCAGTAAAGAAGGAGGGCCCTTGGCCTTGATGGCCAGACTCGGTGATGATATAAATAAAGTAATCCACATACAACCTGGGCAGGATCTGGTGTTAGAAATCTATTACAGCTGCAAATATTTTACCTGGAAATCATGCTTCCGATAAGCCAACAGTCGCAGGGATTTTCTATCACAGTCACTTAAATTGCCTGACTGACTAACACATAATTTTTTCAGTGCAGGAGAGACCCACTCAGTTTGATAGTCATTGTGTGCCGAACAGGGAAAGCAGTTTAATTTTCCTCTACTTGGGTCTGTGCTTCGGGTGGCTCCAGTCTGAATGACCTACTTGCAAGAATGTAACATCTGCTTAAGTCTTGGGCTGTTTGGAAAACGGCCGGGCAGATGGGCATTGCATGCAGAGAGTCATTCTGTCTGCACTTAGCCGGTGTTTTATCGAGACTCACTGAGATGGTTCAAGCCATCGACTCAGGGTTGCCCTGCATATAGTGGCTCACGCCTGCTATCACATTTCTCCGGGCTTGGAGTAGATAAGGATGCGTACAGGAAATTAAAACCTCTGAAACTTCTGGGCAATTATGATTCCGGCTCACGTACACATGCATTTGAATTTTCTCTGGATGAAAACTTACAAAGGCTAGCCTAGACTCCTGGGTCGGACAGCTTTTTACAGGCAATTCCTATGAACCCAGGGTGGTCATTTCCCTCCTGGGTTAAGCAAAAGGAAGTCTGAGGTTGTGGTGACAAAGTAACGGGACAGATGACTGAGCGTCGACCTGGCATGGTTAACGGCTCCAGCTCACGGTTTTAGTCACTTTATTTTTTTCAGGCTTGAAAGCATTCAGTGGGCTTGCAGTTGATGGGTGAGGTGAGACGCCTCTGGATTTGTTATTTGTTTCTTTTCTAAAGAAGCATCATTTTCAAGATGGGTTTTTGCATCTCTAGCCCTGAAGCGGACAGCTGAGAGACATCTTTTTAAAGTCCTTGTCAAATTAGTATGATGACTAAGACAACTGTATTTTACTTAATCATATTATTTTACACACTTATGGTTGCTCAAAGGGACAAATTCCCTGCCATTTGCATAATTACTGTATAGCCTCAGGTAGTTTGAAAATAAATTACCCTGATTTTTTTTCCCCCTTACAGCTTGGTTTAAAAGCTATATAATTATTTAGGAAAAAAAGTATATTTCTGAAAACTGCTTTCAATCAGCTAAGGGTACAACTTTGCTCTTGGGGGCAGGGAATTTCCCTTGCATGTTTAACAATAAAAGAAATAGAATTGGTAGCATGTGCAAGATCTCTCTCCTGAGTTTTGTAACTCTCTCCCTACCGCAGTTTTAGATACCTTAGGGAAAGGATGACCCAGAGGCCTCTTGGCCGTGGCGCTGGCTTGCTGATCAATTTGCTCATCTTCCTGTGTGCTGGCGGAATGGCTTTGTTCGGTATTACCTCGATAGGTTTCCTCTTGCAGAACATCACTGGTGAGCCACTGGGCAAAGTCCGCTTCAGGAAGAGGGTCTCTGAATTTGTTTTGCACATCGAAAAGTGACCTTTTCAGTGTTGCCTCATTCAGGGCCTGGGGATGAGTAAGTTTCATGCTGCAAAAAAGATGTTAGAGCTGCATTTCATGTATCTCTGTGTCTTGAATAAAGTCCAAAACCTGTTCATGCAGTTTGCTGGTTAAAGGCAGAGAGCAGCCATCAGCCTTGGTTTCAGGTTCCATGGGAATGACCATGGTTCTTGGATTATGGATTATGAAGGGTTCCCCGTGGTGGCAGACAAGAAGAGTGTCGTCTGCCAGGGCACCATGGGCCGGCAGGTATATGGGAGGTGCTCACCCCTTGAGGGAGTGGAGAATAAAACTCCGAGCTGCCCGTATTTCTCTAAGTACCTTCCAATTTGCCTAAACCCTGGAATCATATGCCCATAGTATCAAATGAACATGTTCAATTTGCACAGATGTAACTACACACATCATTTAATAACCATGATGCTACGAAGTAGCAAAAAAGTACTGTTCCCTTACATTTTACCTATGTCCTCTGTTGTATCCTGTACCTTAGTATATTTGTGATGTATCTATATATGTGCTGTTGTGCAGGTTTGCATATCCTGCATATTACATTCTGTAGTTTTGAAGGTGTTAAGGGACATTTCAATGATGATTTGGATGGCATGGCTTACACACAGATTAAGAACCTAATCTCCTCCTGAAATAAGTCTTGGCTATATTTTATTCCAACTCAGAACTGCCTTTGTTAATCAGTAGGTCAGAAAGTTAGCATCCTTGCTCTTTTATTTTTGTTTTCCGTTTCTATATTTACATCTATAATGTAGATAATAAACAGGAAAAAAAGTAGAATCATTGACCTTGGTTCACAGGATAAGTGAATTGATGTGGTTTGAAGATACCTGTATTTAATGTAATCTAAGTGTTTACCTGTTGTCCTGCGAGGCAGTTTTGCTTAATGGTTAAAACTCCAGGTGGAGAATGGCAAGTGCCTGTGGTGCCTGTGGCTCTTTAGATGAACATGAGAAGACCTGGGATCCATTCCTATGTTCTCCCCTTACCAGCTCTGTGACCTTGGACTGGTTACTTAACCTCTCTGTGCCTTAGTTTTTCATTTTAAAAATGGGATTATAATAGTACCTACGCTCATAGCAGTGTTGTGAGGAGAGACTGAGCCAGTACATGTAAAGCCCTTTGAAACTATCTGGCACAGTGACTGCTCAGGAAATGCTAGTGATTATTATTGATAATGATAATATTGTTGTCTGTGTTTGCTGCAAACTTAATAACTATGGAGCCCCAACCAATGAGAAATAAAATTACGTTCAAGTTTTGGTTTAGGCTTTGTGCGTTGTATACTCTAGTCATCTCCTATTCTGCATGAACATTCTGTCTGGGAGGTTAAAAGTTTCCAAAAGCAATAAGTAAATAAGTATTAGTTGTAAATTCTTTTTCTACCCTTATTATAAATACAGCAATCCATTTCATCTTCAAGATGCTGTAAAAATGAGTAGTCATGTGGGAGAGGAGCCCATTACAGTAATGGTTATGTTGATCGCTTGGTCAGTGGGTACTTGGGGGTGGGTGTAGCGGGGATGGGTGCCCAGCTGGCTGGGAAGGGCAGTAGCCCTGCATTCCTCACTTTGCAGGCCTCCGTAATGGTTGAAGGGAAGAGAAGGCTGAGGGAAGGTGGGGTAGGTCAGTGCAAAGAGCGTCAGACTTGGAGTCAGAAGACCTGGCCTTGACCCGGCCCTGCCACTTACTAGTTCCTGGTGATTTGACTTAGCCAAGCCTCCATGTCCTCATCTGAAAAATGGGCATAACGATAGCCCTATGTTACAGATGAGTGAGAGGATGGGTGAAATGGACTCGTGAGCGAGTGCTCAGCATTGGGAGAAACATTCAGCCATTGCTTTAACAATAACGACATTCCCTTGCTCCTTGACCTTGGCACCCAGAGAAGCCCCTCTTAAAAACCCGAGGATCTGGGATATCCGGGAAGCTGCCTGTGCTTCTGTTTCTAAAGTGGGGATCTGGGCCCTGCGCAGAGTAACACACACAAGGGCCTCCAAAGCGAAGCGTCCAGGGCTCCTGACCCTCCCTGCCAGCCCCGCACTGCCTCGGTTTCCCCACCTCCACTTGGATCAATGCAGCCATTCCTGTCCGTTCTGCTCCCACAGGGCCAGTCATTTTTACAGCATCTTGCTCTGCCTCACTGGATGAGTGGCCCCTTCGAGGGAGCCTGGGGTGTCAGGAGGGGGAGGACCAAGGGGTGTAGGTTGTGGACACGGGCTGTCCCCCCAGGCAACCAAGTTTAAGACGTGCAGCCTCAGGGCTCAGACTGGTTGCCTGGAAGGGTTCGGACCTCGGGCCCGACGTCTTGCCCTGGCCCGCTGAGCCCGCTGCCTTCATCTTGGCTCTCCCTGTAGTGTTAAGCAGGCCTCAGCAGGCACATTTGTTGGCCATTTCCCCAATCTGGGTCTTTTTTGGTTTCTCACGCAGAGCAAAGACGCTCTTGATTGCAGTCCTGTTTCCCAGTCCCGTTATTTGTCCATCTCAGCTTATGTTCTGCCGCACACCTCTCACCTTCCATCATTTGTTTTAGGGGCAGCTTCCTTGTCCCCAGAATGGTCCAACCTGACCTTGGGAAGGACAAAGAATGAGCTGGGCTCCACTCAGTGAATCAGGCTGTTGCATATATGTTAGCGGGAGTGCCTAGATTCACTTTCAAATGAACAAATGTGTGGCCTGGGGGCTACTGAGCCCCAAAAACCTGATGGTTCTGTGTCACAGCATCACTGAGGAAGGAACCAGTTCAGCTTCAGCTTCTTAAACTACTGCAGCCACTCTTGTGGGTGAGCAAACGAGGAAAGCCTTCATTCTGGGCAGTCCAGTGACAACGTAGAGAGCAGAAACATTCTCTTGAATGTGGTCAGACTCAGCAGTTGGCTAAACTAATGGGGCTTTCAGTCTTAACTTCCCAACTTCCTTATTTTGGTTCTTCTTTTGTGGTTTTAAGTCGAGCCCCTCTGAAAAGAGGATTTAGTAGCTCTGTCCAACCCAGGTGTTTCTCAAATGACTGGACATCCCTCTTCAAAGAGGGAATAGTTATTTCACTAAAATTTAATTTGGTCATTAGGGTTTTCCTGGATTTAAACAAAAGCTTCATGCATTCCTTTTAGACAAAATATGTTGAAAATATTTAAAAGCAAAAGGCAGCATAGGCTGCTACAAGCTCTACTTTTTGAAAGGAGAAAAAAATTTTTTTAAGAGATTCATTCATTTCCTTCATAAATAGCCTGGTAATACCTCTCCAAAACGATCCTCTTCTGGGATGTAATAGCCCAGTGGCATTTCAGGTTACCTGGTAATAGATTCAAAGAGAGTACTCAGTGCAGTGAGGATGTCTTATTTCCTTAGCATTGGTTTTTTTTTGTTTGTTTTTGTTTTTCATTAATATGGTAACATATAGACCACAAAATTTCCCATTTTCACCCACTTTCACGGGTACAATTCGGTGTTGTTGATTACATTCTCTTTGTTGGTTACCATCACAACCTCCCTGACCAAAACCTGTCATCGTCCCAAACAGAAACTCTATACCCATTATGCAGTAATTCCCCATTCCCTTCCCCTTTCCCTGCCAGCCCCTGGTAACCTGAAATCTACTTTCTGCCACTATGAATTTGCTTATTCTGGGTATTTCTTATAAGTAGAACCATACAATCTTTGTTCTTTTGTATCTGGCCTTATTTCACTTAGTATGAAGTCTTCAAGGTTCATCTATGTTGTAGTGTGTATCAGAACTTCATTCCTTTCTGTGGCTGAATATTCCATTAAAGGGATATACCACATTTTGTTTATCCACTCATCTCTTGGTGGACACGAGTTGCTTCCACCTTTTGGCTATTGTGAAAAATGCTGCTAAGAGTATTGATTTACAGCTATCTGTCTGAGTCCCTTATTTAAATTCTTTTGGATATATTCTTAGAGGTGGGATTACCGGGTCATATGGTAATTCTCTGTTTAGCCTTCTGAGGAACTGCCACCTGTTTTCCACAGTGTGTGTACCATTTTACATTCCCACCAGCAATGTACAAGTATTTCAGCTTCTCCACATCCTTGCCAACACTTATATTCCATTTTTCTAATAGCCATCATAGTGGTTATGAAGCGATATCTCATTGTGGTTTTGATTTGCATTTCTCTTATGATTAACGATGTTGAGCATCTTTTCATGTGCTTGTTGGTCATTTGTATATTTTCTTTGGAGAGATGTCTATTCAAGTTCTTTGCCCATTTTGAAATTGGGTTGTTTGTCTTTTTGTGGGTAAGTTTTAGAAATTCTTAATATATCCTGGATATTGAACCCTTACCAGATATTTGGTTGCCAAATATTTTCTCCCATTCTGTAGGTTTTCTTTTCACTTTCTTAATAATGTCCTTTTTTTTGTACAAGTTTTTGTGATGAGGTCCATTTTATCAAATTTTTCATTTATTGCTAGTGCTTTTGGTATAAAATCTAAGAATCCATTGCCTATAATACAAAGGCCTGAAGATTTATCCCTGTTTTTGTCTTAAGAGTTTTATAGTTTTATCTCTTACTTAGATTGTTGATCCATTTCGAGCTAATTTTATATATGGTGTGAGGTAGGGGTCCAATTTCATTCTTTTGCATATAGACATCCAGTTTTCCCAATATTATTTGAAGAGACTATTCTTTCCCTATTAGATAGACTCGGTGCCCTTGTGAAAATCATTTGGCCAATGAGGGAACATTGGTGTTTGCTAAAACCTTTGCCCTGAGCCCTCTGAAAATTCTGGGGAGCTGGCTATGGCTACAAACCCAAGCAGGCAGAGAGATATAAGTATGTATCTCTAGGATGTGGCCAAAGGTACAAGTGCAATAGCATGAGTCCATCAAAACCCTGGAGTATGCACTTTGTTCTTCCATCTGCCCATCCTTCTATCCATCCATCCATTGTTATATACACACTCAGTGAGTTCTTAGCTATGGGGCAGATTTTAATTTGTCTGGCACATTGCATTTTGGGTTGGGTTTCTGGATAATGAACCTGGTTGCCTAAGTAGCGCTTGAACCATTTTCTTGGTAGCTCTGAAGCCTGTTGGGGCTCTAATTCCTTAGCTGCCCAGCCTTCAGGTTGTGTCGAGTTAGCGGAAATAGGCAGACGCCAAGCAGGATTTCAACAGCTAGTCCTGGGGAAGTTATTGTGGGCAAACTACACTAAATCACTGCACACACAGCTACAGGAACTTGAGAAAGGTAGAAATGATTGTTTTTACCTCCATTTCTGTGCTTGCAAGTATCGTGTAGGGAGAACTGTGTCATGTTGGTGTGTTTCAATGAAAGACTATTGTAAAATATTCATGGGAAAGACTATTGTCTTTTCATTTTGCCTTTGGAAAAGGCATATGTAAAAAAGGTCCTTTGCTAATTGCTCCTTCGTTAATTGTTACATTTGCTCTCCCATTCTGAGTCTGCTGCTCCTAACTTCAGCTGAATAGAATGAGAAATTGCCACCTTGAATATAAGCAAATTTCAATTGGAAATCTGCCCTCTGACTGATTACATAAGCTTTCAAATACTGGACCTGAAATCTTACGTTTACTCTGCAAAGAAATCCCTTAATGAAGATGAAAATGTGTAAGCAGCATGGACCCATATGTTTTTATTATGTAAGATTTAATTATTGTGCTCCAACCTGTAAAATAAAGAATGGTGTTGATTAGTTAATCTCTCCGCTGGCTTTTTAGGTCAGAGAATTGTTTGCAGTAGACTCACAGAGCCACCTAGAGATAGCACCCTGGAACTGGGCTGCTGCCTTCTCTTCTCTCCAACGTGCATGTGACTGGTTTTGGGCCTGTGGTTACTGCCACTCTAAGGTTAGGGAGGGTAGGTCTCGGTGAAGGTCAGCTTTAGAGATTGCTCACCTGATTTAGTGGGACATCCAGGAACTTGCTTGTGAGTAAGTAGCAGTTAGCAAAACCAGAGTTGATTGGGATAGACTCCATCCTTTGGCCATTTCGTTTCCCAAAGCACTGCTGTGATGGCACGCGAAAATTTGCTGTCTTATGGGATGTTTTGCATAATCTGAATGTGTCCCAACATGGCACATCACACCATCCTCTTCTCAGAGCCACAACATATGTGGGCTGCACAGCCCAGCAGCACACTTCATGTTCATTTTGAATTTTCAGCCTCCTGAAATGTAGGCAAGGAGTTCTTTTTTTTTTTTTTTTTTGGCCAGGGTGGAGTTGGAGAGAGAAGGCTTAAAGGAAACTAAATAGACCAGTTGAAATAGATACAGAAGAGGAGCTTCAGACAGGTTTCTCCGTCTTTATGCAAAAGATTTAGGGCAAGGCTCCTGATGGATTGGGCAGCATCTTGGGTTGCCTCCCCGTGCTGGTAAACACTGGATGTGGGGAGGCAATAACGTGCAAAAAACATGTTTCTCAGCCCACCCAAAGAAGCACATCTTTTGGAAACAAACAAACAAACAAACAAACAAACAAACAAACATAAATTAGCACCTTCCCTTTACCTTTGCCAACCCATGGGGTTGTATATAAATAGATCAAAAAGTCAGCTAGCAGGTTTGCAGCTTGAAGGCCATGGGAGCAGCTGGAGAGACCTGTAGTGCTGCCCCTGAGCTCAGAGCACCTTAGAGCCCAGCATCCCTGGGCTAAATCCAAACGTTTAACCTCCAAAAGGCACACAGGTACAGCTGATGATCCAACAGGCTTCTTGTCCCTGTGTCCCGAGGTTGGCCTTGACCTGAGTGAAGACTCATTCCTATGTCTTTTAAAAGATAACAGTGCTGGAGCTTGGCATTGGTTGCTTTCCTCTTTGGTGAAATCAGGCCAGAAATTAAGTAACTCAACCAAATATGCATCCACATCTCCAGAGCCCGACCATATTAACTAGTAAGTGTGAGCAGGCAAGTAGCTGAGAGGGGGAGACAAGGTATAATTTTATTTTTGGAGGTCATGAATAACAATAGAAATATATAAACAGTGCTTTGGTGATTGCTGGGGGAAAAAAAAACATTTATTTCTCTCTCTTTAAAAACTTTCTTCCTCTTTTATTTATTTATTTTTTTTAAATAGCCTCAATTTTTCGTTTTTTTTTTTTTTTAAAGCAGTTTATTTTTTCTGTCAGTATAGCATTTTGAAATATTATTATTTTTACATTAGAAACATTACAGGATTACAGATAATTCATGGAAAAGTACAATGTTCACATATACTCTGCTATTGTTGATACTTTGTATTTGTGTGGTACTTTTTTTAAAAAAATATTTTAAAAGATGCTCAGATTACATAAATGTTATACAAAAATTACAGGGATTTCCATGTTCCCCACCTCCTACACCTCCCATAACATCCCACATACACATCTTTCATTAGTGTGGCACATCACCTGCAATGGAGATACACATCCTGGGGCTTTGCCACTAAGCATAGACCACAGTTCACATTGTAGACCCCACTCTCTCCACACAGTTCTGCATGGTATATAGGCTGATGTAAAATGGCCTATATCTGTCGTTGCAATGTCACTCAGGATAATTCCCAAGTCCCGAAAAAGCCCCTGTATTACAACTGCTTTTCCCTCTCCCTGCCCCGAAAGCATCCGGTGGCCACTGGCTCTACTTCAATGTTGTAATTTCTTCCATTGCTTGAATCACATTATGTCTACAACAGAATACTAGTAAGTCCACTCTAGTCCATCTCAGTGTTTCTTAGTAGGGCACCATACCTATCCTTAATCTAGTGAACAGGTGAAAATAAATACACTGATAATTCTTTGCCGTCTGCTACTTTGGGTTTCATTGGGGAATTCTTTTGTCTTTTAAAAATAACTGTAACGAGGCTGGCATTAAAGATAACTTAAGGACTGGTGACTGCACCCAAGCGTATCAGGGAGACTGTTCAGGGTGACAGGTGAAAGGATTGCAGTCCCCATAAAGGAAACGTGGCGTTCCCGTGTTCAGGGTTGTTACCTCCGTGGCCACATTCCTCTTTGCTCCGAGTGAGCGGAGCTGCAGTGGTCACGGGTGGTCGGCTCAGGTCTGTCGCCTCTGGGCGCTCATTAATTTTATTTTCACCTCCATCTGCTGTCTCCCGCTTTGCCGGTCCAGGCAGGATATCTCAGGCAGGTAAGTGGAACCTTCGCAGTGGCGCCGTCCTGTGAGTCATTGGATGGACCACGGTGCCAGGCTAGTGCCACGGGCAGTGTCTTTGGCCTCTGAAGGGTTTGTGGCTGGGCGGGAGCATTATGGGAGATTTGTAGGAGGGTCATGGTGAAATGTAGGGGAGGCTGGCAAGCCCTGCCTTTGCAGAAGAGCTGCCCCCCCACCATCCTTGTTTTCTTTTTGAAGGAAGATGGTGATTAGACTGGTGCCATGAGCCCACTTGGGTTATTGAGTATATTTGAACAAATCCTTTCTCCTTTCTGGGCCTAACTGAATTCAGGGATTGCACTGAATGATCATGTCACCTGATTAAGGGAAATGCCACGCAAAAAAGCCTAGGAACACGTGCGCACGTGTGTGTGTACACTTAGCATTTCCCCCACCCCTCGTGCCATGGATTCCTTAGCAGGAACTAAGCCTGGTAAAATTTCCAGCTGGCTCTGTCTCCTCTCTGAAGCCCTATCCCGTTCCTTGAGACTGAAAGAGATTTTGTTCACAGTGTGCTGTGCCAGCCGGTCTCAGATTTGGCCAGGTATGCGTAATTGTAGCACCAGATATCTGCATTCTAATCCCATTCATCTCCCTGGCTTTTTTTTTTTTTTTCCAGTAGGGGTGGGAGCTGTATGCTTTTTGGAATTTCTCAGCCCAGGCTCCTTTTATAAAATTTCTGCTCGGTCTCTGCCAAACTAAGTCACTTCACTTCTATATTGCAGTGAGCAATATAGAGTTGGATAAGGCTTCTTCTTGGCCCTCAACGGGGTTTCTGTGTCCTGTTGGGGGACAGGGCGGTGCTTGCCATTTTTAGTGACTTATTCATTCTTTAGAATGCTTCAGGTGCTGGGCCAGGCAGCGGCCAGGCCATCCTGTAGTCATGAGCCTAGCCCATTTGTAGTACCCGGGACAGGAGGCTGTGCTGTCTGGTAGATGGCAGAAGCAGAGTGTTTGGCCCCGGGGGAGAGAGGTGGTGCTGGGGATGGCCTGGAAGGATGGGGAGAACATTTATGGTTGGGGGTATAAGATCAGAGCGTTTCCGCAACCTCGTTCAGGGTGGATCCCGGGATAGCAGGATGTCAGGTATTGCCTTGGGAAGATGCCTGCTGGAGCGGGAACCGTGGGAGGTGGGACGGGATGGGAAAGCCTCCCCTGGAGCAGAGGCAGGCAGGGGCCACAGAGACGGGGGTGTCAAGCCTAGCACTGTTGCTGTTGGCAAGGCTTCCATCTCTCTGTCCCCCCAGCTTTGAAGGGGTGCATTAAAATGCCACTCAGAGCCAAGGTGCCAGCATGTGGCAGGAAGTGGCATCAGGGAGCATCCTCAGACTCCGCTAGAAGCAAGTCTGGCTTCAGCACATGGTATGACCAAGGGGCAGAAAGCTGCCCGTGGCCCTGGAACGCTGGCTGTGCTCATCGGGATGGGGGAGGCAGAGGAGGTGGGAGGGGGGAGCTGCTGGCCTGAGGACACAGGGCGCCTCTGTAGGGAGCCTCTCTTTTGAACTACCCATAAATCAGATTTCTGCAAGATGGGCTAAAATTAGGAAAAGTCCTTTCGTATTTGACGTTTTTTTTTTTTTTTTGCAAAATACTTTAGCTTGGCCTTGGATATATCAGTTCTGGATAACTTGAAAGCTCGTAGCAGAACAAACTGTGTTCACACACAGGAAATGTCTCCAAACAAAAAGTGGGCGTGCAGTTTACAGTTTTAAAAATTTGGATGGAGGCCATGCAAACTTCCCCTCCTGTTCTCCTTGAGAACTTGGCATGTGGCTGAGAGGGGGGCACTGCTCCTTGGAATAGGTAGGAATTCGAGGGTCCCGAGATTGAAGTTCCCCTGTGAGTGGCTGTGATGAGGCCCCAGATGACGAAGGCACTGGGAGGGCAGGTGGGGGTGGACTGGTGATGTTTCCCTTCAGCTGCAGAGGCACCAGCATTTCTGGTGCCCACGCCCGGTTGTCTGCACACGGGGGTGCTGACAGGAGCCCTGGCTGAGCCACATCCTGAGCCCCGTGGGGCCACATCACTTGACTCTGCCACTAAATTGGTCCAGGGTCAGGCTTGTGGCATTTTTTCTTACTATAAAGACACTACTGTTTTACTTATTATGGCACTTATGTGTTGAAAATTTGGAAAACACACATAGACCTAGATACATTAGAAACAAGAATAAAAATCATCCATAATTCTAAGACCTTGGAGGTTCACGGTCAGCCTTTTGGGTTTGTCCTGTTGATCCCTTTCTCTGTTTACCTGCATCCATCCATGACTGCTCAGACCACGAAGTGGTCAAGGATGAGGGCTTCAGAGTCTTTGAAGTCCATGTCTACTGCTTATGAGTCATCTGGCTTTGCACAGGTGACCTTATACCTCTCTACTTCTCAGTTTCCTCATCTCTAAAATGTGGCTGATATTTATATCAACTTGCAGTGATTCTTTTGAATGCTAAAGGAGATAATCCACCCAAAGTGCTTTAGCCAGTGCCTCTCCAGTCCTCTCGGCAGTAAATGTTACTATTGTTATTTTTTAAATGATAAAATTGGCTCACAGTATACATTCTGTTTAGGAACCTGCTTTTTCCACTAAAACATTGTGATCATTTTTCTGTAACATCAGATATTCTTCCCTAGTGTCAAAAATGAACTTATTGTTTTTATAAAAACGATACATGTTCACTATACAGAATTTTAAAATGAAGAAAAGTTCAGATGAAAAAATGTAATAAAACCACTCTAAGTCCTACCACTTGGAAATAATCGTGATTGATGGGGGTTCCAAGAGTGATAATCACACCTTCCTTTCTGCCCCCCCCCTTTCAGATTAAGAATCAATTGGGAAGTAGCCCTGCCAGCCTGCTACAGGGGTATAAAAATATCAGCTGGAGCATGGATTGGAAAATTTAACTCAGTCTGTGGCCAGAATCAGCCTTCCCACTACTTTGGCCCCAGAATAAATCTCACCTTATCAGAGCTACAGGCTTTTTGTCCAGGTGAGCTGACCTCAGAGAGGAGCAGAGAGTTTGTGTGCATCCAGAAGACTATTCCCCGAAGAAGAGGACAAGGAATAAGTGGGCAAGGATGCTAGATTCTTCTTTGCAGTGTTACCAATCTGATAAGTCACTCCTCCTCTCTTTGGGGAGGAGGGGTGAGGACATCAAGAGAATGCATGTGTTCTTACTGTTACTTCCAGAAGGTAGGCATTCTATAGTATGGATGAAGGCATGAATTCTGGGGGCAGGGAAAAATAATTCCTCCTTATAATTATCATTCTTGCACGTGGACAGATGGCTGGCTGGCTAGATATACTTTATAAAATATGTGTTCTTAAAATACAAATCACTAAATTTAATTTCATTCAAATTTCACAAAAGGAAGAGAGCCTGAAGTAAAACTAGAGAGAATTCACTGTCTTCTGCCATTGAACGTTGCTGTAGAAGAGTCTGAGGCCATCCTGAACTTTCTCCCCTTATGGATGATTTGCTTTTTTTTTTTGCCAAGATACCAAAGGAATCCTTTCTTTATATTTGATATGTAACTTAACCATAATTTTCATGACTGCTGCATGCTGTGTGTCATATTTTTTGGAACTTGAAGTGTTCTTTAAATCAACAGATTTAATTCTTTATGCATTTCAGAGACATTTTCTGTCTCTTTGGACTCTTAATTTTGTTCTGCATAGTGAGTTCTCTCCTACAAGGATAGCACTTATATGTATGTTGGGTTGTCTTTATACACCATAGTTAATTAGTTTTGCTTCAATTACTTTAATCTCTTGTTTTAATTTTCATTCACTGTGTTTATATTTAGCTTTTAACTAGTCAGTAATTCAATTTTAAGGCATCTTTAGTTCTGTATAGATTCTATTTAATATATTAGTTCTCTAACGTTGTTTTTAGGCCCAAATTTATTTCTTTAGGTCTACAATCTCACTTTTTATATTGTCATTGAGTTCTCCATTCATTGAATTTATACTTTTATTAAGTTCTATGACTCGAAGACTTTTTGATCATTTTTTTTTCTGATCAGAAGAATCCTCTTCTTCTTGGGTTATGTTTTATTTTAGGCTGGGTTCTTTTTCTTCACTACAGTCCTTCGTTCTTTCCTTTCCTCTAGGAGTTCGTGTATATAGATGCCGTGATTTTTTGTTTGCTTGTTTTTCCACTTTGTTCTTGCCTGAGTAGGACGACCCTGATCTTTGTTATTCTGGGTGTGGGTGATTTCTTGACTTAGAGCCTCTTTGTTTCACCCCTCACCACCAAGCTGATGTTTGAGGGCTGGTTTGTACTTTCCCTGAATGCTTTCTATAGCCTGAAGATATTTAAAGAGGCCAGGGCTAGCACAGCTACAGCAGGATGTGTGCAGGTGCTTAGAAGTCTTGGTTAGAGTATGTGGGCTGGGTGACTTTAGCTTCTGCGAGTTTTAAGGTCCTATAAAGGGGTTCAGCCATCCTGTGTGGGGACACATATGCATACTCTTGAGCAGTATTTTCTGGCCTTGGGTCAGCCCCAGATTTCATTCTGTTCTCCTGGAACCTTTGCTTCCTTCCAGCAGAAGAATTAGCCCCATGGTTCATGGCTTGCATTTCATCCTTTTGCCCTCAGTGGCTGTTTCCATGATTCCCCAATCAGAAGAGGGGAATATATGGATGCCTACCCAGGTGGTTTTTCTCCAGATTTGGTGCTCTTAACTCTCAGCAATTTTATTTGCTCACTGGCTTATTTAGCTTCCTCAGGGTGCTGGATGTAGGGCTGTGAGCCTTGCCACAGTGTACCATTCTGCTCTGCTCTAGAATCCCCCTTTACTTTCCTTGGGAGGCACTTGTTAAATTTTATGACATTGGATGTGCTCAATTCCTTGTTTGTTTCCTGCTGGAGATTATTTTATTTTATTTCTGCTTTTAAAAATTTTTGTGAGGTATTGAAAGACTGAGAATCTGTGCAGAAGTTTCACTCTGTCATTTTAAGTGGAAAGTGTCTAGCATCATCTAAAAAGAGTATATAATATTCCATTGTAGTGCCTTATATGCCATCCTCCTTCTTGAATATGGTAGGTTGTTTACATTTTTGTTTTGCTGATAAGAATTCAGAGTTTGCATTACTTTTCACTGGTTTGCTTTTCAGACTTATAAAATGGAGTGATGAAATTAACGGGACAGCCACAAATATGAGAGGAGTTAGACGGAGCCCTCTGTGGAAAGAGGAGTTGACAATTTTCAAGGGTCTGACATGTGCCAGGAAGTACATAAATGGTCTGATTTAGCTCACACAACAGCCCTGTGGGGTCACTATCATTATTTCTGTTTTATAGATAAGGAAACCAAATCTCAGAGAAGTTTGCCCAAACTTGCCCAAGTTGACGCAGTTGGGGTGTGATCCTGTGTTGTGTCTCTCAGTTCTGTTTTGCTCTAAAATCCCTTCCACTTCCTCAGGCCACACCTTGTCAAGGTATCGCGGCCAAATTGAATGCTTAAGCATGCTTGGTGTTTTGATATCGTTTTAGCATGCTACTACTTGTGAGGAAGCACCGGCCCTCCCTCCCTCCCTCCCTTCCTTCCTTCCTTCCTGAAGAAGAAGGTATGAGCATTGTGAGTGACATTCATTTGTCGTTTGTCAGTGACTTCATTGGTACCAGAGAACCGCCCAGTGTTATCTGTCCCTCTTTTCCTCTTTAGGGTGTGAGGGTCAGTGGCCCGGTCACAGGGCTCCCGATGCCAGCACGTTGTTACCTAATCATTCTGCTGTAACAACCACCGCGGAATTGCAAACTGCACACACTCTAATTAATATTCGTTTCTTCAGAAGATGGTCAGTTTTTAAACTCTTAGCACAAAGTTACATTTACCTTGTTCAAAAGGCTACTGGGGTTACCAAGAATAACATTTTGATATCTATTAAAAGACTTCTGGTTGAAGAGTCATTTGTTTAGTGTGGGCCTCAGTTTTCTCACCAAAACCAAAAATGAGTCCAATGCCATCTTACATGTGTGGACTGTTGAATGAGTTTCAAAGTGTTTTCATGGATGATCTCATGTGAGCCTTACAACAATTCTAGGAGACAACCCAGGAGTCAAAACAAAACACAAAAAGTGGAAATTACAGTACAATGAATACCCATGTACTTCCCCCATAGGTTTGAACAGTCATTAAGATTTGGCATATTTGCATCATATATGTGCAGTATGTACTTTTCACAGGCATATACGTACATACACCGTCTCTGTGCTGAATCATGGTCAAGTAATCAGTAATAGAAATGATAGCACTTCACCCCTAAAATACTTGATGAAATCTGGTCATGTCCCTATAAAACCCTAACACTGTTACCACTCTTTTAAAAATTAACCATTTCCTGATTCCACCTGCTTCCTCATACATAATCATATTTCTCAGAATGTTCCCAAAATACCTCTTGCTATCGCTAATGGTGCCCCTATCTTCTATCACTAGCTCTAGCCTTGGCTCTATTTCTAGCGTTATCTATTTTTTTAAGCAACCAGAAACCAACTAATGCTCAAGCATGTCATTTGTTATAGGATTTTCAGTCTCTTTCAATCTAAAATAAGTTCTCCTCTTTCTCCTACTATGTGGATTCCTTGAAGAGATCAAGCCAGTTGTCCTATGGAATATGCTTCATATTCTGAATTTATCTGATTATTTTCTCATGCTCTGATTTAATTTGTCCTTTCTTCCTTGTACTTCCTATACATTGGAAGTTAGTTTGTGCTTGATTAGATTTACATTTTGCTTGATTGAATTAGATACCTGGTAAAGGATTCTGTCTACCACTTAATGTTGTGATGTCTTGTTGGCCTCCTATTCATGATGCTAAGATTGGCCATGGGGTCGAGATGGGTGTTGACAGCCAGACCTCTCTCTATCAGAGGGACATTTGCACCCTTGAACTCAGCAAGCAGTCTGTGCTTGTGTCCCTTTTCATACTGGAGGCAGTTGCTGAAATCCTGAGTAGGCACTAACTTGGTTATCAATAATAGTGAGCGTGTGCTCTGTGCCAGGCCCTGGATGAAGTGCCTGACACACTGCATCTCGTTTAGTCCTTCAGGGGCTGCAGCATTATCCCCATTCCATAAATCCCTGTTGGGAGCCCAGCTGTCCCTCCATTAGGAAGCCAAGTCTCGGGCTCAGTTTCTCTGCTGCCTTTTCCCTCCTCCGGCTCCCCACCCACTCTAGACAATGGAGAGCCTTTCCCCCCAAGGCTAGATGGCAGGCCGTGGGATCCGTCTTCCCAGCTCGTGAGATGCAGGGGGAGAACTTGGCTGTGGAGCTAGACTTCCTGGATTCCCACCCCAGCTCTCCTGGATTCCTACCCCAGCTCTCCCCCTCACCTGTGACTTGGCACTGGCTTCTCACCCTCTGGACTTCAGTTTCTTTATCTGCCACCTGGGGATGCCAAAAGTACCTGCCCCAGAGGGTCTCATGAGCATGGAGTGAGCTACCCCATAGGAAGCCCTCAGTACAGGGCCTGGCACATATGCTGAATAAATGTAGTGTCATCGCTATTGTCACCCCAGCAGTCCCAGCAGACACTTCCTCAGGCCTTTTCTGTCTTGAGGATTTTGTTGTCACCCACTTGAGAGAGACAAGTGGGTAAATGAGAATCAGTAGCAAGTGAGGAGCAGGGACAGTGATTCTAGTGCAGAGGTTGGCAAACTGCGGCCGGTGGGCCAGTACAGTCCTGACCGACCGTTTTGTAATTCTAGGTCTTTTCTGGAACACAGCCTTGCTCATTCATTTACATATTATCTAAGGCTGCTTTGCACTACAGTGGTGGAGCGTAGTAGTTGAGACAGAGAACTGGTGGCCTACAGTGTCTCAAATATTTACTATCAGGCCTTTTAGAGAGAGAGAAAAAAAAATCATTGACGCCTGCTCGAGAGTCCTAAAGAATTCTTAGAGCTGTGGTCTCTGATCAGTGAGTCCCGGCTCCCCTGATAAGATGCTGCCTCTCGTTGAACTCCTGCCTTTGGCTTTTCCTTCCAGAGGGGGCGTTTCCCAGCCTTCCCAGAGGAGGAAGGGCGTGCTGACCTTTGGCTGGTCAGCAAAACCAAAGGCATGCGTGCTCACGTGTGTTCTCTCAGTTGGGTATAGGGGGTTTCTGAAGGCCCCAGAATTGGTGGTGTTCCTGGCATGTGTGGTCCTCTCTTCCCATCCAGTCGGCTGAGTAGGCCTGTTTGCGTTTTGCACGGGGCCTTCCAGAGATGCCGCAGGGAGCTCCTTGGCTGTCCAGTGGAAGGAGAGCTGTTGATATCATGTACCATCCCCATCTTTCCATCGCTGCCCCAGCAACACTGGAATAGCTAATTGTAGATATTTTATTTTTGCCCATATGTTTGGGGTCCTGCTCTTTGACCCAAATGGACCCAAATCCACTAAATGTGAACCTCCTCTCCACAACTTACTTCTCCATTCAGATGGAGACAGACCACTCTCCTGAAGTCGTGTGGCTTTCAGGACACGATTTATTTCCTGGTCATTAAGGTCGTTTTATTGATTTCAGGTATTAAATTCAATTCTGATCTGGAGGAATCTTTTCTCATTTAGCTCATATTGTCTCCTAACTATCTAAATAACTTTTTAATCTTTTAACTAGTTTGGAGTGAAGCCTCTAAAAGTCATGATGGCAGTTCTCCTTATAAATATTTTTATTCTGATGCCAAGTCCCCTTCTCTTTTCTCTCTCGCCCTGACAAAAAATTAAGATGTTTGTGTCCTGTGAAGCTACCTTCTTGACTCGAGACTCATTTATGGAGCTTCTCTGATTTGGCGGGCACTGTCCTAGATATTGGATGTACCAGCACTATCAAAGCAGACAGAAATGAGTGCTCTAAAGGAGTTTACATTGCACTTTTCTCAAAATCTTTGCTAAGAGCAATGGCTGATAGACTTGAAAGAGTATGAGTGGCTGAGTTTAGGAGTCCTTTGGGGATAGGAAACCCCTTGAGGGTACAGAGGGTACGGAGTGGAAAACTGAAGCAGCTTCTGCAGAAAAAGCAGGATCAATAGCAGAGGCGGGTGTCCTCTAAGAAAAGGCGGTAATGGCATCCAATGTGGGGGGCCATGGCAGACCTGCCCCCCACATTCGGGACAGGAAGGAAAGGCAGCCTGATTGGACAGAAGTGCCAATCAGGTAATGGAAGGCCTTGAACTCTGGCCTCTATCTGTAGGCAAAAAGGCGTCATTTTAGGTTTTGGAAAAAAGTGTTCTGACTTGTTGAGAGGGGTCCTTTAGGAAGGTAGTGGCTCCATGAGCCCCGAAGCAAGAAGCAGAGTCTGAGCCGAGCACCCAGGCAGAAGCCTGGGAGGAAGGCATATGATGGCGTCACCTCTCCAGTCATCCGCTCACTGTGTGATGGGGTGTCTGAGTTTGCTGGGGTGCTGTAACAAAGCACCCAGTCTAGTTGGCTGAAACAACAGGAATTTATTGTCTCATGATTCTGGAGGCTGGTAGTCTGAGATCAAGGTGTCAGGAGGGCCTTTTACAGGGATCCGCGCCTCTCCCTTGGCTTGCGGCGGTGCCGGCGGTCCATGGCATCCCTTGGCTTGCAGCAGCATCACTCAGCTTCTGCTGCTGTCACGGCCATCTCTCTGTGTCCAAATTTCCTGTCCTTATAAGGACCCCAGTCATCTTGGATTAAGCCCCATACTAATGCAGTTTGGCCTCATCTCGACTAACGTCATCAAAGACCCTATTTACAAATCAGTTCACATTCACAGGGCTGGGGTTAGGAACTTGAACATGTCTTTTGGGGAGCACAATTCAACCCTTAACACGGGGCCACACAGAGACATGTCCCGTGGAAAGGCTTCCATCCCAGGGACTTTCCTGCAGGTGAGGATGGGCAGAAACACAGAAAAAGGTGCTGGTCAAAGAAGGTAAAATCTAGTGTCCTAGAAACAAAGCCATTGCCAACGTGTGACCTTAACGAGTGGAGAAAGGCGTTTTCCATGATCTCTGAGCCCGAGATCGCATTCCAAGCCCATGGCCACCAAACACCATCACAAGTAATTATGCCCTTTGACTGTTTGCAGGACATCTCATGGTCTTTTAATCATTGGCCCCGACATCACAGAAACTGATGGAACTGCTGAAGCTTCTGCTCAGTATGCAGACAGTGTTCAGAACGACGTTTTGACAGGGAGAGATCAACATTCCCACGACATTCTGTTATGTTTTCAAACCAGATTCTAGTTTTATATCAAACCATCCGGAATCATCACCTTCGAGCCATCTCCCTTACAACGCAGAGCTTGGATTTTCATGGCCCAAAAAAATCTTCATTCATAGACATCCAAACAAAGAAACACCTAAGGTAAATGAAAAAGTACCTGTGCTTAATCAAAAGGGCCCTAGGCTTGAGCAGAAAAATGTTACATTTCAGGGAGATTTTATAAATTTTTCCTATGGTTAGGAAATAGACATTGAGGCTTATTTTCTCTCCACTTGTTTTCTTCATTTCTCTCTTGTGAGCGGTTGCATTCTTTCTTTCTGACATTCTAATGTTTTTGAAATAGCTCTTCTCAGATATAGGTACAACACATCTGTAAAATAAAGTGTGTGACTCTATTAAAACTCAGTTTGTAATCTGCACCTGTGCCTGTGGACACACACTTTTACCCACATGCAAATTCTGAGGGCTTAGGACATTGAATTGGACAGCTGCGTTTTCAAAGGCAATAGTGTAATCTGATAGGCCACTGTTACAGAGAATATCTGTTAGCATAAGGGTTCTACTAAAATATTTATTGCTTGTTTGTCCCTGGCCTGGAGCCCCATAGTGCAGGTACATTTTGCACCACCACTTATATTATGGTATGCCTGGTTTCTATCACTTATTTTGTCTGCCCCTCCCCCCTTCTTTAGCTACCATCTGCATTTTCCACTTTGAAGTACATTAGTTACTATGGAAACAGTGATGTCATTCATGGGGTGAGGGTTAGTAACATCCACAAGGACAGTATAAAATCATTTTATTTAATGGTTTGAAATTTATATTACACTTGGGGAAAATTATGAGTATGTTTGAGTGAATACTACGCTTATACAATTATAGCTAGGCTGATGTGTGTTCATTTAACAAAAGTCAGCATTTGTGGGATTTCTAGGTTGCAAACAAAAACGTGCATGAAAATTTTACAAAGTAGGAAGGAAAATAAAAAAAGAAGGTCAGGGAACTTGTAATTGTTCTAACTGCTCAAGCACATAATGTTTTTCACCTGGGCTCACGGTTAGTTCAAAGGCGTCGAGTTCCCTATATAGGTATGGTTTATATAAGCTAATGGTCCATTCTGCCCCATAAAGATGCTGTTGTAAGATGGGTCTTTAGCTTCCTGAGCGAAACTTGTGTCCCAGGCTGATTGATTCTGATGCATAACCCAACTCTTAACAAGATCCCTGAAGATGAGCTGATGGTCTCAGAGGCTTTGGATGGAGATTTTATGTGACTTCAGCTGGTCATGTGGCAACAGAGATGGCACCGTGAGTCCCCAGAAGGGCACCTGGTTCTCTTTAATAAGATGCTCAGGGTGCTGAAATGCAGCCGGCCTGTATCCTCATTCCATTTGTCTCCTTGGAAAACGTACTCAGGACCCATGGATATGTTTCTGCTTACCTTTTCTTCCTTTTTTTTTTTTTTAAAAAAAAAACTTTTCATTTTGAGATAATCGTAAACTTATGTCTGTAAGAAATAATAAAGAGCTATTAGGGAAATGCAAATCAAAGCTGCAATAAGATATCATTTTATACCTACTAGAATGGCCGCTATTACCAAGAGAAAAATTCAAGTATTGGAGAAGATGTGGAGAGATAGGAACATCTATTCACGGTTGGTGGGAAGGTAGAATGGTAGAGCCACTGTGGAAGTCTGGCAGTTCCTAAGGATATTAGATATAGATCTACCATGTGACTCAGTAATACCACTACTAGGTTTATACCCAGAAGAACTGAGATCAGTGACACGAACAGACATTTGCACACAGATGTTCATAGCAACATTAGTCACATTTGCCAAAAGATGGAAACCACCCAGGTGTCCGTCAACTGACAAATAAATAAACTGTGGTATATTCACATGATGCAATATTATGCAGCAGTAAGAAGAAATGAGTCGTGAAGCATATGACAACATGGGTGAACCTGGAGGACATTATGTTCAGTGAAGCAAGCCAGGCACAAAAGGACAAATAGTGTAATGATTTTTGCTGTTATGAACTAAATATAATGAGCAAACTCATAGAGTTAATAGCTAGACTATAAGTCACCAGAGAATAGAATGTGGTTAGGGAATGGAGAGCTGAGGTTTAATCTGTGCAGAATTGGTAAAAAGTTTTGTACATGTTTTGAAATGAATAGAAATGGTGAAAGCACACCATAGGATTTGTAATTAGTAGCGCTAACATATGGGTATGATATTGGATTGTTTTTTTTTTTTTTTTTTTGGAATAATGAAAATGCTCTAATATTGATTGAAGGGATGAAACTACAACTCTGCAATTATATCAAATGCCATTGATTGTATACTTCAGATAAAGTATATGGTTTATGAACAAAAAGAAATACCCGGGCGGATTGGAGGAAAATACACCAAATGTAAGATATGAACTATAGTTAATAATAATACTTTGACAATGCTCTTTCATAATTTTTGTTACAAAAGTTCCACAACAATGCAAGGTGTTGGTGGTGGGGTGAGGTCTGGGAGCCCTGAATGATGATATACATGTTTGCGTTGTAAGTTCACAACTTTTACTATACACTTACTGTTTATGTATTTGTTCATGTACGAATGATATACTTTAATAAATTGTTTTTAAAATGAAAAGAAGGAAAATAAATAAATAATAAAGAGAGATGCTGTATACCCATCACCCAGTTTCCCCCAGTGGTAACATCTTGCGTAACTATCTTACAAAACCACAACCAGGAAACTCACATGGATACAGTCCACCAAGAGATTTCCCCAGTTTCACATGTACTCGTTGTATGTATGTGTGTGTGTTTAGTTCTTTGCGATTTTGTCCCATGTGTAGATTTGTGTGATCACCACCACAGTCCAGATACAGAACAATTCAGCACAAGAATCCCTCGTGTTGCCCTTTTACACCCATAGCCACCTCCCAGCCTCCCCCGCTTCCTAACCTGACACCCGCTAATCTGCTTCCCATCTCTATAATGTCGTCATTTCAAGAATATTATATAAGTGGAATCATACATCCTGCAACCTTCCATGCTCGGCTTTTTCATTCGGCACCAATCCTTTGTAATCCATCCAAGTTTTTGCGTGTTCCTTTTTATTGCTGAGTAGTAGTCCATGATATGGATGTACCAGAGTGAGTTTAACTATTCACCTGTTGAAGGATGTTTGGGTGGTGCTTCTCTTTCTGATTAGAAGTATTTGGGGGAAGGCTGACGGGGTCTTAAGACCACAGAATCAGTGAACACCTTAAAGGGATCCGATCTCGACCTGTTGACGTTTTCAGCAGGGCTTCCTCCAGAATCAGAAAGGTTTGATGGAAGGTGGTGAAGAGAGCAGACTAGAGTCCAGAAGAGCTAGCTAGCAAGGTGCAGTTGCCCTCAGTTTCTGGTACACTAAGCTTCCTTGCAGAGGTGAGCTGATGTCCTGTGTGTTCTGAAACCAGCGATAAAGCACCTGCCTGTCCCTTTTAAGAGATGATGGAATAAGGTACCTTTCCTGAAGAGGTGATGATAAAAGGAGATGGAAACCTGCTGCTCAGCCTCCTTGTTTCCTCCAACCTTTTTGGGGAGGATCAAAACCTAACTTCCTGTTCTGGGGCAGATAGCAGAGGGAATCTTGTTCTTGGTCTCACTGATTTATTTTCATTTTGAAAAGGGTTCCACTTGGCCTTTTAAAAAAGATGTAGTAGGATTGTTTAACTGGTCACATGATGAAATTTAAACATGAAAGTCTTTCTCAGAGCACCAACCGCAGGTCTGTGTTTCTGGCTTGAGCTTAATCGGAAGTGGTCTGAGCTAACAGACCCGGTGGTTTGATATTGCTATTTCATTCAGGAAGACTTTTCTTTACCCTGCATTATTCTACAGGCAGAATCCCCCTCCCCTCCACTCCTTGTCCTCTGCTATTTGAGCTATTGACCTGAAGAGAGGAAAGATTTTTTTCCTGTGGCTTCTTTTAGCATTCAGACTGGAGGTTTAAAAGCTACTCAGAGCAACCTGGTGCATTTGATCAGAAGCTTTTAATTCCAAGGGCTGTGAGTCAGAGAGGCGGCACTGTGGTGGATGTGCAACATGCAGAGGCATCTGGGAAGGGAAGCAGGAACATGGGCCTTTGGTCCAGACTCCAGGAGGCACGTTCCTTAGCACAGGCGACGTGACTTCTTTACATGGCAAACTCCTGTCCTCTTTTAGCATTTTGCTGTAATGTGGGAAAAATCTCTTACCCTCTCCTAGCTCCCTGATTCCCCCTTCTCCATTGCTCCCACATGCTGGAGGACCCTATTATAACTCAAAACCCTCCAGAGCAGTATCTTGCAGTGGAGCCGAGTCTTACTGGGATGTTTGGCTCTAAAGCAGCCTCTGATGCCAACATTATGGGTAGGTGAGAGATTACCCGTAAACGTTCCTCAGTAGCCTGTGAGGCAATTAGTGCATTTGGGCGTCACGCCGTGTGAAAAATGCCAACCGCTGAAGATGACAATCTCGCTTAGCATGGAGAGATCGCGCACAAGGAGAGGCATGCGAGGACCCGCTCGCCAGGAGAGGACAGGAAGTTCCTAGCTCCCTTCTCAAGCCCACGCCGAGATAGTGGTCAGACCACTCACACTCCATAAAAGGACGTGGTGTCGCAGCTCTGCCTTTGCATGTTTCTGTGTTCACAGCTCCCAGTTCACTGCTGGGCACAGGGTCGTGTTTGGCAAATATTTGCTAAATAAATGAATGATCAAGCAGAGAGACGTGAAATTTACTAGTAAGTGATGGATTTCGGTGTTTGCATCCTTACCCCCACCATTCCCCACCATACATGATATCTCACTTCTACTCTGATCTACTGAATATGTGCAAAAACTTTAACTTTATCAAAGCCAGTAAATTATTATGGACTGGAGAGAACTGGAGTTGCCTCTGCAGTTAGGTCTCCCCCGGTGTCCCTGGGCTGGGTGGGGGGGGGCGCCGTAATATCACCTTGTTCTGTAAGAAGTTGGTTGGGTTGTCACTTAGGGCCTGGTGAGTTAGGGAAGAGCAGATGGGCTGCCAGCCACAGCATGGGCCACGGAGGTGCCTTCTGCTGTAAACTGAGAGGTGAGCGGCAAGGACTTGGAAAGGAGCCACGTGCTCCAGCCACTCAGCTTCCAGGCCCTTCTAGCAGCTTGCCTTCACCTTTAGGTTGCCAAGATGCTTTGAGGCCGGCTGGTAATAAAATCAAAACTTTTTTCCGTCGTCTGGGTTTCACGTTTGCCAGGTGGCGAGCATGCTCGCTTTGTCCTAAGGGTGGAGAGAGAATCTTGGCACCGAGACCTTAGGATGCCTTCACCTGGATTACCTCTTAGCTGAAGTGCTGAAGGGAATTGTCAGAAACCCGAGGTTTCATGGGCGAAGAAGCGCCTGTTTGGAATCACAACATCTAATCCTAGTCCTCTTGCCCTGGTGCTATGACCCGTCACAAGCATCTGCCTTGCTTTGGTTTGCTGGGGCTTCTAGAACATTCCACGTCTTCATTGTTCTGTTCCCTTGCCTTTCCGTACGTGTAGCAGTCATTTCTGTAGGACGTTATCTCACTCAGCAATTTATAGTTATTTTATGCTCTCATACACTCTGAGAGTTGCTGTTGATTAACAATTCCAAGTTTTGCTTTAATAATTATTAGAGCAATCCTTTTGTACCATACTTTCATAACCATTTCATGTGTTTTACTGGGTTTGGTATAGAAATTTTGACTCCAACTCTTGTTTTTTGATAAGACAAAGCAGAGTTTATTGCTTGCCATGTGAAGGGAGAACACAATGTTGGAAAGCTTTGGCAGCATCTTAGGGAGGGAAGGTCGGGTTAAAATTTACTGAGAATTGGAATTCTGGTTTAATGCAGGTATTTCAATACAGGGACTGATTAGGATTAGGTAAGACTCATAATTCAACAGTCCAGGACTGGTGGAATCATCGAGGCCAGGCTTTTGATACCAAAGGCTTCAAGGAATCGTCAGGCACTAACTGTTGACGTCTTCCAATGAAGAGTTCGTGGGAACTTTTGGAAAGTTCCTATAATGAGCAATCAAACCATTTGCTTGGGCAGGACAGTTCCAGAAGAGTAAAGAAATCGTAATAGAGGCAGTGGAAAAGCAAAGTCGGGTTAATGTAGATGGAAAGGCATGGCTTCAGGCCTCAGGGTCAGTTTGAGTTCTCCAACTGGTTTCTAAGCAGAATCTTATTTGTTAGATCCCTGAGCGCAGTGTCATAATATGATGGCTCAGTTTCTGCCATCACTCCTACTTATTGATCCCTTCCCCTGTGCCAGGAACTGTGCTAAATGCTTTCCATCCGTTGTCCATCTAATCCTCGCAGTAATGCACGTGCAGAAACATTTCACAGGGAAGACAATGTAGGGGAGCTGACTTCGTACAAAGGTGTGGCCTGACTGGAGAGCTTTGCCACATTTAGCATCACAGAAAAGGCTGCATTTGTGAGCAAAATAATGATAATAAGGATGATAAGGATAAAGATGAAAATACCTAACTCATATAATAAGCTTTTTATATGGATTAACCTGTTTCACACTCTCGAAACCCTGTGAAATAGGTGCGTTTAGTATTTTCATTTTATAGATGAGGATTCTGAGACCCTGAAAGATTAGGAAACTTTCTCGAGGTCACCAATTGAAAGTGACAGAGCCTAGGCATCCAAAGCAGGTGATCTCACACCAAAGCCTGTTTTTTTGTTGAAATAATAAAAGATTGTTTGAAAATAAAGAAACCATTGCTGAATTATTCAACAGAGATTATATGCATAACTAAAATCAGAAATTATGAGATTTCTCTTTTCTAGTATTAAATTGGGTGTAAAGTGATTTTTCACAATTTGCATCCTTCTAGGAAGCTTGATAATTAGATTCCAGTTCTAATTTCGACTTTTCTTTATTTACATCTTCAGAATCATTTGTTTTTGTATCAAACATTTTTTGAATGCCTGCTGTATGCCAGGCCCCGTGCTGAGTTCTTTCCACATGTAACCCTCAAAAATCTCATGTAACCCTCAAAATAGCATCGTTCTTTTAGAACTGAGGAAACCGAACTCCAGAGTGGTGGACTATCCCAGTCCTATCCCAGTTGCTTGGGACCAGTAGCTGGTGCCCTGCTGGCGAGTCCTCTGTGTCCCAGGACGATGAGGTCAGAAGCCCTTCTCCAGGGCATCAGCTTAGTGGGCTGCAGACAGGTACAGTGTGTGGGTTCTCAAAGCCTTGCTCCTTTAGCAGGAAAAAGCCTTCCCATCCCGTGTGGGGCCGAGGAAGGAAGTGGGGGAGTCGGGGTGCTGAGCCTGCTCTTATCTCAGGGTTCCCTGGTTGGACAATCACAAGGAGCAGAGGCACAGACTCCCCTCTGTCCCTTCCCTCGTCATCGGCCAGGTCCCCAAACCGAGCACCAGGTACATCAGGACCTTTTCTCCCCACCCCCACCCCCCGCCCCCGTCTCTAGGTAGTTCAGAGGTCAGGAGCTTCCCAAGGTCCTGCATCAGGAGACATAGGGTGTCTCAGGTCACAGGGCCCTTCTCAAGCTCAAGCTTTATGGCTCCTGTGTCTCGGGCAGAAGACGGTGGATGCCTCTTTTTTCTGGCAGCCGAACTCCAGAAAATGAGAGGCCTTCTCTGCTAGGCAGGTGGATCTGGGACTCTCATATTCTTCTAGAGATGCTTAGAGTGGGTTCTTGGGTGGCTTTAGCATTTGTGAGATACCGTCCCTTAAACTGCTGTGATGGCCTTGAATGTGTCCATCACTCCCTGTCCTTGAGTCCACTTACAGCTGTTTGGATAGAACCCACTGTGAGCAGACATGTGCTGTCTGAACCCATCTCCTGTAAGTCTTATTTGGGGCTGGCAAATACTGTCAGTCCATTTTGTCATTTCCCTACTCACCTCTGCATCTTTGCCTTTGATTATACCCTTCCTTCAGCGCACCCTGCTTTTCTCCTGGGTTAACTGTGCAATGGGAAATGTTTTCCCTACAGTAGTAACAGGATCCAAAAATGCACATCGGAAATTTAAAGGGCTGTATCTTTTTCCTGTGTGCTAACTCTTCTTTCTTAGCAAGAAAATGATATCCCAGCCTCAAAGCCCATCTCCCATGCTTCTCTTTCAATTGAAATTTCCTGAGGCCTCCTGTTAGGCAAGCTCTGCCTCCTGTGCAGCCCCTGGCCCACCGTCCTGCCGTGGCTCAGGGCAGCCTCTGAGTGACTGGTGAGAAGTTAGAACTGTGGTCTCGTCCTCTGCACTGCCCTGTGCCCCATGGGCCCAAGGGGACACCCGGTGATCCCCAGGTGAGATTGGCCTCTTTCTGCTCTGCCCTTCTGCAGAGAAAGGTTCTGCCCAGGCTCCCAGCTTCAGTGTTGTTTCTTTGGCGGGACCACGTTATGTGTTTCCTGCCTACCTGGTGGACTGACATTTGTGGCTTCTGACAACATCCACCTGCACAGTGAGGTTTACTTCAGACAAGAGTGAAGGTGTGTGATGTGGTGGCACTTTGCTGATTCCCTTTGCACGCTGTGGATATAAGTAATAATCAGTATTTAATGAGCTCCTGCTAAATGGCATGTGCCTCACATGCTCTGTTTCTAATCCTGCAACTAAATATTCTCATTCAGAACCCGAGGAGGTCAAAGAGTTCTGCTAACAGCTGAGATTGTGGGTGCTGGGAGAGGGGGCAGGAGCTCATCTACCCTGCGTTTCGTTTCTGCGAGTGTCTGCTGGTGGCCAAGCCTCACGTTCCCTCTGGAAGCCTTGCTGGGTTTTATGACCCTTTGCGAGGAGGCGCAGGAGGGCTGATGGTGTGAAGGCCAGCTGTCGTGAGCAGTGTCAAACGGCTACTTCCATGGACAGAAATATTTAGAATTTAGAGTTAATCCAAAATGTCAAATGAGGTATTGCTTCCTTCTTCAGGACTTTCCTTTTGTCATTTAGAATATCGTCATTCCCTCTCCACCCTCTTCCCTTCCCTCTACCGTTTCCCCCCAAGTACAGGATGGCTGTTTTCTAAATTTTGATGTCCAAGCCCCTCTACCCACCACGTCCCTCCCCTGACAGCGACCCTGAGGCTTTATTTAAGAGCCTCTTGGCCTGGCGGGTTGCACGCTGCAGCAGCAAGCCCCCTGCCCCCCACCAGCCCTTGACCCCTTGAATGGCATGGTACTGCCTGTTTGCATGTAAGCCCTGTGGCAGCTGGGGGCCAAACAATACTCTTTCTCATCGTGACATCTCAAAACGGCCTGGCAGTTGTGGCCGTTAAGAGCCCAGCTGATGCTGAGGTCGCTGGGCTGCCCTGCAGAGGTGATTTGCCACTTCATGCAGATAAACGAATTGCAATCCTAGGAACTTCCAAGGGCCTGCTGCTTTTGGCCCGGCTTCAGACTATCTTTGTGATGGAAGATGATCAAGGCAACAGCATGATTTAATGGGATCAGGCTGGATGCAGACTGCCTAGATTTAAATGTCATCTGCCCTGCTAGCTGTGCGTCCTTGGATGAGTTACTTAGCCTCTCTGAACCTCTCTTTCTGTATCTCTCAATTGTAGTTAATTATACCTATGCCACACAGTTCATGCCAGGATTTAATAAGATAATGTTTATGGAAAGTACCTAGTCCAGGACTTGGCACACCTTATGCACTAAATAGATAATTAGCTTTCTCCCCCTTCTCGGGTAGAATCCCAGGCAAGAGAGGAAGAAGCAAAATAAATGCCAAGCCCAATTGCTTTGCTGCTTTGCTCTATCCAGTGATCTGTGCTTGGCAGAATTCAGGTACTTTTAAAACAAAAGTATAAGAGCTTTCAGTATGCCCGTGTTTGTGGTTTGGTGTGATGGCGTTACTAACCGATTTGAGAATACTGCCCTCCCTCTCGCTGCTGCAAAAAGAAGGGCAGGAGCGGAAAGTCAGTGCTTCCCTGCTTTCCGGCACAGGCCCTGCAATAGGGCTCCCCACTCCGCTCCTTGGAGGCGGGGGTGGCAGTGCCCCGTGAACGGGGGTGTGGGTTCAGAGAGCAGGCCTGTTGAATCCTCGTGGGCTGCTCGTGCACTCATTACATCCTGAGCACCTGCTGTTGCTTTTTGCTTTTTCCTCGTTTAATTTCAGTGCTGCTGTCCCATTTGTACAGATGGTGTGTGCCTAAGTGTGGGAATTTTACCAAGCAGGTATCTGTGGTAGAGTGTTTCGTGTGATTCTGGAGTCAGACAGGGTTCCAGTTCCTGCTGGAGCTCAGACCTGGTGGCCTTGGGCAACCTACCAAATCTCAGTTTATTTGCAAAGTGGTGTAAGAATGGCACTTACCTCATAGGGCTGCATGAGGATTAGCTGGAATTGTCCGCAGACGTGCTGAACACAGTACCTGCTGTATAGTAAAGGCTGTGGAAATACATACTGAGACTAGTATTAGTAAGAGCTGGCAGTTGAGTACTGCTTATCACAGACAAATGGATTCCCGCTAAATGGACTCTTTTGGATCTAAGGTGACTGTGGATGGCCCTGCTGAATCTGGGGCCTAGAGACTCTGTCAGGTAGTCTCTGCTGTTCACTTAGTGGCAAATACAACGTAATTATTTACACCCAGAATCGTGTATCAGATTCTTTTCTCTTGCTCTCACATGAGAAAAGGGAGGGGCCTTGTTTTCTACGTGTTCATTTAGGCCCTTTGCCCAGACAAATCAACCAGGCGAAAGCATGATGTTTGAATTTTGTTAGTTTTCCTTTTGAGGTTGTTCAAATGACTTCATTTTGAGTCATTCAGAGTCGCTGTTATTCCATGACATATCGTTCCCAACCATTATTTGCCTTGAGCAACTTTCTGTTGTAGTCAAGAATAACATACTTTAAGAGAATGATAGTTCAGTTTTCTGAACTGCGGAGTCTAAAAAGTACTGTGGCATACATTTCTTACTAGAAACAAAACAAAAACCCAGACTGAGTGTCTCCTTCTGTTATATGCCCGATGCTATACATAACATAGGTGTGTTTTATTCATATATGACTGTATTATATGTATATATGTATGAGGATGCATATAAGTATGTATATTTTAAAGTATGTACACATTTATCACGTGGAATATAGAAGGATTAAGGTTAGGTTTTGCCCCCTCTGCACTGTCAATGGTCGTTTTTTTTTTTTTTTTTTTTAATTAAAGATTTTATTTATTTATTCATTTATCCCCCCCTTGCTGCTTGTGTTCGCTGGGTCAGCTAACCACGCCGTGTGGGCGGGCTTGCCTTCACCAGGAGGCCCCGGGAACCGAACCCGGGGCCTCCCATATGGTAAACGGGAGCCCTACTGATTGAGCCACAGCCGCTTCCCTGTCAATGGTCGTTTTACCCCAACATTTTATTATGAAAAATTTCAAAGATGTAGAAAAGTGAAATTGCACAGTGAGCACCCACATATCCATGTCATTATTGTGCAATGAAAAATTTTCTGTATTTGCTTTAGTGTGTAAACTATCCATCTCTCTCTCCATCCCTGTATCTATCCGTTTCTTTTTGTTGTTGTATTTCCAAGTACGCGTCATGCTGTCAGACTCTCTGTGCCCTGTTAGCAGGGAGCACACCTTACCTCCTGGGTCTTCCCTGAGCCTCGCTCTTGCAGACACATCTGCCACCTATTCATCACCTGGCCCCAAGTCTCCCCAGCAGGCACAGAGCCCTCCCAGGCTTCACCCATGGCTCTGCCCCTCTGTGCCTGGCCTCTGTACTTCTGAGCCTCGCTGTGCCTTTTAAAGCAAGGCAGTTCAAGATGCTCTATCTAGCCTTTTTCTTCCTCACACAAGGAGACTTAGCTAAACTTTCCAGAAAATTCTGTCTGGTCTCTATCCTTTAGCACAAACCAAACAAAGACTCTTGATCTTTTAAGACTCTGACTAACACCAACTCCAAAGGCAAGATTGATTTAGGTTCCGATTTCCCTTTTGGCTATTTTCAAGACTTCTGTGGTCTGGGTAGCCTCCCGTCACTCCCCAGCTAGCTGTTTAGGCTGACCTTTGAGGCAAACAGGTCTGCGGCCAAATCGACTCACTGGTGCCTTAATACTGCCCCGGCTGGGGCACATGACTCAGAAGAAATGGAGGCCTCTCTGGGCTGTGAACTTCCCATTCATTTTACAAAGAGGCCTTCTCCCTTGTAACAATGTCACAATAATCCATTCAGTGCAGGTACTCTGTCAAAATGTACTTGTGAAACACTTAAAAGGGTGCCTCATATAATTAAGGAGTGAACCTGAGTCAAATTTTTATTGAACTTATTTGTGAGGGAGCCAGTCACATTGGTAAAGCTAGTTCCAAGAACATTCGAGGAACTGGGTGTTTACAGGTATTTTGAAGGCAGAATGTTTGCATACAAGGAGTGGGAACCGCGATGTCCCGTTCAGCTTGTCCTTCAGATGCCCCAACTAAGGGTGGTGCTGGTTGTTCCGTCAGGAATGACTTTAGCGGAAGAGAGAGGCCTTGCTGGAAGTCACCCCCTTCCCGGGCAGCCTGCACCCATACTGACCAATGTGTGGGTTTAAACTCTGGCCCTCTCACCCTCTACTCGAGGAGCTCTGGAGAGTCATCCTATCTCAGCATTCCCCCTGGTGTCAGCTGAGGCTTCTGCCGAGGCTGCACATCACAGCCGGCTTCTCGCCCTTCTGCAGGAACCGACCCCCGACACCCCTTAATAGTGTCCATTTCTGTGTCAGCTTCCTGGGAAACCCAATGTGTGACAGATACAAAATGGGTGAATGTCCCACAGGGCAATATTCCTATAACGATTGGGATTATCTTTTCTGCTGTACAGAAATCTACATGTTAACGTGTAGCTTCACAGCATCGGAGACCTTAATATAGAGTCAATAGTAAAATCAAACCCAGATGTAGATCGGGCTTTGGCAAACTTTGTAAAGAACCAAAAGGCAAATATTTTAGGGTTTGCAGGCCACATGGTTTTTGTTGCTGTCTCACAACCATTCAATTCTGTTGTGGTAGCATGGAAGCAGCCATGATGACTAACAAAAGGAACGTGTTCTGATAAAACTTTATTTACAAAATAAAGGGTCAGATGTGGCCTGAGGGTCAGAAGGCCATAGTTTGCTGACCTGATCCCTGTAGGTAATTAAATAATCCTTGGGTGAGTCTGTTAAACAGTGCCCCAGTGTGACATTGAAAGGACATACACCGCACACACACACACACCCCCGGTCCTTTTGATGCTTGTTGGATATAATTTCTAAATCTCAAATACTCCACAAGGTAGGTGCAGATATCATCATTTCACAAATGAGGAAACAGGCTCAGTGAGGTTTTCCCGTGGTCCTACTACTTAAGAGGATGATGGCTTCTGGAATCAAACCTAGTGGATCCCATCTAACCCTGAAGCTCACTCTTTTCCTGCTCTTCCTTGGTGAATCTTGAGAATCATTAGGACAGGGTTTTGGTCTCCCTTTGGAGAAAAGCACCCAAGGAATGGAGTTGATAGACTCACAGTATCTGAAGAGGCCCCATCTAACACCTCACTCTCCTGGCTTGTCCCTGGAATTGTGGATTTGCTGTGAGCAAGGCCATTTGCATGCATGCCAGCCGTACTCACTGAGGCTTAGGAGGGACTCCCCAGCCTGCAGCTCAATTCCCTGGGCTGGTTCCTCTGTGCCAGTTAGCAGGTAGGGATGGCTGACCCCACAGAGGGAGGCAACCTGCTGTGGAGTAGTCCTTCCCCAGCAGACCATGCAGAGCCATGCCACCCAAGCAGGCTGCTGGGCCAGTCTGAGATGCTGTTATCACAGCTGAGAAACAGCGAGAACTTCTGCAGTCTTTTCCCCTTGTCTCTTTGAAAATGTCCATTTAACCCAGGGCCTGGATTTGAATTTTGACTTATGTCTTACTAACTGCGTGATCATGGGCAAGTTTATCGAATCTCTCTGTGCCTCAGTTTCCTCAGGTGTAAAATGGGGATAATAATCTTTTCATATGGCTAATATGAAAATGAAATGAATTCATGTATGTGACGCTCTTAGAACAACAGCTGGTACCAAGTAAGGCCTATGAAGGTATTTCCTAATAGTATTGTTGTTATTATTATTGTTAGCATTATCTCTAGTTCTTCCTATGGTACCTGGACAGTCATAGGTGTTCAATGTGTGTATTGTTTGATGCATAAAATGAGCTCACATAGTATGTTAGGCTTAGATTAAATTCTAGACCAGTGCTGTCTAATATAAAGACATGTGCTGTATCTATGCTGCCCGGTACATTTGCCACTAACTGCACGTGGCTATGGAGTACTTGAAATGTGGCTAGTGCAGGGTGCATTTTAAATTGTATTTGATGTTAGTTACTTTAAATTTAATTGGCCTCATGTGGCAGGTGGCTACCATGTTGGACAGCGCAGTCTAGAGAATTCAGATTATGATTCAGTTGGTCTGGTGTTGGCATTTTTTTCACATATCCACAGGTGATTAATATGCAGCCAGAATTGAGAACCAAAGAACTAGAACTTTTAGGCCGGTACTTTTCCTTCCATCCATCCATCCATCCATCCATCCATCCATCCATCCATCCAACAAATATGAACGAATTCCTGTTATATGCCAGTTACTCTTTTAGGCACTAGCAGTGAGTAAAAACAGACAAGGTCTTGGCTTTCAAAGAACCTACTTGCTCCTCATTTGAGGAGGCTTCCTTGGTTTTTCTCTGTCCTTTCTCCCAAATAGACCTAGACTGTAAGACTGGACCTTTGGAGTTTCCACTGAAAAAGTTTAGCGTCCTTTCATCAGTGCTTTAGGAAGCTCCTGAGAAGCACTGGGAAGCCATGGGGTGGGTGGTGGGGGCTATTATGTCTTGGAGGCATGTCTCTCAGACTTCAGTGTGCATTCATATCACCTGGGGAGCTTGTTAAATGGCAGACTGTGACTCCCGTGGTCTGGGACCAGGTCTGAGATTCTGCATTTCTAAAAGGCTCACAGTTGACGTCAATGCTACTGGTCCTCAAACCACACTTGACCTAGCAAGGGCTTACTCACCCCACGTATTTTCTGCTACACACGAAGCAATGACCCTGCAGAGCCCTTGGTTTCAGGGAAGGCACAGGAGCAGGTTGCAGCTCACCTGGAAAAGCTCTCAAGACTCAAGGTTAAGTCCATTGTCCTGGCCACGGGGCCCACTTGGACTTGTGGCTGTGAGCCCTCCCTAGAGATGCCAGGAATTTGCTCTGTGAGGACAGAGAAGTCCCTGCTCCTTTGTTTTTCCTTTGGGAACCGATTTGCTTGACAATTATTTCACAGCCTGTAGCAGTGTAGGCATGTTTTTTCAGGTCCAGTCTCCAGAACTACATTGAGGAGATGTCTTTCACATGAAAAAGAAGGCTTGAAAGCAAAATGACCTGTAGGCACGACGACAGCGTGACTCCTAGATGGAACCAGCTCTGTGTTATTAACGCAATGAATTGACTTGGTGTCTGGCAGGGAGAAATGAGACTTGATCACTAGAGATAGTAAAACTATGATCATCAGTTTCAGCAGAGAAGAACTTCCACTCCAAAGCTGTGCCTCTGGCTATGGTTCCATTTCTTATTTATTTTTCAGAGCACTTGTAGGTTTACAGAAAAAGCATACAGAAAGTACAGTGTTCCCATATACCCACCCGCCTCTCACACACACAGTTTTGCCTATTATTACCATTTTGCATTAGTGTGGTACTTTTGTTGCAAGTGGCATAACAATATTGTTATAATTGTTCTATTACATTAGCCCACTGTTTATATCAGGGTTCATTCTTTGTATTGCACTGTTCTGATTTTTAATTTTTGTGGTTATATACAACCTAAAATTTCCCCTTTTATCCCTTTTCAAATAAGCACTTCTGTGGTGTTAATTACCTCCACAACGTTGTACCTCCATCACCATTATCCATTGCCAAAACTTTTCCATCACCCCTAATAGAAATTCCATACCAATGAAGCATACCATTCCCCTCTCCCACCCGGCCCCTGGTAACCTATATTCTGGTTTCTGTCTCTATGAATTTGCAAATTCTGCTTATTTCATGGAAGTGAGATCATGCTTTATTTGACTTTTCTGTCTGGCTTTTTTCACTCAACACGATGTCTTCAGTGTTCATCCATGTTGTAGCATGCATCAGAGCTTCATTCCTTTTTGTCCAAATAATACACCATTGAATGTGTATGACACATTTTGTTTATCCAGTCCTCTGTTGATGGACAATTGGATTGTTTCCACCATTTGGCAATTGTGAATAATGCTGCTATGAACATTGGTGTGCAAATACCTGTTTGAGTCCCTGCTTTTAATTTTTGGGGTATATACACAGAAGTGGAGTTGCCAGGTCATGTGGTAATTCTATACTCAACTTTCTGAAGAATTGCTGGACTGTTTCCTACATTAGCTGCACCATTTTACATTCCCACCAGCAATGTATGCATGCCCCTCTTTCTCCAAATCCTCTTCAACACTTATTTTCCTTTTTTTAAATAATAGCCATTCTAGAGGGTGTGAGATGATATCTCATTGTGGTTTTGATTTGCATTTCCATGATGGCTAATGATGTTGAGCATCTTGTCATGTATTTATTGGCCTTTTTTAATACCTTCTTTGGAGAAATATCTATTCAAGTCTTTCTCTCATTTTTAAATTGGGTTGTTTGTCTTTTAGTTGTTGAGTTGTAGGAGTGCTTTCTTTATATATTCTGGATAGTAAACCTTTATTAAATGTAAGAGTTCTAAATATTTCCTCCCATTCTGTGGGTTTACTTTTTACCTTCTTGATAAAATTATTTGATGTACAGCAGCGTTTTTTATTTAAATAACTTTATTTGAAATTCAAAAGCAACAACGATAACAACAGAAAAAGCTGCTCAACAAATTATGGAAGCATTACTCTTAAAAAGTTCTGTCCAGGCACTTTTATCTCATCTAATTCCAACTGCTAACTCAGTTGTTCCTCTAGTGTTCAGAAAAATACACAGATGAACACAGATTAGTTAAATGACGTAGTCAAGGAGGTCACCTTATTAATGAAAAAAATGAAGAGAAAAACTGCTTAATCATATTCATTTCTCACAAAACGAAGTCCCACTGGAGTTGGGGACACATTTGGCTGTTCTCTTTGTTTTGAACAAATTTTCTTCCACAGTGGCTGTGCCTTGCTCCACTCTCTCCCGTGCTTTGGGCCACCTTTCCGCCTCAGCTTTCAGCCCTGGTCTTCCCTGCCTTGCAGCTGTTCAGTGTCCCCTTTTAATGAAGCTTTTCTGTTTCCAGGAGCTTTTGTACTAGGGGATCCTGACCCATGGAGCCAGATGGGACCAGTGTTAAAAAATGCCTGATTTTGTTTGGTTTAAGTGTACTAGCAATTAGGGACTGGGCTCAGAGTTTACACAGTGTGTCAATAGCTCCTTTGTGGGTCACTCTGATTTCCCGGGTACTGCTTGGACGTGAGCTGCTAGGTCCCCGCCGTGGAACTCTGAGGTCTTGGATCCTCATGCCTGAATGTGCACGGGACTCTAAGTTACTGTGTGTCCTAAACTTTGTACGACAGGGTGTGTATGTGGTGGAGGTCTGGACTGACAGATGGATACTACTCTCCTGCCTCTTTTTGTTGTTTTTCCTTTGATTCAGCATTCGTGAAGTCTTTCTCCAATCCCTTTTGTTCTTTAGAGTTCCAAGTGTGTTGAATCTGCCCTTTTATTTAGCTGTCCTTAAGAGGAAATGTTTCTGGGGATGTCTTATGCTGCCATCTTGATGACATCTCTCTTTGTGGGTCCATTTCTTAATGAAATGGCAAAGGAAGTGTCAAGAAGTTTATTTAATATGGTATATTTGTAAAACCTATTCCTAGGACCTAGAATTTAGCGCTGTTTTGAAATGAGTGTCCTCCCATGTAGAAGGAGCTTGCTCAAACATATTGATCCTTCATGGTTAGCACAGAATGCTTTATTGAGGCTAGATTCCGAATGGAAACTTTGTGTAAATGAAACTAACATTTGATTACTGGGAGAAAATTGCTGTGACTTGTCATCTGGTTTACCAACCAATACCATTGTTTCATAATATCCCCTTATAGTAGTTCTAGTTCTTAATAATCTGTCTCATTTCATATTATATGAGATATTGAAGCTATTTTCTTGACTCTTCCAGTCTAAACATTTAGGGTTTATTGCACCAAGCAGGTACTCCAGCTTTCTTCTGTCTAGTCTTAAGAGCTCCCAAGTGCTGTGGAGTTTATCATCACAGGTTATTAAATTTTCATGTGGTGTTTTGCATTTTTATTCTGTTCCTCACTTCTAATAAATGCAAATCTTCCCTGCAGATCCCACCTTGATTTCCTAGCTAGGTAGTGTGAGGGATGTTGAACTGTCTCAGCATACCGTCAGCCTAAACCACCAATATCCTCTCTTGTTTCTGTGTAGGAAGCTATTCAATAAAGCCACTTGGCTTGTTTGTAATTTTGCTCCTCTAAAGAAGCCTAATTCCTCTGATTTCCATGTTTGTGTTTCCCATTTGGTTCTCTTCCATTTATGGAATGATAGCAAACTCCAGGGATAAACTGCTTGAGGAAGAAACAGGCATGGTCTGAGATAGCCCTTAATGAAATAACCTTCAGTACATCATATAGCCTTAGAATTAAGGCAGAAACATCTTGTGTGTTTCTAGAAGTGCTTCCAGGTTGAGCGTGGGCAGGCAGGTCTATAATTCTCTACCTTATACTCTGTCGGCTTAGACCTGGCAGGTAAACCAGATGAGGATCTTAGATGAGGATTCAGAGTGCTGGTCCCAGTGACAAAGCTGAAAAACCGTTTCTTTATCCGCCAACAAATAAGAGTCAGATCCATGGTGCAGTCACAGTTACTTCTCAGAGGTGAAGTGCAGGCAGAAATGGAACATGGAGGGGTTTCTGCTGGATCGACACATTTCCCAGGTTGAATAACGGGGAGTCTTAGGCAAGATGCTTGCCAGCAGGACATGGCGTATCTTGAGAGAATGGTCTGACTTGTACTCGGTTAATTTAATCTTAGAAGATACCAGCCATAATTATGCAAAGAGGTGATGTATCATGGGCTTAGAGGCCAGACAGCCCTCGGTTTGAAATCCTGTCTCTGCCGCATGATTTTAGGAAAGTTATGTAACTTTGCTGATCTTGAATCTCCTCTGGAAAATGGAGCTAAGAATGCTTCCCTGGGCTTTAGTAATAATGTATGCTGAGATCCTACCACATCACCACTGAGACTCAAATCGTTGCTTTTAAAACAAAATAAAAACATTAACAAAATGTTAGGAAGTTGGATGTTACAGCTAATCTTTCACCCAGTTTCCACATTCATTGGATCAAAACCCCAAATCAACAGGCTGCTCTTGACTTCTGACCGTTTCCTTCAGCGTGGTTCTCAGAACCCTTTGCTGCAGATGTTTCTCTGCTTGCACGAATGCTGGGACTGTCGTCTCGGTAAAGTTGGTCTCCCTGGCTGCTGGCTGCTGCAATCGGATCGGTTTGTTCCCTGCTGCTGTGGCCCAGCAACCAGCCGCAGCGTGCTAAGGGCTGTCTTGGAACTAGGTACCCAAGGCCTGCAATGCCAGGGCCACCCCTCTCTTTTCTGACCCGTGGAGGCATGCGGCAGTGGGTGGCGTGTCGGCACGGGGAGGATATGGGAAGGGAAGGGAGCCATCACTGGAGGGGGGCAAGCCAGGCGCTCTTGAGCACGAGAAGGTGTCTTCAATCTAGACACACATGGTTTTCCCATGAGAAAAAAATGTCTCTTGGGGTGATAATGAAATAAAAATTGAGAACACTGACCCAGAGTTTTACTCTTGACAACTCAAATTCCCCATTCACAAAAAGTGATGCTCAAAGGAACCCTCTGCCCTCCCGTTGAGGTGAAGTTGCCCATGTGCTGGTTCTGGAAGGAGGCAGAGGCTGGTACATTGACAGCTCAAGAGCTGTTCAGTACTCTTTGGAGAAAGCCATCCACGAGGTTTTTGACAGCATCTGGGCTCCTCAGAGAGGTTTCAAGATACTAACCCATGGGCCCAGAATCATCTGGAGTTCTGGACATAGACTTGGGTGGTTCCTAAGCAGCTAGACTCAGTTCACAACCACTGATCTGGAACAAGAGAGAAAACAGCTTAGGAAAGAGGCTGGCCTGTTGCCAGAATGTGGTACTCTTCTGCAGGCCTTTCTCCCACCACGTTTCCTCACCTGTGCTTTGGCAAACTGAACAGCACATACCCCAGCCTTTCCCACCTTGATGCGTTTCCTTACGAGCTTCTCTCTACTTGGATTCCCCTTTCTTCATCTTAACCTATTGACATTCCACCTATTCTACAAGGCCCAGCTCCAGAGACTCTTCTTGCAAGAGGCTTCTATGACTCTTCCCATACTTCTCCCATTTTCTTACTGCATTTACCAGATTCTGTTTTACATTATGGCCATTGGTTCCCATTGTCTTTTTTCCAAGCTTTTATAGTCTATAATTTATATACTATAAAATTCATCCTTTGTAAGTGTACAATTAAGTGAATTTTGGTAGATTTGTTGAAGTTGTACAATCATCACAGTCCAGTTTTACAACGTTTCCATCACCCTAAAAAGTTTGCTCTGCCGTTTTACAGTCAATCTCTGCCCTCACCACCAGCCCCGGCAACCAGTGATCTGCATTCTCTCTAAATTTGCCTTTTTTGGACATTTCATATACATGGAATCATACAAGAGATAGACTTTTATATCTGGCTTCTATCACTTAGATAATCTTTTGGAGGTTCATCCTTGTTATAGCCTGTATGAGTAATTAGTTCCTTTTTATTAATGAATACTACCATTGTAAGAATATACCACATTTTGGTTTTCCATTGACCATTTGATGGACATCTGGGTTGTTTCAAGTTTGGGGTCATTTTGAATAATGCTGTTATTTGTGTACACATCTTTTAATAGATGTATGTTTTCATTTCTCTTGGGTAGATATCTGGGAGTGTAATTGCTGGGACACATGGTAAATTTATGTTTAACTTTTTAAGAACTGGCCAAAATGTTTTCCAAAATGGCTGTACAATTTTATCTGTTAAATTCCCACCATGTTAATCAAACTAAACATTTTTTACTACATTGACTAGGTATTTGTCTGTCTTCTTTGATGAAATGTCTAGTCAAATGACTTACCATTAAAAAAAAAAAAAAAAAACAGTTGTCTTCATATTAAGTTGCAAGAGTTGGCTGATAGTGTTGTTCAAGTTATCTTAATCCTTGCTGAGTTATTTTCTTAGTTACTAAGAGTGTAGTGTTAATGTCTCCAACTATTATTGTGGAATTGTTTATGTCTCCCTTTTTGTCAATTTTTGCTTCATATATTTTGGGACTATATTACTAAATCTGTATACTTTTATATTTATTATATCTTCCTGATGAATTGACCCCTTTATTATGAAATGTCCCTCTTTTCTCTACTCATATTTCTTGTTTTAAAGTCTAGTTTTGCCAGATATGAATATAACCACTCCAGCTTTTTTATGATTACTATTTGCATGGTACTACTTCCATCCTTTTACTTCTACCTTTTTGTGTCTTGAATCTAAATTGTGTCCTTTGTTTATAGTATATAGTTGTATTTTTTTTTTTTTAACACAGTCTGGCAATCTCTACCTTTGGTTTGAAGGGTTTAGTCCATTAACATTTAATGTAAGAATTAAATGTTCTTTAGATGTATTGGATAGATGTATTGGATGTACATTTGCCATTTTGTGGTTTGTTTTATGTCTTGTGTCTTTTTTTGTTCCTTTTCCCCCCTTTATTGCCTTTTTGTGTTAGGTATTGTCTGGTGTTTCATTTTAATCCTTCTTTTTACTATTTTAAAAATTATTTCCTTAGTATTACATCTACATTATGCATCTTAAGTTATCATAGTCTATTTCAGATCAGCTCTAACTTGAATCTTATAAAATATGAAAACTTTGCTCCAATCTAGCTCTATTTCTTCCCCTTCATTTGTGCTGTTATTGTCAAATTTATGTGTTATAAATCTAACAGTACAGTATTAATTTATGCAATTTTAAGCTTTCAAGGAAGTTAAGAGAAGAAAAGAGAAAAATATATTTATATAGCTTTTTATATTTACTCACATATTCACCTTTTCTGGTATTCTTTATTTCTTAGTGTAGAGATTTGGGTGTGTATTTGTATTACATATGGTGTCAGTTCCTCAGCCCTTAGGACTTCCTTTAGTATTCCTTACAAGAAAGATCTGCTACCAGTGATTTCTCTCAGTCTGTTTATTTGAGGGTATCATTATTTTGCCTTCATTTTCAAATGACTCTTGCAAAATATAATACTTTGGTTGACAGTTTTTTTTTTCTTTCTTCTTTCACTTTAAATATATCATTCCATTTCTTTCTGTCTTTCATTGTTTCTGGTGAAGAGTCTGTTGTTAATCTTACTGAGAATCCCTTATATCTAATGAGTCTTTATTGCTTGCTGCTTTGGAAATTTTCTTTTGGTGTTTGCCGTTAAGTAGTTTGACTATAGCGTGTCTATGTGTGCTGTCTTAGTGTTTGTCCCACTTGGGGTTTATTTAACATCTTGGATGTATAGAATCATATTTTCACTACATTTTGGATGTTTTTAGCCATTATTTCTTCAAATATTTTTTCTGCTTCTTTTCTTCTCTCATTTCCTTATGGCATTCCTATCACATCTATCTTTGTATACTTGATGTTGAGCCACAGGTTTCCGAAGCTCTGCTCAGTTTTCTTCATTCTCTGTTCTTCAAATTGGATAATATTCATTGATTAATATTCTGGTTGATTTATTCTTTCTTCTGATATCTTGTCTCTGTTGTTGAGCCCCTAGAGTGAAGTTTTCATTTCAGTTTTTATACTTTTCAACTCCAGAATTTCCATTTTTTTCTCTCTCTTTTTGTAATTTCTATATCTTTATTGAGATCCCCTATTTGTTGTATCATTATCGTACCTTTCTTTAATTCTTTTAACATAGGTTTATTTAGTTCTTTGAACATATTTATAAAGGCTGCTTTGAGTTTTTAACTGCTTTTTTTTCTTCCTGAGTAAGAGTTATACTTTCCTGTTTTTTGGGTATTAATTAATTTGTTTATTTTTTGCATGTCTCAATATGTGTTGAAAACTGGACATTTTAGATAATATACTCTAGCAAATCTGGATTGTGTTTGCTGCCTCCTCTGCCCTCCTCCCACTTAAGTTTATTGTTATTTCTGTTTGTTTAATAACTTGCCTGGACTCAGATTTTTGTTTTTAATTCTTCTTTTTTTAGTAATATTTTTAATTCTCATTTTTATTTTTAAGCCCGGTTTCCTCAGAGTGGCCTCTGTGTCTACTCAGCCAAGGATTGGTTAGAAGTTGTGCTTAAATACCTAAAGCCCTGAGGGTGGATTCAAAGTTAAGGTCGTTTTCTAGTCTTCCCCAGCTTTTGCTTTCCTCTGGGCCCTTCTGCATCTCGTCGGCTTGTACACTCAGCTTCACATCAGCTGGGGAAGCGTGGTGAGCGTGGACCCTCCTTGGTGTCCCTTGTGTGTGCATAGCCCCCCAGACAGCCAGAGCTATGTGGGCAGCTTATCAAGGCCTTTGGCAGATCTTCCTGTTAACTTTCTGTCTACTCCGTGGATCTGTTGCTTGCCCCACCCAGTACCACAGCCTTGGATTAGCTGACCTGGGGGCCTTTCCTCATCATTTCTGACCAAGATTGCTACTCTTACTGACCACACCGCTGGGTGTGGGGTTTTTCTCCTTCCACTCCAAACCAAGTGAGCTCCTTCCAACAGCAAAGCCTCTGGCTTTCATTGCCATTCCCACACTAGTTAAACTCCTCTGCCAACCAAGGTGGGAGGGCCAGTGGGGGGATGGGAGTAAGACCACCACAGATTCCTGCTGTTCTTACCCCAGGTTCCGCAGTTTTTTGTTAATAAATGCTTTTTAATTTGTTAAATGCCGCTTTTTCTTTTTTTGATTCCCAGAGCCCTGAAATGATTGTTTTTGACGATTTTGTCCAGTTTTATCATTTGTGTAGAGGATTTGTGAAGCTTTTCATATTGCCATTTCAGCCCCATTTTCTTTTCCCCTTTTCTAGAGAGGCAAAATAGTGTGGCCTTTAAGAATATGGGCTCTGGCTCCAGATGGCCTGGGTGTGCATCCTGACCCTGCTATTTACTAGCTGTGAAAGCTTGGGAAAGTTACTTATCCTTTCTGTGCCTTCGTTTCCTCATCTGTTAAATGGAGATGACAGTAGTATCTACCCTATAGGGTTATTGTAAGAATGAAATTGATTAATATACATGAGAGACAGGAAGAGTGTTGGCACACTGTAAATGCTGATCACGATGTATCTTCTTTAGCGCTTTAGCCTCTATCCCTTGGCCTGGTGCTTTGCTCATAGTCAGTTCAACAGACCCTAAACAGTGCTTGACATTCAAAGAAAATGAGGGCAGCTCACAGAGTAACTACAGGCACGAGGGCGCAGGACTGCAGAGGACCCGAGGAAAAGATGGCTTTGTGCATTGTTGAGGCCCAAGGTTGGTCAGGTTTTGTCTGGGACCCATGTGTCTTTCCCCTCCCAGCTCCAGGAACTGCTCAAAATGCCTAGTGCTGCTGCCATGCCCTAATGGGCTTGAGACCAGTGTCTGCACGTTTGTGCTTCCAAGTAGTTCCTTAGCATTCATTTCACCATTTCAGACGTTTCTCTAGGTAGGACACCTATGGGACTGGACAGAGAAGCTTGGCTGGAATGATTTTTTAGGTACCTGCCCAAAGGAGATGTTGTAGAAGCAGGGGAACTTGGGTATATAATCACCAGATCGTGGAGGGCCTGCCTGGGCAGCTACTCACCTGTATAGAACCACTGTGAAAATCAGAAATTGGCATGGACAAGTAGAGCATAGGCTGGATTCAGCGCCCACTTACCACCTTGGCCGGATGCCTTCATGCAGCAAGGTGTAGGTCATGCACTACTCTACATAGTGGCTCTAGCTTGGCCACCGTATGGCTGGCTCTGTGCTTAGGGGTAGGGCTATGGACATGATAAGACATCCCCACCCTCAAGGAGTTTTCAGCTTTCATGAGGGAAGACAGATGTGTTAACATCATCACCATGGTGTGCAAGTCCATGTGAAGTATCGTGATTGCATGGGAGAAGATGAAGGTGAAGGCTTCATGGAGAAGGTGGTATTTGAGCTTCATGCTGCTAAATAAGTAGGGATTCCATGGGTGAGCATGGGAGTGAGATGGAAGGATTTTGGTAGAAGCTGGAGCATGTGAAGATGCAGGCCAGCACAGGAAAGTATAAACAGGGATTGCTACAGTGGAGGAGGCTGGAGAGGTGGAATGCAGCCAGATGTGGAGCTTGAGATTTTGCAGTTGGCTGTGGTACCACTGAGGAGTTTTTAAAAGGAGAACAAAACTGATGAGGATTATGTGGGGAACAAGTGGGTTGGATTGGGTGAGACAGGGAGGAGACAGCCAGTGAAGGTGCACTTGGGAGAATTCAGGGAAGAGATGATAAGGGACTGAACTGAGACCTTGGGACCCTGGAGGAGGGAGGGAGAGAGAGGAGGAACAGCAACGGAACTGGGTGACTAGCTGGATGGAGAGCCTGGGGCCTGGGACCAGGCAGATGCCAGTGAAGTGCTGACATTATTGGAGAGAGCGAGCAAGAGAACAGGGCAGGCTGAGCAGAGGGTGGAGAGCAGAATTCCGCTTTGGGATCTGTGGACTCTGGGAGCTTGTGGCCATCTGGGTGGTCAGGGCCAGTCGAAGTCAGATGGGGGATTGGGAGCACGAGGTACGCCGTGGGCTGGAGGGAGGGACTGAGTGTCATCAGCATGTCCGTGACAGGAGAATGTGAGGGTCCCCTGGTGAGGAAGTGGAGCAGAAGGAGAGCAGCCAGTGAGGTTGGAAGAGATTCAAAGACAGCTGAGTTGTGAGTGTCACAAGGCAAAGTGGCTGGCCAGCTATGGCAGAGATCACGGAGAAACCCAGTAGGGTAAGGGCAGGAAATCAATAGTGTGATGAGATTTAACTACTAGGAGGTCACTGGAGAGCAGCCCCATTGCACTGGGTTGACATGAGCCTAGCAAACAGGGAGGTGTGTCCAGCAGATGTGGACGTTCCTTAGAGGTGCTTGATGGCAGGAAAGGAAGGAGGATGGCGATGATAAGGGGATGGTTTTAAGTTGTTTTTACATGGATGACAATTGGGCAAGTTTTTGGACAGGGTGGGAAAGGAACCAGTAGGGAGGGTGAGGATTTAGGTTATTGTCCTCTGTCACAGTCTCCACTTCTTTGTTCAATTATAGGTAGATCTTTGGGAATTTAGTAACTACTGGTAAAGCATTGCTAGCCTCTTCAACAGGGTAACATGCTTCCAGCAAGAAAAGAGGACCAGGCGATGGAGAAATGTCTTCAGGAGACCGGGGGGCGGGTGTGGTTTGGGCAGAGAAGTCCATGTTGGATGAGCGGGAGGGCAGCTTTCTCTGGGGGCAGGTAAGGCTGGTGCCCCACAGCCCATTCCCGACCTGACCCTTTCCTTCTGAGTATCGGGACCCCATCTCTGCCTCCAGCAGGAAGAGGGGATGCTGTCACATCTTGCACTAAGCTAATGTTCTTACTTTGTTCAGTTATAAGCTTTGGGACTTATTTTGGTACCACTCGGTATAGCATTTTTAGCCCCTTGAGCAGAGTAATATACATCCAAAAAGGGGTGGACAGTTTCATTCATGAGGCAGTGACACCAAGAAGTCTACTTTTCCTTCTAACCATGGTGGGAATAGCTGGGCATCGGGGGGACAGGCCTGTGACCCCAGGCAAGTTAGGTTGCTCATCCGGGCTCGGGTTCCTCCCAGAACAGTGAGGGGACCAGGCTCCATCAACCCTCACATCCTCCGTAGCAGGGCATGTCTGGTCCTGTGATCACGGAAGTTCAGAAACTGGTGCCTCAGGTGAAGCTGACAGAGACAGGAAGTGGAAGGAAGGGAGCTGGCTGTGGCCAGCGAGCTAGCCGATGTGGGTCGGCCGAGGAAGGTGAACTCAGTTTGTGTGGCTGTTTCCTTCACTGCTCTGACTCCAAAATTAGGTTTTCTTGTTCTTCTGGAAGCTTTGTCATGCTGCCCATGAGCTGGCACGGTTTTGTTCTGGCCTGCATTTACCATACACCTGTACATAAAAGTTTTGGCAATAGTGTCATTTTCTTATCAGCTCATTTGTGGCGTGCATTTCCAGGGAGGGCATAATTAAGTGGAAGGAGGCCAATCTTGGTATTTAGAACTTAACCTCACCTTTCTGGCAGTTTAATCTCCATACATTTATATATAATGATTTTATACCCTACTTTGGTAGAGGCAGTTTTTAAGCATTACACTCCTTTGGCATTACAAGCAGAATTTGAAGGTCAGGAAGAAAAAGAAATGCCTATGTCAGCCATGACATCCCACACCATTGTTTTAGGTTGGCTGTTAATCTGAGTCTGAGATTCCTGGCAACCAAAGCAAAAAGAGGAATACAGCCATAACTACAGTGTTTAATACCCTTTGATTGGGTGGCAGATAGTGTGGGAGAAACAATAAAATTAGTTCCTAAGAGAAGCAGAGCTTTTTTGCAGCACTTAATTTAAAACATTTCTTAAATAACATTTTTGTAAGCAAATGCACATATATGCATATATATTTATATATCATTTTGCAAATGTTGGTATGTATTGTGAAAATTTTGATTTTTACCCACAATAAAAAAAAATTATAAAAATATAATTAATATATAAAAAAAAAAAACCAAAAAAAACATTTCTTATATTGGTTCGGAGCTAAGGACAACCTTCACATAAATGTTTTTGACAGTATAAATCCCTCTCCAAGGGCTTCTTCGTATTGACAAAAAAGCCAAATGGTTTCCCATCAAGGGAATTTCAGGAATGCTACATAACATATATAAACATATGTGTATATGTATGTTTGAGGTATCAGGGGCCAGGGATTGAACCAGGGACCTCGTATATGGGAAGCTGGTTCTCAACCACTGAGCTACATCGGCATCCCTGAGTTGGTTTCTTCATCTATTTTGCTTGCTTGTTTGTTTTTGTTTTTTCAGGAGGCACCAGGATCCGTGCCTGGGACCTCCCATGTGGGAGGTGGGTGCTCAACTGCTTGAGCCACCTCTGCTCCCCATAGCATATATTTTGATGGATGATTAACAATGAATGTTACCATTTGGAACATTCATAAGTCTTGTGCTAAAGAAACCCATTCATCTTTGTTCAACCCAGACTTTAAAAAAACATATGTAATCATGGAACTCTTTCCCTCCCTACATAACTTTAAAAAAATATTTTTTTATTAGAGAAGTTGTGGGTTTACAGAAAAATCATGCATAAAAGACAGAATTCCCATCTACCACCCCACCACCAACTCCCTGCATTGGTGTGGAACATTTGTTATAATTTATGATAGCACTTTCTTTTATAATTGTGTGATTTTTTTTTAACAGTAGTAGTCAGCATTTATTGAGAGAGTCTATGTTTTAGGCACTGTGTGAAGCAATTTATATGGATTACCTCATTAAAAATAGCCAATACACAGGCCTGTGAAATATGTTTTATTATTATTTAAAAGAGAAATTTTTTAAATTAGAAAAGTTGTAGGATTACAGAAGTCATGTAAGGGAGCAGAGGTGGCTCAGGCAATTAGGTGCCGCCCTCCTACATTGGAGGTCCCGGGTTCGGTTCCTGGTGCCTCCTAAAGAAACAAGGAAGACAAACAGACATGGCAAGTGCAAAACAACAAGGGGGTAGAAAAAATAAATAAATCTTTGCAGAACTGTGTGGGAGAGAGTGTAGACTATAGTGTGAACTCTGGTCCATGCTCAGTGGCAATGCCCCAGGATGCGTTTATTGATTGCAATGACTGTGCCACACTAATGAAGGATGTTCATGTGGGAGGGTGTTGGAGGTGTGGGGAGCGGGGCATATGGGAATCCCTATATTTTTTGTGTAACATTTATGTAATCTAAGTATCTTTAAAAATATATAAAAAAATTACAAAAAAAAAAAAAAAGAAAAGAAGTCATGTAAAATATACAGTGTTTGCATATATTCCCTTATTGTTGGCACTTTCTACATTAGTGTGGTACCTTTGTTACAATTGATGAAAGATTATTAAAATAGTACTATTAACTATTGTCCGTAGTTTACATTAGGTGTATTTTCCCCATATATCACCCTATTATTAACAGCTTATATTAGTGTCATGCATTTGGTATAATTTGTGAAAGAACATTCTTATAATTGTACTATTAACTATAGTCCATCATCTATAATAGGATTCATTGTGTTATACAGTCCTATGTTTTATATTTTAATTTTATTCTAGTAACATATACAACTTGAAGTTTCCCCTTTTAACCACATTCACATATATAATTCAGTGCTGTTAATTACACTCCAATAATGTGCTTCCATCACCGCCATCCATTTCCAAACATTTACAACCTAAATAGAAATTCTGTACAAACTAAGCATCAACTTCCCATTCTCTACCCGCAGTCTATCCCCCTGGTAACCTATAACTCTAGAGTCTAACTCTTTGAGTGTGCTTTTTATAAGTAGCTCATATTATTGAGATCATACAATATTTGTCCTTTTCTGTCTGGCTTATTTCACTCTGCATAAGGTCCTCAAGATTCATCCATGTTGTCTCATGCATCAGGACTTCATTCCTTTACATGGTTGAATAATATTTCATTCTCTGTATATACCACATTTGGTTATCCATTCTTCGAATGATGGACACTTGGGTTGCTTCCACCTTGTAGGAATTGTAGAAATGCCGTTATGAACATTGGTGTGCAAAAAATCTGTTCAAATCCTTGCTTTAGATTCTTTTGGGTATATATCTAGTTGCAACTGCCGGATCATGTGGTAGTTCTATACTTAGCTTCCTGAGAAACTGCCAAACTGCTTCCACAGTGGCTGCACCATTTTACATGCCCACCAGCAATGAATGAGTGCCCCTATTTCTCCACATCCTCTCCAACACCTTTAAATCTCTGCTTTTTTTTAACAGTAGCCATTCTGGTGTGTGTGACATGATATCTCATTGTGGTTTTGATTTGCATTTCCCTAATAGCTAGTGATGTTGAGTATCATTATATGTGCTTTTTAGCCATTTGTATATCCTCTTTGGAAAAATATATATTCAAGTCTTTTGCCCATTTTTAAATTGGGTTGTTTGTCTTTTTATTGTTGAGTTGTAGGAATTCTTTACATATTCTGGAAATTAAACCTTTATTGGATATGTGGTTTCCAAATATTTTCTCCCATTGAGTAGGTTGTCTTTTCACTTCCGTGACAAAGTCCTTTGATGCACATTTGAGGAAGTCACATGAACTTAGTTTTCCTTTTATTGCTTGTACTTTGAATGTAAAATCTAAGAAACCATTGCCTAACACAAGATGCCAAAGATGCTTCCCTACATTTCTTCTAGCAGCTTTATAGTCCTGGTCCTTATATTTAGGACTTTGTTCCATTTTGAGTTAATTTTTGTATATGGAGTGAGATAGGGGTCCTTTTTCACTTTTTGCATATGGAGATCCAGTTCTCCCAGCACCATTTGTTGAAGAGACTATTCTTTCCCAATTGAGTAGACTTGGCAGTATGGTCAAAAATCAGTTGGCCATAGATGTGAGGGTCTATTTCTGAACCTCAGTTTGATTCCATTGGTCAATATATCTATTCTTGTGCCAGTACCATGCTGTTTTGACCACTGTAGCTTTGTAATATGCTTTAAAGTCAGGAAGTGTAAGTCCTTCAACTTTGTTCTTCTTTTTCAAGAAATTTTTTTTGGCTTTTTGGGGTCCCTTACCCTTCAAAATAAATTTTATAATTGACTTTTCCATTTCTGCAAAGGAGGCTGTTGGGATTTTAAAAGGGATTGTATTGAAGCTGTAAATAATTTCGTGTAGAATTGACATCTTAATGCTATTTAATCTTCCAATCCATGAACACGGAATGTCCTCTCATATATATAGGCCTTTGATTTCTTTTACAACTTTTGTAGTTTTCTGTGCACAAGTCCTTTACATCCTTGGTTAAATTTATTCTTAGATGTTTGATTCTTTTGGTTGCTATTGTAAATGCAATTTTTTCTTGATTTCCTCCTCAGATTGCTCATTATTAGTGTATAGAAACACTACTGATTTTTGCATGTGGATCTTGTACACAGCCACTTTGCTGAATTCCTTTATTAGCTCTAGTAGCTTTCTTGTAGACTTTACAGGACTTTGTATATTTAGGATCATGCCATCTGCAAGTTGTGAAAGTTTTACTTCTTCCTTTCCAATTTGAGTGGCTTTTGTTTCTTTTTCTTGCCTAACTACTCTGGCTAGAATACCCAGGATACTGTTGAATAACAGTGGTGACAGTGGGCATCCTTGTCTTGTTCTTGATCTTAGAGGGAAAGCTTTCAGCTTTTCACCATTAAGTGTGATGTTAGCTGTGGGTTTTTCATATATGCCCTTTACCATATTGAGGAAGGTTTCTTCTATTCCTATTTTTCTACATGCTTTTATCAAGAAAATATGCTGCATATTTTGTTAAATGCCTTCTCTGCATCAATCAAGATGATTGTTTTTTCCCTTCATTTTGCTAATGTGGTGAATTTCATTAATTGATTTTATTATGTAGAACCACCCTTGCGAACCTGGGATAAAACCTACTTGATCATGGTGTATCATTCTTTTGATGTGCTGTTGGATTCGATTTGCAGGTTGTTGAGGATTTTTGAATCTATATGCATGAGAGAAATTGGTCTTTAATTTTATTTTTTTGTCATATCTTTGGTATTACTGTGCTGTTGGCCTCATAGAAGGAGTTAGGGAGTGTTCTTTCCTCTTCAATTTCGTGGAAGAGTTTGAGCAGCATTGATATTAATTCTTGCAATGATTGCTAGAATTCACCTGTGAAGCCATCTGGTCCTTGGCTTTTCTTTCTTGGGAGGTTTTTGGTGACCGGTTCAATTTCTTTATTTGTAATTGATCTGTTGAGGTCTTCTATATTTTTTCAGCGTCAGTGTAGGTTGTTTGCGTGTTTCTACGAATTTGTCCATTTCTTTTGGGTTATTCCTAGTATCCTCTTATGATCTTTTTTATTTATGTGTTGTCAGTAGTAATGTCTGCCCTCTCATTTCTGATTTCATTTATTTGCATCTTCTTTCTTTTTTTCTTTGTCAGTCTAGCTAAAAGTTGGTAAATTTTAAAAAAATCTTTTCAAAGAACCAAATTTTGGTTTTGTTAATTCTATTGATTTTTATTCTCAATTTCATTTATTTCTGCTCTATTCTTTCTTATTTTTCTCCTTCTTCTTCTTAGGATTAGTTTGCTGTTCTTTTCCTAGTTCCTCCAGGTGTGCAGTAGGTCTTTGATTTTAGCTCTTTCTTCTTTTTTAATGTAAGTTTAGGGCAGTAAATTTCCCTCTCAGCCCTGCCTTCACTGCATCCCATTAAGTTTTGATAAGTTGTGTTCTCTTTTTCATTCATCTCAAGATATTTACTGACTTCCCTTCAACTTCTTCCCTGACCCACTGATTACTTAAGCGTGTGTCATTTAACTTCCATATATTTGTGGATTTTCCAGTTCTCTGCCTGTGGTTGGTTCCAGCTTCATTCCAATAAGGTCAGAGAAGATGCTTTGTGTAATTTCACTCTTTTTAAAGTTATTGAGACTTGTTTTGTGACCCTAATGTGGTCTCTTCTGGAGAATGATCCACATGTATTTGAGAAGACTGTATATCCTGATGTTTTGGGGTACAGAGTTCTGTCCATATATATTAGATCTCATTCATTTATCACGTTATTCAAGTTCTCTGTTTCCTTATTGATCTGCCATCCAGATGTCCTATCTGTTGATGAGAGTGGTGTATCGAAGTCTCCAACTATTATTCCTACACCACTTTTAACAATAACTAAAAGTGTTTTTACTGGAAGTTCGGTTTCCAGTTCTATATGGCTGCCTCTGCTTCCCTCGTAACTCCTCGTTCGCCTTCACCACCAGGAGGAGGCTCATCCCTGGAGCATGAAATGGGGAGCTCTGTTCTCGGGTGCCAGGTGGCAGGCTGGGTTTCCACGCACTGGCTGCCTGGCTGTCGGATGGACAGTTATCTGCCTCATCAGCAAACTTGGGATCATCATATTTCCTATCTCATGGCATCGTGGTGTGGGGCAAATGTGTTAATATATACAAAGCACTTTGTGTCTGGCATGTAAGTAATTAATTGATGTTCATTAAGGTCATTATTGATCATATTGCCCCTTTGGTAGATTGAATCCTGTCCCCCATGTGTTCAAGTCCTAACCCCATGTCCTGTGGGTGGGAAGCCATTTATTTGTAAATGCATCAGGTTGGGCCTTGATCCGTATAACTGGAGTACTTATAAGCAAAAGAAATCTGGAAGAGCAAGCCAGAGGAAGAGACAGAAAGAGACAGATCGCCACGGGACGGAGGCAGAGAGGGATTGCCTGCAAGCCACCACCAGAATGTTACAGATTCCCGATACCTTAGCTCTAGTCTTCCAGCCTCCAGACTGTGAGCCAATAAATTCCTGTTGTGTAAAGCTGGCCAGCCTGTGGTATTTTGTCATAGCAGCTGCGGCAAACTAAGACAACCCCCATTCGGGAGCCTTCTCTGATGCCCCGTTGCTCTCCCATTGCTATTTCTTTGGGTGGTCACAACCCTGAGTGAGTACCTCTCTTTATTCTGGCAGAAAGAAACTTTGTTCACTCTTTCTGGTAATTGCCTATTTTCATAGTGTTATCTCTATTGTACCGTGAGCTGGTTGAGGTCAGGGAGCAAGTCTTAGGAAACTTTGCATCTCCTGGATTAGTGGCTGGCATAGCACAGGGGTACAGAAAGGACCTTTTGGTTCACTTGACAGGAAATGGGCTCTGCAGCTTAGCGAGGGAGCTGGATTCAGTGAGAAGAGTTCTGTCCAGGGAAAGCCTGTGTGTGTATGAGTGTGTATCCATGTTTACTGAGTTAGACTGAAATCTCCTGCTTAGGACTTATGTCTGGTCCTCTTTACAGCTTATACATTTTTGATGACTGCTGAGGAAATCATTTAGCTCCTATTGTTAAAGTTTCTCTAATGAAGGAGGCCTGGCACCACACACATTATGAGTGAACCAGTGCCGTGTGTTGCTGTATGAAAGGTGCTAAATCCAGCCTACTAATAATAGCATGATGGAAAAGTACTTGGTAATGACTTTAAGTAACTGTGTGGAAGAAAAGTCTATTAGTTGACTATAAAATCTTTATTTTCCTATGATGGACCACCGAACTATAGAGAAAAATCAATGATGAGATTTATTAAGTGGGAAGCAATTCAATTTAGAGATATTTTTGGAAGTGAATCATAAAATGTTATACATTTCCTTAGAACTAATTGATGAACATAAAAATTCACTAAATATAAAGAGTAATTAAAAATATATCTCCGTTGTTCATTAGGGCCATTTAGAGAGGAGATTTAATGGGAGAAGAGAGGGATGAGAGAAAGTAAGAAGTGGGCTATAGAGGGGAAAAGAGCCTGAGAAAGATGCAAATAATGAAGTAGAGAAAGAAGCAGGAGATGGCAGAGATGAGTCTTAGAGACAGGGAGATCGATGGGGCTTTCTGGTTAAGAAAGTCAGGCCAAGACTGTCCCTCTCAGACAAAAGTCACCAACGGATCAGAGAAAATGATAACGTTCTGATTAAAGATCCGGTACAGAGAGAGCCACACAGGGATGACCCAGAGGGAGAGCTGGTGGGCTCGCAGGATTCTGCTGTCAGGATGCGCAAGGGAAGCCACGTTGCGTGTTTACAACCCTGGGCATAGCTGCTGTCACAGAGTTGAAAAATTAATGAGATTCATGAATTGAAAGCAATTACATTTAGAGCTCTTTATTCAGAAGACTCATAAAAGGTTATACCTTCTTTTAGAATTAACTGATGAACATAATTTACTACATATAAGGAATAATAAAAATGCCTTTGTTGTTCTTTAGGGCCATATAGGGAAGGAAGTTAGCAGGAAAAGAGAGGGATGGGAGAAACTAAGGAATGGGAAAAAATAGTCCGAGGAAGATGCAAATACCGAACCTTGTGACAAGGCATGAAGGCGGGATTGTCACCTGCAGTTACAGGTGGGTCAAGGGACGGTAAGAGCCTTGTCCAAGGTGAGGCACTCAGAGCCCCACACGCCCTCCGCCCTCCCTCGCTCCTGCTGCCTCCTCACACGGGATGAAGGTGCCTTTGCGTGGGGTGCAGGCTGAAGGAGGCCAGGTCTCTGTCAGGGATTCTCCACGTCATTCTCACTCTGCTTTTTAAAGAAAAGTGCTTACCAAATTATACCCGTTTATTATTTGGGCCTCATACAGGGTAAAATCCACCAGAAATAAAGCAGCATTCACTAAATGTCTCTTTTACCTGGTTGACTTGTGAGGCAGGTGGCGTTTCGTTTGCCCCCAAGCCGGTCTCAGAAGGCTGCGTCCAGGCTCGCGTCTTCTGCTACCTGGTTCTGTAAACGCGCGTCCTGGAATTCACAATCGAATGCCCTTTCCCCGATGCCCTAAATGACTCACTCCAAGGAGCTGCTGTTCAGACGAGGTACAAACCCACACCGTGTGGCCTCACGCAGATGATGAAACTGCTGCGGCTGCTTCATCGTGGGGAAATGGTTGTGGGTTTAGATGGTGAGCCCCTCTCCCCCTTTACTACAAGAAGACATATCTTTGGAACATCAGACAAGAAATTGAAATTGTCTTGCAAATTACTGGAGTGGAATTAAACAACAACAACAACAAACCTTGCATTAAAATTTATGTGTTACCAACAAACTTGGCCAGTTTTTATATGACCAGAAACAGGGATAACATAATTTCCCAAACCAGACTTATGGAGAAGTATAGAGCACGTGTGAGCAGACTACGGCCGGGGGCCAAATCTGGCCCACCCCCTTTTTCATAAATAAAGTTTTATTAGAACACAGCCATGTCCAGTGGTTTACCTATTGTGCATGGATGCTGCTTTTGTGCTGTAATGATAGAGTTGAGTTGTTGTGACAGAGTCTGTGAGGCCCGGAAGCTTAAAATATCTGCTTTCTGATTCTTTGTAGAAAAAGTGGGCCTACCCCTGTTCAGGGAGCCCTGCAAGAGGACCTGGGTCCTTTGGGTGCTGCGGCTGATTGTAAGGGTGGCCTCACCTGCGCTGTAGGTAGCACCCATTCCCTGACGTGGGCCCTGCTGCAGAGCATGCCACTTGAGGGTACAGTCTTCCCGAGGTCCTCCGAGGGGTGCCTACTGGGCTCGGTCCCGCCTGCCCATCCTCAGGATGCAGAGTTTCTGCCCTCCCAGGCTCCTGCAGGCCAATTGACAGCCTTATGGGGCATTCTGCTCTCAGCCTTCACAAGGGCTCTGAGCTCCAGGCTGAGGGCTGAGCCAGGTCTCCAGGGGAGACTATCCCAAGGCCCTTCCGGCTCCAGTCCTTGGACCCCTGCTCCAGTTAGCTGCCAGCTCTGTTGAGGTGTCTCTCGCTCATGCATCCTCCTTTTACTTCTGCCAGCATTACCTTGCTTGAGGCCTCGTTTTTTCACCAGTCCTGTTGAAGTAGCTGCCTCTGCAGTCTCTCCTCACTTCATATTATACAGCACTGCCAGGATGTTATTGCTAAAGGGTGGCTCCTTCTCAAGAACTTGCTGTGGCTCCCCATTGACCTCCAAATCAAGGACAGACCCTCACCCTGGCTTCAGGACCGTCTTCTCTCTCACTGCTCCTCACAATGCTCTGAGAACAAATGGTATTGTGCCCTCTCCCCAGGGGTGGTCTGAAGTGTCCCGCCACCTTCCGCCAGCCCCCACCACTGTTCTTTGCTCTTGGAATTTTGTGATGCCCCCCGCCCGGACTCTCCCATTGTCTTAAAATCCACTTCATCCTTGTTGGATTCCAGACAGTTTTTCCCGCACACATTCATTCGTGACCTGCAGCCAAATGAATGCCTAGTTCCCTTCTACTAGGGTGCCCCTGTTTCCTGCCTTACTTTACCCTGTAATGGAGCCTCTGCTGCTCTTTGCTTCTTTCTGCCACCCCCCAGACTCTGCACTCCTTCAGGGCGGGGACTGTCTCTTGCACCTGGCATAGAGCAGGTGCTTGGTGTGTGTGGAATTGAGTTTGAGGCTGCAGAAGTCACAGAGAGCAGAGAGCATGCACCCAGAGATGGGGCTGCCGCTTAGGGGGCAGGTACTCCGATGTGTTATCTCGTCTGAGTCCCAAAGAAGCAAATCTTGATGGCCCCACTTCACAGACGTGGAAACAGGCTCTGAAAGACTCCGAGACTTGACCGAGTGCTCATTAAATTCAGATTTGAACTCCAAAGCCACCCTCAAGTGAACAGGTTGGCGGTCACCTACCTGCCGGTGCACCCGACTGACGGAGAGACCCTTGGAAATGCCGATGCCCTGGTCCACCTCGTGCCAACTGCATCAGAGTCGCAGTGGGAGAGGGGCGGGGTGCTTTCAAGAGCTCCCCAGGTGATTTCCAGTCCAGGTCCCACCGCCCAAGCCTGACTTAGAAAGTGGACTTGCCCGGGAGGGCTTTGGAGAGCACCCTTGAGCTTCAGCTGCTGTCCCTAACAACGTGGCTCCTTGTTAAGTGACCTCCTGAAACCTTGCCTCTGGCTGGCAGCTTTGGAAGGTGACGAAGGGCTCCTCTGTACCTGGCCCTGGCCTCTTGGTGTGTCCTGTCTGATGGATTTTCTGACGACATGGGCTAAAGCTCTCCCTTTTGGGCTGGGTCCCTCATAGCTGCAACTGGCCTAGCATGATGCAGGTGCCCCAAGGTACAAGCTCCCCAAAATGCAACGCAGCTAGTCTAGATGAGCAGAGAGGGTCTCTGTGATCCTCTCTATGGAAATGAGGAGGAGGTGCTTTCAATTCGTACCTCATGTAAAAAGCAGACTCTAATCTTTTGCAGTGGGGTAGGCTTGGGGGGAGGATAAGTCATCCCCTACAGCATGGTTCTCAAAGCAGGGTCCCAGCAGCACCAATACCGCCTGTGAGCATGTTAGAAATGCACATTCTCAGGCCCCACCACAGCCCTACTGAATCAGAAACTCTAGGGTGGGGCCCATCAATCTGACGTCTGCTGGATGATTCTGGTGCCCCCTGAGGTCTCAGGTCCTTGGCTCTCGATTGACTAGTGGTGGGTGCCTGGGTACCTGGACCGCCAGCTGTGTTCAGCCCGGGAGCTCGATAAAACCTTAGACTTCTGGTCCTCATCTCAGGGTTTTATGAGCTATACTTTTAACAAGCGCTCCAGGAGACTCTGAAATGCAGGCAGGTTTCTTTGAATCACTTGGCTCATGGTAAAGTCACAACCGCCTTTCTTTTCCTTCGACTCTAATTATGAGGCCATTTCCATCAGTTCCGTTACCCATTAAGTAAAGACAGCCATTCCCTTCAGCACACGTCTTCCTCATTGCTGGATTTCTCACTGCCGTAGAAAGGCCACAAGCGGATTTTATGGCCTCATGTATACTTAATTAGTCCATCTTCTCAAAATTGTGTTTTAAGTGAACGAAGACATTAGGCCCTGATCTAATTGATCCACAAAGCATCTTTTCAGAATGTTTGTGCAGTTTGTTGATACAGCCAGGCAAACGGGCATCCCCAAGGCCCGTGAGAGGCCACAGGTCAAGACAGGGAGGGGAAGACCCTTTTACTTCCGGTTGCCCCCGTGGGTTGCTTGGCAGAGAGCAGGTTTGAGTGAGGACGAGACCTGCAGGTGCAGGCGCTTTCGCTGACTGGAAGAGCTGATGATGTTTTGTTTTGCCCACAGCTGTCTGTCCCCACAGCCCTTATCTGTCATCATATATCTATGCACCTGCCTGATATTTGATGATGGACCACACCTGCTGAAACGATGCCAGTGTCCCATTGCAGAGACGCTGCCTGGTGTTTACGTTGTTAGGCCTCGTGGCAGGAACGAGAGGCAGCTTCTGGCTGCTTCCCACCCCACCTGCTTGCCTTCCCACTCCCCTTGCGCTCCACCCTGTGGGGCGGTCCCCGGGCCGCAGCTCGCAGTGACACGCGGTGACCCACCCGCTTGCCTCTCTGCCCCACTTTCTCTTCTGGCTTCTTTTGGGGTCTCTCACAACTCAGCACAAAGGCCTTGGTGACCCCCTCCCAACACCCCCCACCTCCCGGGCAGTTAGCCAGCCTACTTTTATGCCCCCACACCTCCTTAAATAGTGCAAACCTTTGTAGAGCATTTGCTCGTCATGCTTGTTTGTGTTATGGAGGAAAGAAGTGAGTAAATGAGGACATTGTTTTCACTTGCCCAGACCTTTCAGAAAGAACTTCTTTGGCAGTATCTGAAAGCCATTCTGATGAGCCAGGCCTCTCTAAACTTTTTCCCTGATGACCCCAAATGCTTTTGTGTTTGAAAAACCACAGTCTGATCACCCAAGTAGATCTGAATGAGGAGGGAGCTGGCCTTGACTTAGAAGCATGATGGGGAAGGAACCGGAAGCTGAACGCCAGAGAGAGAAGACTGTGCGCAGACATCGTCGTTGGTCGCGGGCAGGGGTTTGTGCCAGTTCTAGAGCACGGTTTGGCTGACTTCGCCACAGCGCCAGCGCTGAGGGAATGACCTCATCAACATGTCACTCCCTAGAGCTGGGCGTCTCACCCTCATCACAGTCTCCCAGGGAGGTTAGAAATTCCCAGGGTGCAGGCCACTCCCCAGGCCAATTAAGTCAGAAACTCTGGGAGTGTGAAGTATCATTGCTCCCCAAGTGCTTTCGGGGTGCAGGTGGGTTGAGAACCCCTGGGCTAAAGGAGTCTATTTAAACGCGTGGGCTTGAAAATGCCCTAAGAGGAGCCACTGGCTGCTCTTTGTTATTCTGACAAAGGTGAATAGAATCAAGGCATGCTGGCTGGGCATCCCGGGTCTGCCCAGGACACACGTGGGCATTGCAGAGCGACCGTGCAGGCATGGGTGTTTCCAGCAGCGCACCTATTTTTATTTGGAGGGCAGCCAGCTCCCCGTGACTCTCTTTCATGCCCCCTGACTCCTGGCACACACCCGATGGCAGACCCAGCCCGTCCCCCTGAGATCTAAGTCTGCCTCTGAAATGCTTCTCAGATCTCTTTCTGGCCAGTGGTACTTCCACCCGATTGCCTTGGGCCTTTTTCTTCCCCCTTCTCTTGAGGATAACCTTGGAGCTCTTTTCTCTGCTGGCTCCATTCCTTCCCTTTCCCACTGTCCATTCGCCACACTCTGTCACTCTTGTGCTTTTCCAACCCTCCATGTTCTCTGATGTCTATAGACAATCGATGATAGTAATGGTTATGTTAACCCTTACCTGGCATTTGCACATCTATGTCCTTTGCTCCTGGAACCAGCTCTACAGGCAGCACTCTTAGCCCCATTTTACAGATGGGGAAGGTAAAGCAATGAGTGACTCGCCCCAGGTCGCACGGAGCTCTCACCCTGCCCCCTCTGCAATGCTGCCTATCTCTACGCTATTTAGAAAAAGGCCACTCTGTGCCAAAGGACTTTCCATACAATATTTCTACTCTTCACATCCATCCTGCCAGGTCAGTGTTATTCCTATTTCATAGGAATCAAAGGTTGGCGAGATTAAGTAACTTGACACAGCTAATTAAGGGAATAATAACAGGTTTTCTTCACTCCATGATCTGTGTTCTTTCCACTACACTGCGCTGGATTGTCTAAATCCCTTAAGGTGGCATTCGTAGCTCCTGACAATCTGTACTCAACTACCTTTCTAGCTATTTTCCATCCCATCATGAATGGAACGGAAAGTACTTTCGCTCATGCTGTCTTGGTCAGCGGTGCCCTTCCTTGCCCAGCTCTCTGTCTGGTTCAGCTGTCAGCTCTCCCATGACAGTGCCTCTTGCCTTGCTCCTAGGCACACTACAGGGAACCTGCCACCAGCAGGAAGCGGAAGCTATTCTCACCTTCTCCCCACCCTCAGAAACCTTGTAAGAGTGCCCCCTCCTCTTGGCGCCCCAAGTGTGAGGTTTGCGTTGCGAACGTGCTTTTCCTTAGAGTTGGGTATCTACCTTCCCTGCTAGGTGGCATCTGGAGGCCAGGTGTTGGTCTCTTCCTCATTTTTGTATCTTTCTGTGTCTGGGGCATTGCCAGGCAAATAGCAGTTGTTCAATAAATATTTGTTAAACAAATGGAGGGTAGACAATGATAAAATAGTGGAGAAAATCATAAAAATATTCCATCCAAGGGGACTTGGCAGGACCACAGTGCATAGAACAATTGGGTTTATTTGCCTGATACTCTCCAAGGTCATCCATATTGTTTGAAAATTTCCAAAAGGAAGGGAAAAGAGCAACCAAGCCAGCCTAATGTGCTAATCTAGCTGGTCCATTTTTGCCACTCAGGGTTTTGTTTTCACTTATTTTCGTTAAGTATACTTTTCTACCTCATTAAGAAATACCTTCCAGCACTGACTTAATAAATAGGGTATAGTTGGGAGTGTGGACAAGCTATGGATTTGAGGACTTTTATGTGACGTCATGTGCCCTAAATAGGGGTGGTGTGTGGGGTGGGGGAAATTGTGCTTCCTGAAGGGTGAAAATGGATGCAAAGGAAGACTCCCTTGGTATGAGGACATTTAATTCCTTCAACAGTTGAAATAGGGTCATAATACCAAATAAACAGTTGTCTGATTCTTTTGGTTTAAATCAGTTTGCACAAAGGCCTTTTAAAAAAAATTTCATAACATAGATAATATAAAATTTGCCATTTAAATCATTTTAAGTGTACCGTTCAGTGGCATTAATTATATTTACAATGTGCTGGCATCAGCACCATCCATTACCAAAACTTTTTCATCACCTAAAATGGGAACTCTGTATCCATTAAGCAATAATTCTCCATTCTCCCCTCTCCCCAGCCCTTGGTAAACTCTAAGTTCCTTTCTGCTTCTATGGATTTGCTTGCTCTAGCGCTTTCATATAAGTAGAATCAAATAATATTTGTCCTTTTGTGTCTGGCTTATTTCAGGCAACATGATGTCTTCAAGATTCATCCATATGGTGGCACACATCGTTCCTTTTTAAGAGTAATATTACACTGTGTGTATGTGCCACATTTTGTTTATTCATCTGTGGATGGACATTTGGGCTGCTTCTACCTTTTGGCTATTTTGAATAATGCTGCCGTGAACATTGTTGTAGAAATATCTGTTTGCGTCCCTGCTTTCAGTTTTTTTGGGGGGTACATGCCTAGGACTGGGATTGCCTGGTCAAAAGGTAGCTCTATGTTTAACTCTTTGAGAAACCACCAAACCTTTTTCCCGGGGGGCTGAACCATTTTAGGTTCCCACCAGCCATGTAGAAGAGTTCCAATTTCTCCACATCCTTGCCAACACTTATTTCCCTTTGTTGTTGTTGTTGTTGTTGTTGTTGTTTTTAAATAGCCAGCTTAGTGGTTGTGCAGTGGCATCTCATTGTGGTTACACAACTGCCTCGTTGTGGCTGGGTGGGTCCGGGAACGGCAGGGTGATGTGGGGGGCAGAAGGGAGGCTTGCTCCATGGCGACCTGAATTTGCTCAGAGACTTTGCTCCTCTGCCCGCAGGTCAGCGTCCTGACCACGCTGGAGCGGAGGTTCAACCTGCAGAGCGCTGACGTGGGCGTCATCGCCAGCAGCTTTGAGATCGGGAACCTGGCGCTCATCCTCTTCGTGAGCTACTTCGGGGCGCGCGGGCACCGGCCGCGCCTCATCGGCTGCGGTGGCATCGTCATGGCGCTGGGCGCGCTGCTCTCGGCGCTGCCCGAGTTCCTCACCCACCAGTACAAGTACGAGGCGGGCGAGATCCGGTGGGCTGCCGAGGGCCGCGACGTGTGCGCCGCCAACGGCTCCGGCGGCGACGAGGGGCCGGACCCCGATCTCATCTGCCGGAACCGCACGGCCACCAACATGATGTACTTGCTGCTCATTGGCGCCCAGGTGCTCCTGGGCATCGGTGCTACCCCCGTGCAGCCCCTGGGGGTCTCCTACATCGACGACCACGTGCGCAGGAAGGACTCCTCGCTCTACATAGGTAGGGGCCGTGGCGGGGTGGGGCTGGGGGCGGGGGTGCTACCCCAGCCCTGTTGTGGAGCACGTTGTTGGGTGCGCCTAGGGGCGCTGGCAAAAGGCAGGTGGGCCCATGAATTTTCCTTTTGCTGGCACCCTGGTTCTCAGACTTGGCAGCACCTCTCTGGGTTGCAGAAATTGAGGCATGCCAAGGTTGCATCCTCAGAGCATTCTGGTGTCATTGTCTGGGATGCCAGCCTGGCCATGGAGCTTTGTAACAGGCCCCCCAGATGATTCTAATGGGCAGCAAAATGTGAGATCTGGGGTGCTTGGGCATTTACAAGACTGGAGTGGGAGGACATGGTCAGGAGGAGGCTTATGTTTATCTGCTCTGCATGTGTTGTGTGGAGGGCGTTTGGGGTTGACACATTGGAAGCCCCAACTTTTTTTTTTTTTCTTTATTGGCCATTTATTTATTTATTTTAATTTTTTTTGGAAACCCCACCTTTTAATAATCAGAACGTTCTCCTGGTCATTGTACTGATGCTGGGTTATGTCATTCTCAGCATTTGGTATCATTGGAAGCTGGTGACGTGCGGTCATTTTTTTTCTGTATTGGGGGTAGGCAGTGAAACCGAATATTCAGGCAGAAAAAAGGTATGTGTGTGATTTACACATGATTTGGTGCCGTAGTTGTTTCAGATGTGCTATACTGGAAGGACGGTGGCCGCTTGTGGTCTTGGATGCCTGTGGGCACTGTTGGGTGGTCATCTGTAGGGGGTGGGTTGGCCTGCCGAGCATCTCCACCCCTTGCTCACCAAATATGATTTTGCCTCTCACAAGCTGTTAAATTATTTTGACACCTCCCCAGTCACTGAATGCTCAGCTTTGAAAAATGTTAAGCTCTACCTGGGGGAGCTTTGCGCCAGGCCTCCAGAAAGCTGTGTGCCTTGGGGTATGAAGTTAATTATAATAGGGAGCTTTAGGTTAAAACAGAATTTGAAATGAATTTGACATAAAGCTTCCTACTTGCCTAACTCCCACCGTCTGCTGCCCAAGCTTTTTGAGACAGGAGGGTTTTAAACAGTTAAACCCCTGAAGGCAGATTTTCCTTTGTGCTCTGGAGTAGAATGCCTCTGCTGAACAAATGTGGTGCTGTCATATGTTCAGGCCTCTGAACAAGGCTCTGGGTGGGAAGGACGGGCTTCCCCCATCCAGGGGGTGACCCATGAGCCTGGTCACGACCTACCATGTAGAGGACGCAAAGCACAAGAGAGGGTGGCTCAGGCCAGAGATGGCTTGTCCCTCCCCCGTGTGGTGAGGGGCTTCCATTATGTGTCTGGAGGGGAGGGCAGGGCTGGGGGGTGGGTAAGGAAATTATTGACATTCTTTGGCTTTCAAAGCTTGAGTGAAAGCCCCTCTGTGTGAGTAAGCTGCAGACCAGGACATGGGTTAGAGCTTGTGACAGACACGTCTCCTGAAGTCCAGCTGGACGGTTGGCCCCTGACTTGGCTGCCGCCACCCAGGGGCCCTGGAAGAGATGTTTTCTGGTCGTAGTAACAGTATGGGGTGGGAGCTGAGGACACTCGTTATCAGGGGACAAAAGTCAGAGCACGGCGAGGGAAATGGGGGGTGAAAAGCTGAGTTCTCGTCTCTAGTGATAGAAAAAGTTAGAATCATTTCTCACTGAAATCCCTCCTGAAGTCATCCCAGCGCTAAAGTGCCTCGCCTGGGTTTCCCTGCCTGGAGTGGCAGGCTCAGAACCCCCTTCCGAAGTATTCCCTGAGGACCTGGATATTCCCCCTCCCCCCAGATGGGGGCTGGTTTTCACAAACCTGGAGGATGAGGAGGCCTGCATTCGGGGGGGGGGGGGCATTGGCAGTAGGGCTGACCGTTCCAGGCAAAGGCCATTCTCGAATTGTGCCGCTCGTCTTTGGAATTTGCAGTTAGTCTTTGGTAGGAAGAAGAATGTGTGGCAAATTTCTGCATGGACACCTTGTTTTCCTCTACAATAGAGGGGAAAGCAGTGCGAGAGCTTGGACCACTGCCTATTTGCATGATGCCTGGAGGTCTTGGCACTTCTGGTTCATCTGGCCAAATTCTCAAGCTTGGCCTCACAAGGCTGTGGAGACGGCCACTCCAAGGCTCACGGTGCCACCTCTGCCACTCAGAGCTAGCGCCGTGGGTCTTTGTTTATAGGGAGCAGCACAGAACAAGCTTTCTGCACAGATTGGCCCTCAACAGGGGGCCTTTTATTCCAGACACAGTTTGAATTCTCCAGGAACAACTTAAGAAGACTATCACATACGCAGAGCATAACTGTTCCGTTCTATTGTATAGGTTATAAAAAAGTGTTTATGATCGTGATGTGCACTCAGCATTTATCTGCTCTAATAGGGCGTTAGTCCCTGAAGCCACTAAATTTTGCTTCAGGAAGTATTTGGGGCTGCCCACTGAATAAGATCAAGATGAATTTATGTCTTCTTAAATCCCTCTTGAGAGAAGGAAAATCCAGAGGGATGGACACTGGAGGCTTGGGGCAGTGCCAGTACGGAGGGACTGTGGCACTTATTGTGTGGCCGTCAGGGTGGAATGCCATGTATCCCCTGGGATTCCCGCTCCACCAAAGCTCTTCTAGAATGTCCATGCCAGACGTTCTGGTCCTATGCCTAACATGTGAGTGTGGATTGGAGATGGAAAGCGTTGTGAATATCGCACGTGTAAACTGCAGGCTTTTGCTCGCCAGCGGATCCTTTCCTTTAGCTGGGAGGAGGGAAGGGGATAAGGCAGGCAGCGCCGGGGCCGCGGGCTTTGGGTGTTGAGACCTGCCTTTGGGTTGCCGCATGGTGAGTCAACCCGGGGCTGCCGCCCACAGGTCTGCAGCATAGACCCCACACAAGCTGGGGAGAACGAAGCATTCCATCCTGAGCGAAGCTGAGTTTTTCCACCGAGGTGACTATTTGCTTTGGCCTCTTGTGTTCCGGCTGCTGCCAAATTCCCGGATTCCTCTACGGTCCGTTCCCCGGGGCTTTTCTGGCTGGCACTGTTCTGTGGCCAATCCTTTCCAGCATGGCGAGGGAGCCGAGGGAGCTCATTACCAGGGACAAAACTGCATGAATGGGGACGTGGCTCTGCTGTCAGGCTTTTCACAACGGCACAATGTGGAGCACTGCCTCACGGCACGTGGCACCCTTTCTTCCTAAAGGACCAGAACGGGCAGGGTGGCAGTGGAATCCCTTTGATTTGAGGGCATGATTTGATTTGAGGGCTCCGTGTAGTGACCTTACATTAGCCTACTTTTCTCAGCTGTCCCATTTCTCCAAGTCCCAAACACTGCAGGTCATATTTGCTTTTTTAAAAAGATTTGTTTTATTTATTCATTACCCACCCCCACCCCCGCCTTGTTGTTTGTGCTCGCTGCTGTCTGCTTTCTGTGTCCATTCTCTATGTGTTCTCTGTGTCTGCTCGTCTTCTCTTTAGGAGGCCCTGGGAATCAAACCTGGGACCTCCCATGTGGTAGAGAGGCACTCAATTGCCTGAGCCACCTCAGCTCCCTGCTTTGTTGTTTCTCTCATTGTCTTTCCTCTTTTTGTCTCCTTGTTGCGTCATCTTGTTGCGTCAGCTCACCATACCTGCCCGTCTCGCCAGCTCGCTGCCTTGCTTGTCTTCTCCAGGAGGCACTGGGAACCGAACCCGGGACCTCTCATGTGGTAGGCAGTAGCTCAGTTGCTTGAGCCACATCTACTTCCCCATATTTGCTTTTTATGAAAGTATAAGTAGGATGATAGGATGAGCTCATCATGCTCTTTTATTAGGTACTGCTACTTCAATTGGTTGTTAGTTACCTTTTTTTTTTTTTCAGGAGGAGGAGGAAAAAGATGAAGAGAGTGGTAATGATTTTTAAAATAACTTTATTCTGAGTTAAAAAGTTGTTCACTGTCAACAGTTTCAGAAGCATAGGAAAAGAATAATTATAGAATAGTTACTCTTGACCTTCCGCCATATATAATTCTAGCTTTTTTCCTCTGCTTTGGTATGCTTTTCTACAAAATGTGCTTATAATAAACAATGTCTTGTAAGATCATTTTTCTCCTAATCCTTCATGAGTATTTCTCCATGTCATTAACTATTCTTCCATGGTGTCATTATCCCTGCATACACAATACTTAATATTCTCTTATGGATATATACCATAATAGTTCATGTCCTTTATTGTTGGACATAGAGCTTTTAAATTTTTTTCTCTTCTAAACAAAGCAGACAGGTACAACTGTGATTCCAAGAGGTTAACTTGCCCGGGATCATTTGGCTGGATGGGATTGGGCTCGAACCCAGGTCTTTCTGAGTCTGAGAGTGAAACTTGTTCCACGTATGTCTGGGATCTGCTCCCAAGGCTGGGATGGGGGTAGAAGGCTGGTAGATGATCCCAGGGGTCACGTGCTGGTCAGAGACCTCATACAAGGCAACCCAAGGCCTTGAAGAAATCTTAGGAGCCAGGAAGGTGGGGAAAGAGTAGCTGTCTCAGATCCCCAGGGATGCTGTAAATGGAGAATGAGTAGTCATGCCCGGATGGAGAGTCAGGCATAGGCAGGAGAGAGGAGGGTCCCAGCCAGCAGTTCAGTCAGGGTTCTGGAAAGAGGCTGCTGTCCTATTTCATGCTGCTTTGAGTAGGGGTGGGTTCAGACCAGAACTGAGGCTTCTGGGGGTGCACAGCTGGTTTATCCCACTTCTCCTTACCCCTCTCCAGCAACCTTCTCGTGGCTGTTCGTTCCATTTTTGAATGGTGATAGGCGTTAGGAAGTTTTTCCTGATGGTGTGTTAGAAATCTGCCTCTTTAGAACTTTCTACACCCTGGCTCTGGTTCTGCTCTCTGGGCCCACCTTGAACATTTCTGACCCCTCAGCCATATGTTGATAGCTGCCCTGGCAGTGGCTCGTCAGCCTCGTGTGGGTAGGCAGGGGCTGCGTAGAGCTTGGCTTCACTGCGCTAGACCTTCGTTCAGTACTAGACGGGGTTTCCCACTGCACTTCAGCTGTTGTTTCCATTTGGGGGGGGGCTGGGTGTGTATGAGTCCCGCAGGCTCGGTACAACCCTGGCCTCATTCAGCCGAACCTTTCTATAAGGAGCTGCACTGTCATGTTTTTTTCTCTGAAGGTCCCTGGAGAAAATTTTGAGGATGTAGTATTTTTTTTTTTTTTAACTTTTTACTTTGGAAGAATTATAGAATCACAAGATGATGCAAAATACAGGAAGTCCTATATACCCTTCATCCATCTCCTCCCAAGGGGAACATCTTGCCCAGCTATAGTTCAGTATCAACACTGGGAATTTAATATCCGTGCTCTGCACAGAGCTATCCACATCTCACCAGTTTTACCTGCACCTGTTTGTGCTTGTGTGTAGGTCTGTGCCTTGAGCCACGTGTGGAGGATGTAGTTTTAAAAATGCAGATTGGGAGTCAGGACAGATAATTTTGAGTCCTGCGGGTGGGTTTGGCAGACACACACACACACACACACGCAACCCTGGCATACACACACAGTACACACACCCACAAATGCGCAGACGTACACACAGAGACACACATACTCAGAGCAGGAGAGTGAGAGAGATGCCCAACACCCAGGGAGAGACACACGGAGACAGAGACGCGCAGAGGGAGACAGAGACGGGGAGAAGGCCAGCAGTTTCTCCGGAGAATGGGGAGAAGGCAGCTGGGGCGAGGAGCGCGATTCCTGGAGGAGGGTTCCCTGTGAGGACGTCGTTTTGTCCTGTCGCTTGCAGCGGGACCGAATACACCGAGCCATGGCTCCAAGTCCGCAGCACGTATTTTAGGCAGGAACGTGTCATGTTTCCTTTGTTTATTACTTATATTGAAACCCACTGGAGCCCTCCATGTTCCAGTTAATGATGCAAAGAGAATTATTCTCAGATTTCATCTGCCAAGTGTTTGTTTAGCACAGAGGTCAGAATAACACCAGCCACCAAAGGGAACCAAATTTCTCTTCAGAGCACAGGGAGCAAAGAGTTATTTTGCTTCTGATGAGATTTTTTTTTTTTTTTAACTTGACATTGGGTAAAATGTGGTTTAAGTCTCCAAAGAGTGGGGATGAATCAAATACACTGTGACTGCAGTTTATCTGAAAAAATAATTAAAAAGCTGTCCCTCTTGGGAGCAAGCTTAGCTCATTATATTCTTGCGACTTCATTGATATTGAAGTTACCCTCATTAATTTCTTTTTCTAAAATAAATGACACTGTAAAACTGGTCAATTTGTTTTGGCCATATTCCACTCCTTGTCCCCAGCTGCCCAGGCACTTGCCATTTCCAGTGTGTGTTTAGCAGTGCACTAGGAAACGTGCCTGTGGCTCTTATCTGGTATTTCCATATTGCTTGGTGTTTCTCATTCATTTTCAGTCGCTCATAATTCATGCCCCGTGGTGCATGGAATCACTGCCATGCTCACTGCCTGAGTGACCTTGGACAAGAATCCCAGCGTGGGCTTTGGAGTCCAAGTCTGGAGATGGAAATTCTGGCCCCTCCATGGACCTGCCTCTGGGGTCTTGGGCCTGTTTCCAACCGCCCTGAGCCTGTTTCCTCCATGGTAAAATGCTGTGCCCTATGCACTCGATCTCATGTACTTAGTGGGGCTCAGTAAACACTGTTCTGTTATCTTTATTGTCATAGCTTCTCCATTTCTACAAGTAGAAAATGAGACGTAGATGAGTGACGGACTTGTTCCACACATTAGCAGGTTTCTTGACAAGAGTAGTTGGATCCTGATTTTCAGCCTGGGATGTAATCCATCTGGTAGAGCTGAGAATAACAGCCCCTTTGGTCCTGAATTAAACCAGCAGGGCTCTTCTTTTCCTGCAGACCCCCTCCCGCGGCTCATCTCAAAGTACATAAAGTGCTAGCATGCTCCAGGCAGCCGAGCAGTGCTTTGTGTTAATTTGGAGGCACCACGGCATATGGCCATTGCCCCAACGTGATGCTCTCTGAGTTCCAGCCTTTGCTACTTAATTTGGGGGTCTTTAAAAAATAATATATTCTCATTTTAGTAAAATTAGAAAAACCAAAATTATATTAAAAATTAATATAAATAGTCTGGATTCCAGGTACCTATAGTTAATCACCCTTGATATTTAGGTCTATTTCATTCCAGATTTTTTTCTTTGTATATGTTTTTACTTGGTGAAAACCATACCATAAGTAAACCTGCCTTTTATCAATTGACACATCATAAAAGTTTTTCTATATCATGCATGATAGATATCACTTTAGATAATTGCATAGTATTTTGTCAATTTAGACATGTTGGAATCTGCTTGTTGGACATTATGGTGATGAACTTCTACATGACTTTAGCCTTTTCCATGTTTGCTGAAAACTTTTTTTTAAATTAATTAATTAATTTATTTATTTTACCGGGAGGTCCTGGGGACCGAACCCAGGTCCCTCCATATGGGAGACGGAGGCCCAACCATTTGAGCCACATCCGCCCCCCTGAAAACTTTTAAAACTCAGATTAGTTCACGCAGATTTCAGTGTGAGCTGAAAACCAGCCATTTGGCCTTAACATGACTTTCTCCAGAAGATGAATGAGACATAAGCACATCATGAAAGCAGGTTTTGGGCCAAGAGTGGTGCCTGTCCTGTTTGGTACCCGCCTCCCACACCTGCTTCTCAGGGAGGGGTAGCTGTTTCCAGTGCCGCAGGGGCTCAGCTAACAAGTGAGAGGAGCAGACTGGGTGGAGAGACCGCGGGACACAGAGTCCTTGCCACATCTTCACCCGTTTGTTGCCCTGTGCGAATGCAAAGTCAGTCTTGCCAGATCTTCTGATTTTTAAGTGGGACTAGAAATCCTTATTTTTCCAGTGGACTGAGTTGACAACTCATTCAGATCTTCTCCAGACCCTCTGTGGGTCAGCATTGTGTAGGCCGGTTGTAACACCTTGGGGCACTGCTGGTTTGGGCTTTTTGCTCCACAACATCGATTTCAGATTATACCTGCTCCTCTTGAGTAGCAAATATATAAAGCAAATAAGAAAGAGAGAAAGGAGAAAAGGAAAGCTGTTGCACATAGTGAATGCCACTGTGAGGACAGCAGTCATCAGCTGGGGTTTCCAATGTCAAGGGTGTTAGGTTTGAGGAAGGGGGTGGGTCTCAGGCACAGACACAGAGAACGGTGGGAATGAGTCGACACCCATGGCCGAATGGGCCTCTCAGGGTGCCCCTCTGACTGACGTCTCACATACTGCTCCGTAAGAATGGGAATGTAGGAATGAAAAGAAACGAAAGGATGTTACCAGGTTATAAGTACAACCTGATGAAGATAAATGCAATTTCCTCTTCTCTGGAGGGAGCATTGACTTCTGGAGGGAGCACTGAAAAGCAGAAGCCAATACCAGCTGGGGTTGGTTGGGACCTGCAGATGCTCACTGCGTGTGAGAGAGCATCTTTGCAAGGGGGGCTTGAGAACACTGCCTCAGAGTGTGTTATAGACAAGAAGTAGGACCAGAAAGGCCCAGGCTGACCTTGAGAAGTTAGGTGGGAAGGATGGAGATGCAAGCAGGGAGTTCTTCCTCCAACAGGATGCTGAAGATTTTTCTTGAGTTTACTTCTGGACTATTTAGTTCTTTCTGAGAGAGAATAATCTTGGATCTCTCCCCTCCTCCCGTTTTGCTCACGAGAAGCATTCGGTGAGAGCAGATGGTGTGGAGGGTTTGGTTCCTGCAGAGGTTTGAGATTTACTATTGCTCCCTGTTAACAACACTGGGCTTATGTCCTTCCTCGTTGGTGGGAAGTGAGTTCCTCATTGCTAGAGAATGCTTTACTGTGAAGATGCTCAGATGAGATTCTTTGTTGTGGATGTTGGCTTTTATCTGTCGAGCCCCTCGTTTTGCACCAGGAATGTGCCTCTCCCCGATCCCAGGTAGTTCTTGGTGGCTGCAGCATGTTCGTGTGATCCAGGCGTGGCCAGTCGTGCCGCAGGGAAGGGCTCTGACCTCTAATGGTTGGCCCAAGAGTGGGCCTTCACGTCCCACCACGAGACTTGGAAAACGGGCGCTGAGAGAGAGACGGCACCTTTGCTTCTAGAATTGTTAACTATCAGAACTCTGAAAGCCCAGAGATTCCAGTGTCTACTTTTGCTGCCACATGCAGATAACTTGCCTAGGGATGAAGACTGCACAAAGAAAAGTTAACCAGGGGAAAGAGAGTGAGGGAGGACCCCTCTGGGTCCAGCTGTGCCTGAAGCTAGCCTCCATCCCCTAGCATCCCAGTTACTTGAGCAAATCAGTTCTCCTTTCTAGCATTTGCAGCTGACAGAGTCCTGCCTCATCAGTCTTGAATGCCCTATCATGTCATATAAGAGTTGGACCGGGTTGTTCTCCTTTTCAGGTTTGCCCAAGCACCTTCAAACAGGGATAGAGTGAGGGTTCTGTCCAAGGAAACACACGTAAGGTACTTGTCTTCTGATCAGTTCTTTTACAATACCAAGATGTTGACCATGAAACTATGAAGACCCCTTGACCCTATAAATATAATAAGAGGTGTTGGGTTGAAAATTCTGGGTTAATTTTCATTTCAACAGGGACCCAGAGGCCAGAGATAGGCCCCCCTTTCTTCCTCCTCACCAAAATCAAATAAAAGCACTTGAAAATAACTTGCTGTGGCCTTTGTGTAAGAACAGTGAAGTGTTTAATAGCAGATCGTTTGTGTGGGCAGGAGAGTGTTGGACATACTCGGTTTATTAAGCAGTGCTGCTATAGTGAATGGAAAAAACATAACCAAGCCTGGCTCCTTTACATGAACGCAATTGCCAGAGCTACCTTAACTTCCTCCTGATGGCTTCATATTGTCAGGAATGAATTAGCTAAATGAATATGCTCCAGTCGCAGCTCAGCTTTGCCATTTCAATGCTGCCAAGCCTAGTGTGTGTGTGTGTGTGTGTGTGTTTATTTTTGCCCACATACAGGTGAAATCTGAAGATACCGAAGCATTAGGCAGCTAATGGACACTCATAAAATCTTAGGTGTAGTCGTTAGAGCTGGCTCTCAGGGATTTGGCTTGAGAATGTTGGGGGTAATTATCAGCTCCTTACCTGGGGTGTTTGAAGCTGAGGGTCTTTGGGTGTGCTATGGGGGTGGGGCACAGTCCCCCACCTTCTGAAGTCATATGAGACTTATGCGTATATATATATTTTTGCGGATGACCCAACAAAGTTTAAAACCCCATGAACTTATGAGAGTCCTAAAATTGAACAGACTTTGATGGCAGCCAGCTCCGCTGTGATAGCTGAAGTGAGAGAGTCTGTGAGGAGTGACAGATGGCATCTGGGGACCTGGATGTTGTTCTCTCTTCAGTTCATAACTTGATTTGCTCCCTGGAGAGCCCTTGGACTTACAACGGGAGGCATTTGAGCATCACTCCGGCAACTGCAGGTGAAAAGTCAGAGTGTGTTCTCAGCGGCACTGGAGGCAGCCATTCAGTCCTCCTCTTCCTGTGACTCCTCCTCCACCCCCAAAAAATTCATTTGGGACTAAAATTTTCCATCCCTTCCTTCAGCCTAACCGTGGGTGTTTGGGTAATATTCAGCAAGTTTTCTGTGCTGGTTTGAAGTGATGCACAGATAGGGAAAAAAAAATTGTTATAAAAGCAAAAGCATTTAAAAAATCCACTTGGATCATTAATAGAACCTGAACTCTCAGAGTCAAAACTTTCCATGAGTTCTTACTAAGAGGAAATCTCTTGTGGCAATTAAACAGAGACCCAAAAAACCACGGAGTCGTGAACTGGGCACACGTTTTACTGCAGGCCAAGTGGCTGTGGGGGGTAGTTGCAACATTTTGGAAAGTCCCTGACTTTACCAGTTTCCATTCCCTCCTCTTTTAGGTGGAGGGGGTCTTGGGGTTGAGCTCACCTTGGTCTCTCTTCAAGGACAGGTGCTTTTCTCCCCTGCTCTTTATAAGGTGCAAATGGATGGGATGGCCAACGGCCTTCCTTTCTGGGCAAGGCATTAATTCTCTGAGAACATTCACATTTGCCCACCTGCCTTGTGGGCTGTTAATGGAGTTTACAAAGGAAATTTGGATTCTCAGCAAGAGGCCTCATTAACTCAGCAAGGATCTAATAGATTCTAAAATTGTGTGTGGACACTTGGAACCTTTTTAAACCCTTTGTGTCTATTATTAGATCGAAATCCTTTCACCTACCCTGGCCTCAGGCTGTACATTTGCATCATGGGGAATCCAGCTAGATCTACTGTATTTATTTAAGTGCATATTAATACCTGTGATCCTGTTGCTAAAGACAAAATTCAAAGACCATCGACAATGTAATAAAGAAGAAAATGCCTCTCCCGCATTGGTGATTTCATTTCATTGTATTTTATAAGATCGGCCTTGTTACTGGTGGCGAGCAAGGCTTTAATGGTAGGAGTCATTACTGTCACAAAGAGAATTTAACAGCTCTCTGCTTATTGAGACAAGTACACTAAGCACATGTGGGTTTGAGTAATGACCATAATAACGTGGAATAGATTAGCTCCCATTTATGGAGTCCCTATTCTATGGCAGACGCAGGAACGGTGCTTTGCCTGTACTTTCTTGCTCCCCCTTATAAAGCACGGAGAGATGGGGGATGTTGTTTTCTCATTGTGCAGATAAAGAAAATAAAGCTGAGGGAAGCTGAGCAACGTGCCTGTGATGGTTAGGCTAATGTGTCAACTCGGCCAGGTAACTGTGTCCAGGTGTCTGGTCCAGCAAGCACTGGGCTAATTGTAATACAAGAGCATTTATGGACTTCGATCACCAGTGAGTTTACTGCGTGGATGACTGATTACATCTGCATCAATCAGGGAGATTGTCTTCAGCAATGGGTGATGCTTTTATCTAATCAGTTGAATGCCTTAAAAGGGGAAGTGATTTCAACATTCAGAGAGAATTTCCCAGCCCGTCTTGGACAGGCAGCTTCTCTCAGAAACTCATCAATGACCTTTCATCGGACTTTCATCGGAGCCCCTGGCTTGCAGCCTGCCTGCGGAACCTGGACTTGTGCATCCCCACGGTCGTGTGAGAGACTCTTATAAAATCTCATATTATTGACAGATCTCTCCTGTTGATTCTGTTTCCCGAGAGAACCCTGACTAATACAGTGCTCAAGGTCGTACAGCTAGCCAGTGGCTGAGCCCGGATTACACTCCTAGCCTCCATTATCCCAAAGGCTCTGTCTTTACCTCCATCTCTTTTTCTACCATAGGCTGTGCTTTCCCACATCCCCAGTTCCTATTATATACTCAACAGGATGATACGGGACCCCAAGCATGTTGCGTTAAGTGTGAAAATGGGCCATCCGCACCACCTAATTTGCTTACATGTGTCTTTTTTTTGCATACTGAAGACCCCGGGGTGCTTTTCATTTCAGAGGTCAAGGATGGAAGGGTGGAGGTTTTGTAGGCAGGGAGAGGCCTGATGGATGGTAGCGTGTGGAGGGCCAGGCCCGTCCTTGGGAATTTTTGAAACTCATCAGATAAAAGTTTACTCCTACAGAACCCACATAAGTTGTTTTCAAAATCTCCCTGTAGTAAAGTGAGAGAAAGTCACTCGCCAGACGGCTGTGTTTCCATTTCAGGCTCAGCGGCATTTAATTGGTATACGTTCACTACTGTTAAGCAACTCGGGCCTGAGTTTTCCCACTCCCAGGCTTGGCTAATTGACTTGCTTTTTGTGCAAGCCAGGAAGTGACATTATAACCTATGAGACCACAGCTGGAACCAAAATGGTAAGAAAATAGGATGAGAAAGAATTCATTGGTCATGAATGAAGACATGAGAAAGCGAAACTGAAAAGATTGACAAACTAAAATGATGTTATTCCCAAGACCTTTCAACCTGGGAATATAATCGGCATCCTCAACTGTTCAACTGTGTGGGTTTCTAAAGACCTTCACGAATGCCCGTGGCAGTGAACGTGGTTAGCAGGAGGAGGTGGTCATACCATGGATCCGAGGGTCAAAGGCCTCCTCAAGGTGTCCAGAGGACATAATGTCCAGGTAGCTGAATGCTTTTCTGAGTATACATCATCAAACCACCATTCCCTGAGGTCACTCAGAGAGATTTTTAGGTGAACTTTAGACAAGAGGCAGTCTCCTACTGGTCTACCTGGGAGAGTGAGGTGAGGGACCAGAGGGTGAAAACTGGGTGAGCGATCAAGTGTTGAATTTAGCAACATTGTTGGAAAATTGAAAGCCTGAGCTTCTCTACTTAACCTACTATCTATATGCTTGTGATGCTGGATCTATATATCCTGTCTCTTAAAAGACACCTCCACTTGGGTGTCCTTAGACATGTGAAAACTCAGAAAGTCCAATATCCAGTTCTTAATTTCCTCCCACGTTTGCTTTACCATTGATTCACGTCGTCCTTCCTCTCCCCACCCTGGATTTAAACAGCCATTGCCCCTTACTGAGCAAGGCTCCTGGAGGTCTCTTGTGTCTGGATCTCCAGTCTCCCCTGCTCATCCCATCACTGCCACAGGCTGAGCTCTCAGCACCTCTCACCTGGACGATTGCTGCTCCCTTGACAAGTCTCCTTATGCCCAGTCTGTCCTGTCTTGTGTTCGGCCTCCACATTGCTCCTGCTCTACAGCAGGCTCTGCATGTTTACCAACCTGAAAGATGCACATTGTTCTGGAATCTTCGTTATGAAAGTTCCAAGAAATCTGCATGGAAATTAATTTTATTGCATGCTCAGTGAATAATAATAATATGATTATGTATATGAATATAGTGAGTATATTAAGATAACGATATTGTATTTTTAAGTGACTTTAAACTAATTTGACCACTTCTTAAAAGGACATGTTAAATTTAATTGTCTGCTTTTTATTCATTCATTCATTGATTCAACAGACATTAATTACCATCTGTCAGTCCCTGTATAAATTGCTAGGAATGCACAGATGAATCAGACATAGCATCTGCCCATAAAGCAATCAGAATGAGGATAATATCAGCAAATATTTATTGAGCACTTATAATGTGCCAGAAACTGTGCTAAGTTCTTTACATATATTATTATTTGTGTAATTCTGAAAACAACCCTTTGGGTGAGGTTTTCTTTTCTCCATTTGAGAGGAGGAAATCAGGACCCAGAGAGATCAAGTAACTTGTGCAATAAGGGATGGCATTGGGATTTGAGCCCAGGGGGTTCTTTCTCCAAGGGATGTATTCCTGACTCCTGAGTTCTCCTGCTTACCAGGAAATTAGATCAGCCATTGTCCTCAAAGCCAAGAGCTTGAAACACAGAAAGGGCAAAATGAAACACGAGGCTAATGGAAACATGCATATGCATTTGGAAATATTGACCAAGTGTGTTTAGGAATATTTTACAAGTGTAAGCAATGACCCAGGTTCTTGCAGAGAGATATGCTGCCTTCCAAATCTGAGCCGCCCTTGGAGAAAAGAAGCATTGTTCTGCATGGTCTCCAAACAAGGACTTGCATAAGCCTCACTTTTCAGAGGTGTCAAATGATGGTCCCCGAAAGGATGCATTCTCGGGGCAAAGAAATAGCCTGAGAATACCTCTTACGGAGCCTCAGAAAGGAAGGCGGTGTCTGTGGCCTGGCCGTCTGGTTATCTGGGGGGAACATTTTCAAAACTCGTGAGCATTCACAGCTGGAGGAGTGAAGTTGGCTTCCTGTGAATCACGTGGGGCCAGTCTGACAGGGGGTGCTGCCAGGTGCTCCCCTCAGTCTCTTCTTCTCTGTGGGTCTGCTCTGCTTGTCTTGCTGGGTGGTGGTTTCAGTTTGGAAATGTGTGTGTGTGAAGATGAAGGGGAAAACAAGGATTGCTTTCCTCCCCCCACCAAAATATAACACAGTGTGTTCTTTTAAGAATGCATTTCTCTGCTTCTGCAGACCGTTGAGCAAATAATCCATGAGCATTAAAGTGACTTTTAACATAAGTCGGGCTGGACGGATGGGTGTTATAGCTTTCCTTCTGCAATGTCAGTGCCCCTTGGTTTATTACTTTTTCTACTGGTCACTACCTTGCCATGCAGTTTCATGTTGGTCTTGGATTTGATTTTATGTTGCTACAAGCTAAGAGCATAGCTGGTTAATATCCCCTGAATGCTGTCAGAAGACACGAGACTCCTGGTTCAGAGACAAAGGACTTTATTACTCAGGGCCTAGTAGTCATTTGGTGTTGGTTCCCCTTGGTTTGTAAGTACCCTGGGGATGATGGAAAGGGTCCTGTGAACTCGAGTAAGTTATGTTACAGGGAGGGAGGTCACTAAACTTGGGGAAGCTACTGCTTCTATAACAAGCAATAAGCAAGCCTGCCTTTTGTTCCCAGAAGGAGACATCATCTCATCCCTTAAGATTGCTCACTGCAAACAAAACCCTCAGAACTGGCTGGATGACGGTCAGGGCATCGCGACCCGTCGAGAACTGTCTCTACCAACACTTCTCTGCACCTGTCTTATTTGTTTTAGAATAGAGTCAAGTGGGTGCCCATACCCTCCTTTGCCAGACTACTGCTCTTTAAGACCTCTACCGGTATTCCCTGACGTTCACTCCAGGCTTTATAGTTCTCAGATTCGAGCTATTGCAGAAATATCCGATCAGATTTCTTTCGAAGGCCACCTTAACAAATTCTAAACACGTTTCACATTTCAAACCTCTTAACTTTTCTCTTATTTTTGATGGGTATTTCGAAACCAGCCAGAGGGATGAAGTTGACCAGCGTTGATCAGTTTTCATTACTACACAATAGGAGGTTTCTTGTATGTTTCCTTCTTTTCTCTTTCCATGGACTGAACTTCTTTTCAACGCTAAGCCCAGTTTTTCTTGCCAATGATTTATATAATTCTCTAAATTACTGCCCTTCCTAAGATCATAATTTTTAACTTCTCCTTTTCATAGTAGGCAGCTGTCCCCAGGGGTTTGGCGTTCTCAATGAATTTCCTGATTGGATTTCTTATGTTAAGTAAGAAATATTAAGGGACAAACTATTTGATGGCGAAAAGTGGCCTTGTGAGTTGAGAAGAGGACAAGGCAGCAAAATGAGCATCTGTGTGTGTGGTGTAACTGCACCATTGAAGAAATCTGGGGGCCATGGATTGGAGGGGCGGATCCAATCCTGGACTAGGGAAAATACAGGACGATGAGGGCAAAGGTTGTTCTTGCCACGCATTACCACTTATCTTAAGATCTAGCCCACCCCTCTTAGCTGCTAAGATGAGGACTGTTTAATTCAGCCAGACTGATTATTCAAAGTGTAATCTACTCGACGGAGTAAGCATCAGCCTTTTCTCTTCTTTGAAGTTCAATGGAAGGTGGTAGACTCTGGCTGAAAGAGGGCATTTTTCAGGGGTGGCTGCTGTTTGGGAGAGAGAAGGGGCTTTGTACTTCCTTCTTGTTGAGTTGTAAGAGAATGTTACACGTGAGTGTACAGAGGATGTTGCCGAAAAGATAACACACCTGTACTCTGCCATCCTTTGCCTCTTCTTCTTGGAATGGCTTTTGGTTGAACCAGGCTCATTGGGGTCTTTTAGCATCTTAAGACTTTGACGGGAAAGCACAATTAGCTTTGGGAACAACGGCTAAAACATAAGACCTACTTATTCTGATTTTCACAGCTCTTAATGGAGTGAATATTGTTTAAAGTCCTTGTTAAATTTGAAAACCACCCAGCAAGGAATCACATGTGGATGGGTGAGTGATTGAAGGTGAGGGCTCCGGAGGCAGACCAGCTCAATGCCTCAGTTTTTGCACCTGTACAATGGGGATGATAACAGTATTTCTCTTATTAGAGGTGTTATGAAGTTATTTGAGGTTTACATGAGCATGTGCCAGTACTGGCCCATAGTAAGTGCATTATTATTAAGTAAAGGAGAGAAATGTCCACATAAGTCAAATCTACTAACCCTGCATGCTTTCTGCTTGTAAGCTGTAGGGCATTTATTTTTCTAAATATGTGTCATTGTGGTATGGAGCTGCCCTGTCTAATACGGCAACCACTAGCCACACGTGACTGTTTAAATTAAATTAATTACAACCAAATGAAATGAAAAGTGCAGTTCCCTAGTTGCACTAGCTAAAATTTAAAACTCAGTAGCCACTTGTGGCTCGTGGCTACCATTTTGCAGAGTGCAGATTATAGAACAGTTCCATCATTGCCGACTCTCATCTGGAGGGTTTCAACCCTGAGGCATCTGGTGGCATTAAAATGACTGAGTGCATATTTCTGGATCTCCTCCCACCCTGCCCTTGCTGTCAGTCCCTTTTCTGTGCCCTTTTCTGCAAAGAGAAAATGCATGCGGTGCTGCTTAGAGGAATAGACTGTTCCAGTGACTACAGGGTTAACGACGATGATGCTTTCATAGATAAAGGTGAGGAGTGGGGAGCTCCTTTCTCTGTCAATCAGGAACAGGAATGTGCAAGCAGAGGCTCCCCTGAGAAGTGGTGGAGGGTCCCTGGGACCAGCTTCCTTGGCCACATGCCTCTCTGCCTTCACTATCCCCTGGGAGTCACCTCCGTATTATAGAGGCTGCGTTTCCTCCTTCACTGCAGTCCCCAAGACATTCCTGAGCTCTAATATTCTGCCATTTCCCCCATAGACGCCATAGGTCTCAGCTGGGTTCCAGAGACATGGACACCCAGATTAAGGGACATGTTAGGCGTTTCCTTCAATGGCTGATCATAGGGAATTAATGTTGTCAAGGCTCTGCTCCCTGAATCTGCAAAGAAGAAAAATCAATCCTGCAAGGGGCTGCAGAGGCAGGACACCTTTGGGTTTTTTCTCCCTGCGAAGTGGGAAAAGGGTATGAGCTGTGCATTTTGCAGCTGAATAACTGGCTGTCTTCCCAGATGAGGATGTAAAAGGAAACCACCTACTTGAATCAAAATGTGTTTCTGCTCTTGAGGGCTCATTAGGGACGGCGTGATTAAGGACCACGGTGCTCAGCCGTCATCTTTCTGCCTTACCTGTTGAGCTCCTAGCACCAGGAAAGAAAGCATTTTCCATGACTCTCTGTGGGCGCCAGAAGACGTGACTGCTCTCTGCTGTGGGGAGAAGGGGGCCTTGAGCTGCATTTAAAGGGGGAAGGATGTGAGGCAAGTAAATCAGTGGAAAGAGGAGAATGGGAAGGGGCATTCTGGGAAGAACAGCTGATGCAAACTTTTAATTCAAGGGCGTATTAGCACAACACCACTTCCTTGCTATGTGACCTTGGATAAGGAATTTAACCTCGGTTTTTGCCTCTGTAAAATGGGGATAATAATACTACTATCCACCTCATAGGGCTGCTCTGAGCATTAACGAGGTAATACATGGGAAGCGTTCAGAAAATCACCTGGCGTAAAGGCAGCCATCAGTGAAAATCAGCTGCTACCATTGTTTTTCTTCCTCCTCCTGTTATTTTTATTATTGTTGAAAGAGAAGTAGGCTCTGGAGTTGAATTCAAATGTCATCTCTGCCACTGACCTTGGGTAAGCAGTGTCAGCTTCCTGAGCCTTGGTTTCCTCCTCATCAAAGTGGGGATAAGATTACCTGTGCCATGAGGCTTCTTTGAAGTTGAAATGAGGTGTGGTCTATAAATTCCTAGTATAGGGCCAGGCATATGGGAAGTGCTCAATCAATTTCATTTCCTCCTCTCCTTCTCCCCCAATAACTTTCCTGGTTGTTACTTGACAACCCACTTAGTCCAAAAGTGATGGGATGAAATGGAATTTGAGGAAAATTAATCCAGCAGCAGCATGTTGGATGGATAAGACCCTGTGCACTACTGCAACTTAAACAGAAAACTCAAAACATTGCTTTTTTGCATCTAGGTATTTGTATCATAGTTACAGACAGGTTTCCTTGGCCCTTACAATAGCTCTTTCTATGTGCCAAGCTACTCTAAATATTTCACGTGTTTTTATTGATTTAAACCCTCAAGTCAACTCTAAGAAGTAGGACTGTTGTCCCCACTTTACAGATGAGGAAACCGAGGCACTGAGAATTTAGGTAACTTGCTCACCATCACCCAGCTGGTAGGTCTGTGCTGGTGCAGGGCTTCGAACCTGGAATCTGGTTTCTTCACCTCAATGGGTTGAGTTTTGGAATTCTAGAAACGGCAGGGGGACTGCATTGTACATTTAGCATTTATGTGGCATAGAATATGGTGCCATCAGGAGCCAAGGAGGTGTAAACGACAGGATTAATCTGGGAAGAAAGCGTAGTTAGGCCACCAGAGAAGGCAGTGAAGGCGGGCAGGCCTCAGGTTTTCTAAACTTAGACTGGGATGCTGTCCCCTCCTCTGGGTGCGACCTGAGCCTGAGCCTGGCATCATGGAGGAGAATGTGGCTCAGCTGCAGGACTCCCACCTTCCACTTTTGCAGGGTTGGACGGTTTCCCCAGGGCTCTGCAGAGGGGAAATCCCTCCTGTTCCCCACACGGCTCACTGACCCAAGCCAGGCCTGGGGAAGGCAGGGCATGCTCCACCGCCTCCTGCCCTGCAGCCAGCTTTGGCACCTCTTGATGAAGTCACATTTAGGGTCTGCGGGCAGTGAGCCAGCAGGTGCTAGAGGGGGTGCCAGGCCATGTACTCCTTCCTCACCTCTGCGACTGGCTCCGAGCTTTACGCCCCACCCTCTCGGCCTCCTTCCTGCTTTTTCCATCTGCCCTTCACACCTCTGCCAGGACCTCGCCCCTTCTGTAAAATCATGCACAGCCCCCAGGGTCACCCAGACTCTCTGCCAGCCTGCTTCTGGAGGCATGGAGACTCACAGCCAGAGATGACTGGGGCTAAACCACAGGCCAGGCACTGGTTTAAGCACTGTATAGATATTAAACGTCACAATCCCTTTTGGAAGGGGTGACTGTTTTATCCGAGCATCTCAGACTGAAGCCCAGAGAGGTCAAGTCACTTGCTGAGGGTCACACAGCTGCAGAATAGCCAAGTCAGGCTTCGCACCCCTGCCATCTGGTTCTGGGCCAGCGTTTCCAGCCTCTGCCTCCCCTCGCCCCCTTTGTGCCAGGTGCTCTCACCGCCGGCGCAAGCAGGCCCTTTGCCTCCGTCTTTCCTTTTGTGGCCCTTCCTCACTCTCCCTCCTCTGGGCTGTCTGGATGCAGAGGTGGCTCCTGGTGCCTGCCACCCCTACCTGGCACCGGCACGACTCAGTTCTCGGTGTTCCTGTCCACTGGGGCTGAGGCCTGCCTCCCCTCTGTCTCGGGTGCCTTGCACGGGGTCTGACACCCTGCCTGTTCTCAGTAAAAAATGGAAGTGATGGATAGTAGGATTTGCCAAGCACCCAGTCTGTGCTGGTGCCAGGTGGTCATTACCTCCTTGGGATCCCCCCAAACCCCGTTTTACAGAAGAGGAGAGTGAGACTCGGGGAGATTGCCCGGACGGAGTTGGACTGAGGCTTCCTTTGTGGTCCAGGAAACAGCATGATAAAGAACATCACTAATCTGGTACCCCCAAAAAAAGACCCTAGGCATGCTCATGTGAGCCCATCCCCTGCCCCCGGAGCTGTAAGGTGGTCCCCATAGGATATGCCTGTGGGTATTGAGCCCCGATTCAGTCTCCCTCGGCAAGCCCCGGGGAGCCTGCAGTGCCCAGGGGTGCGAGGGGCCAGCTCGTGCAGGGTGCTGAGTAAATCACGCTTTCCAAGGGCAGACCTTGGCAAACAAGCGTCCTGACCCTTGTCTCCGTGAATGCATTGTTTTGCCACCTTTGACCGCCTGGGGGCTTTCCCAGAAGCCCTTGGGAGCACTCCTGTAGGAGGGGCGAGATGTTAATGAGGGATCAAGCTGGGGAGAGCCCCCTTGACCTTCAGCCTGGAGTTTTGCCACCATCCATTTTAGGAGAGTGATTTATTGAACAGGAGGTGGTGGGAGGGAGATGTGAGGCGGAAATCACCCTTTTAAATTTATGGCCAGTTTTAACCTCGTTCATGTGCGAGCCTCCAGCTGTGCAATTAAAGGTTGTTAGACAGCTGCAACGTGAAATTCATTCTGCTGCCCCCCCCCCTCCCCGCGCCCCCGTGTGACTGTGGGTGAAAGTGCTCCGGGGCAGGGAGGAAGCGCCTTTCCACTGGCCTCCTGAGAAGGCAGTGCTGTTCTCTTGGGAAAGGACGGGGATCTTGTGTCAGGTGACCAGCTACGACGGGACCCCCAGGATCTGAGAGCCCGGGGGGCAGAGGGGCTGACCACTCAGGGGCTTTGCATGGGGGCGGCCAGGCCCATTGTCCTGTGAGGCAGACCTGCTCCTGCTGGCCTTGTGCGTCTACAGCTCAGTGACCTTGGCCAGCTTAGCCTCCCCCAGCCTCCCTTTCCTCCTCGTAAAAGGGGGATGACGGAAATGAGAGGTGTGCTTAACTGTTGTTTAACTCAGTCAACCATCCTTTCCCTTCCTTTCTCCTGCAGAGTTTAAAGCTTCTCATCTCTGAAGCGTTTTCTACCTTGTAGTGCTTGGGATGTTTGTTTCCCACGTTTTCTCTCTTAAATTTTTTTTTTCCATTCTCTTTTAATTTTTAAGTCTAAATGATCTTCTAGTCATTATCCTGAGGGAGACTCTGTCCCAGAGTGCTTGGACCTTCCTCTCTCCTTTCAGCCTACCACAGTGCTGTGTCCACTGTAAAAGCTCCATAAATGTCAACTGGTTTCCAGGCACTTACATGTCCAGAGTGGGCGCGAGGGGCTGGTCTGGGAAGGACAGCGTTTGGCTGCAAAGAGTGGGTCTGCGCCAAGGTCCCCAAAGGCTGGTTGGGCGAGGGACTTGCCTGTCTTGGATCTGGTCCTCACCCATTTTCATGACAAAACGGAGAAAGATAAGTGCAATATGGAGACTTTTGTCATAGCTTAATTTATTCAACTTAAAATCCAGTTCTTTAGTCTGAGCTAATGCCCCCACCTACGGTTTTGCTGTTTAAATGTACCTAAATTTAACAAATGATCATTTGGGTTCACAGTAACTTTTTTTTTTTTTAAAGATTTTATTTATTTATTCATTTATCCCCCCTTGCTGCTTGTGCTCACTGGGTCAGCTAACCACGCCGTGCAGGCGGGCTTGCCTTCACCAGGAGGCCCCGGGAACCGAACCCGGGGCCTCCCATATGGCAAACGGGAGCCCTACTGATTGAGCCACAGCCGCTTCCCCACAGTAACTTTTGTTTTATTGAATTTTACTTGTAGAAATGAAAAGATGGTAACTCTTGTCATTTGCCTCTTGAGATTTTTCTCTTGATTGGTCTGTGAAAACCAAAAGTGTAGCTGCTGCTACATAATGCCTGGTCCATAGTAGGCACTTACCAGCCTCTGCCAAGAAAATACATCAGTCCTTGTTGAGAGTTCATTTTCCTGGAGCTGTGCAGGTGAAACGTGCCTTTGAACAGTGCTGCCGTGCTGCACAACTCCAGGGGATGCCGAACGCGGACTGCAGTTTGAATGATGGGCCCTGGAGTTGGATATCAGCAGCCCTCTCAGATTTAAAATGATCAGCCTCACTGGTTTCAAGGTTTGGTTGTGTTACTAACTCTTTGGAAATCTGAAGTGGAAGCCCAGTACCTAAAGCAGAGCTGCTCTGCCCAGCTGTCGGCCCCTCCCACCCTGATCCTTCTCTTCCGCTGAAAGCATCCCCTTGTGTCTTCTATCCCTGGATTCTGCAGACTCCACGGAACCCACCAAAAACTGGGATCTGGTTGAATTTTCCTGTTTTATTGATGATGACTTCGAGAACCATTGGGAAGCTCCAGTAGGAAATCAGAGAGCAGATCTGGGAGAGCAGGAAATTTATTCCACCCCCTCCTTCCATCCCTGCTGGTCGGTGGATTTGTCACTTTCCTCTCCCCATGGCCAGCTCTTGCTGGCTTCCAGTGCCACAGTTCCCTCTTCAGGCCTCTTCAGAACTCAGGGTTGGCAGCTGCCTTTTGCTGTCCCCTGGGTGCCTTAGCATGCCTTAGCGTGCCCTCACTTCACCTCTGTGAATAGTCTTCCATCAGCGCTCTTCACTGGAAACCTTTGAATGTGCTGTCTGCGACCTGCACAACCTCTTACTAGTGTGTTGGGGGGGACGACTTGCATGACATCACTGTACCTCAGTTTCCTTATCTGTAAAACACCTCGCTAGGGTGGTTGATATATGCTGATGTAGGTAAAGGGCTTAGATCCGCCTCTGGTACCTAGTTAGTAAGCCCTGCCTAAGCTGTGCTCTTTTCATGACTACTTTATCCTTTGTGCTGGGCCTCTCTTAAGCCCATAAAGCAGGCCTGGTCTCCAGGGCACTCCCCTTAGAGCGTGAACCCCTCAGGGGATCACTGTTGCCTGGCTTCTGGGCTGAGAGGCAAGAAGAGGAGCCCCATGAGAGAGAGCAAAATTACCAAGGTTGCTAAGGCCTGGCCATGCACAGAGAGGTGAGCGCTGGGCGAGCCAGCTACCCCGGCTTGTGGGCTTAGCACAGCGGGCAGCCCCTGCGAGGTGGGTCTCAGCCGGCACCTGCTTCTGCACCTCCTGGGTGGCTGGCCCCTCATGGGTCCTGTCAGCTCCCCGTGGAGCCGTTACTCTGCTCAGCCCTTGGTGAGCAGACTGCTGGGATGTTGGGTCCCAGTGGGTCCCAGAGGATTTGGATCTCCGATATGGTGGAGTCCGAGTGATTGCTCCCTGTAGTGGTCTGAAGCTGTATGCACCCCAGAAAAGCATGTTCTTAAACCTAATCCACTTCTGTGGGTGTGAACCCATCGTAAGCAGGACCTTTTGATGAGGCTACTTTGGTTAAGGTGTGACACAGCCCAGTCAGGATGGGCCTTAATCTTTTCACTGGAGTCCTCTATAAAAGTGAAGTTCAGACAGACAGAGGGAGCAGCCAGAAGCTTACCATCAGCGGAACCTGGAAGAGAAGGAGAGGGCAGGAGATGCTGCCATGTGCCTTGCCACGTGACAAGCTAAGGGCCAAGCGTCAGTGGCAGCCCCAGGACGTCATAGTCTTCAGGAAGAAAGCATTGCCTTGATTTGGGGTTTCTCTTCTCCTCCAAAGGGTGAGCTGGTAAATTCCCATTATTTAACCCAACCCATTGTGTGGGATTTGCTTTAGCAGCCAAAGGAAACAAAAACACTCTCCCTTTCCCACGGGATGCCTTTTGGGGAGGAAGCTTGCCCTGGAGAAAGAAAACACATGAAGCAGGCCCTGAGAACTGAACACCCCCAGGCACTCCTGCCGGAGTGTGGGGGATGAGAAGGCAGGTCCTGCCAGGCAGATCCGATGGCCATCATGGAGGAAAGGAGGTGTGAGGACACACACACTCACTCACCTACACACAACTCACATACACAGTCACTCAGTCTCACACACACCTACACACCCACTCTCAAACACACGCACATATACACATGTGCGCACACCTGCTCTCACTCACACGTATACACATGTGCATGAGTGTGCACAGACACATTCTTCAGGCACAGCAGAAACATCACACTTTCTTGAAGCTTCCTATCGCACACACTCAGATCCATCTGCCATGCCAAGATTTTGGTCTTTCTCTGATTTTCTCTATTACTTACATCACTTGGGCCCTCATTGCATTATCTTTGTACAGGTCATGATTCCAAACTGTTAATTAAGTAATTCCTCTATTGATTCAACAAATATTTATTAATTATTCTCTAGGTGGCCGGCACTGGGCTAGGTTTCTGGGAATACATGGATGAACAAGAGACAAGGGCCCTGACCTCATGGTGTTTACATTTTAATAGTAAAGACAGCCAAAAATGAATGAGTAAACAGACAAAATCATGGCAAGTTGTAATTAATGCTCTGAAAGGGATAAGGCAGGAGCTAAAATCGAGTCAAAAATCATTTGACCAGGAAAGGCTTTGTGGGGCATGTCCTCTACACTGACGCCCGAAGGCTGAGAAGAGCTAACCCTGGAGAGGGGAGCATGCACTGCAGGCAGGGGCAACAGCATATGCGAGAGCCATGAGGCAGATAGAGAAGTTGGTGTATCTGAGTAACCAAAATCTCACCTGGGAGGCAGAGTGAGCAGGAGGGAGACGGAGAGCTGAAGCCAAGAGGTGCCCACTGCAGGTCGCGATGGGGCATTGGAGGAGTTTTCTGTGTATCCTAGGGATCCATTTTCGAGGTTTAGGTAGGAGTGATGATGTTTTGCTGTTGTGTGAGTGGGTGATGGATGACCAATTAGGAGACTTTGAAGCAGTTGGCATGAAGGGTAATAGCTGCCTGGACCACAGTGCTGGCAGTGAAGATAAATGGAGCTGACCGAGTGAGAACTTCGAGGTAGTTGCTAGGAATTTCTGATGGATTTGGGGGAGAGGGACAGGAAGAGTTACAGAGAGAAATAGAAGAATTCAGGATAACTCCGAGAGTTTCTGGCCTTCTCAAACACCCATCCCTTTTCCTCTCTTATCTTAAGAATGACCTAACATTTTCTGTGGACATATAAATATCGTTCCTTGATAGCAAAGTAAAGGTGTAAGGTGATGCTTTGCTCTGGTTCATGATCACAGGTTTGCTGTAGGTTTCTTAATCCAGGTGCAAGCACCTGGTCACTTTGGGTCTTTGGCCCACACGGGCAGACCTCTCTGAGGACTTGGAGGTCATTGGTTCAGCACCTCCTGTCCAGAGAAGTTGAGCTGTAGCACACAGCTAGTTAGTGGCAGGGAGCCAGCCTCCAAGTCTTTGAACTTTACCTACAGTTCTTTGTATTTCTAATTTTATCTTTTAATTTAGGTGAAATTCACATAACATGCAATTAAGCATTTTAAAGGATACAATTCAGTGGCTTTAGTGCATTCACAGTGTTGTGCAACTACCATCTCTCTCTAGCTTCGAAACATTTTCATCCCCCACAAGAACATCCCATATCCTTTAAGGAACCACTCGCCATTCCCTCCCCACAACCCTTGGAGACCCTGAATCTGCCTTCTGTCTTATGGATTTGCCTGTTCTGGAAGTTTCATATAAATGGAATCATACAATATGTCTAGCTTCTTTCACTCAGCGTAATGTTTTTTTGAGGTTCAACCAAGTTGTAGCATGTGTCGAGTCTTCCTTTTAATGGCTGTATAATATTCCTTTATCTTCGATCTTGCCGACAGAATCAGCTGTGGGCCACAAGTGGGGCCCTGGTCATGCCATTGTCCAGTGATTCCCAGCCACTGCTGGGCTCCATGGCAGCCACCACAGATCTGTTGATGAGCACTCAAGGCCATGGTGGACAGAAATGCTCTTTGGGGTTCATGGTGAATGGGTGCTGGTTGATTCACCAGGCACACTTCTCTGTACCAAAGTCTGAGGGAAAAGAATCTTAAGATGTATTTACACATGGGACTTTTGAGGCACAATTTGCCGTTTCAGGCGGCAAACACAAGGCCTTCCTTCAAAGTCTTTGCTTTCCCTTCTGCTCTCTTCCTTTAATGAGGAGGCTTCTCTTGGAAGCATTAAAATAACTTAGGAAATAAAATTAGTTTTGACCTGGTAAGCCTATTAAAGACAGCAATCACAGAAGGTTCTTTTAAGAATGAAAACGAGTGGCCTGTGTTTACATGGAGAGAGAAAGACGGTGCATTCGGTGGACCCCAAGCTCCTTCGCTGCAGAAGAATCATTTTAAGTGGGCCTGAGATGAAAAAGCATAGGTTGAGAAGGTATGCCAATGACCAAAACTATCAAGAACTGGGATATAATCAGAAGATCCCACATAAGGAAATGGTTCAGTCAATTATGATATATCAAAATGATGGAGTATTTTGCAGCTATTGAAGACAATGTAATTTTGAAGACAATGTAATTTTCTGTAATTTTGGAATGCGTGTGGTTGAAAACCAAGTGGAAAAAAGTATCTGAAACTATAGTATGGGTAGGGCTTACATTCACTTAAGGTAAAGAACTTGGAAGAATTTTCCTAATTTTTGGCTCCAAATGTCTCTAATGTAGTCTTACTACATTAAAAAGAAAGAAACAATGCATCAGAACCCGTTACTCCTGTTTAGTCATTGCAATGCGTAAAGGCCATGGAGAAGGCTAAAATGACTACAGTTGCCAAAATTCCCCTCCAAGGAAGGGCACGATGTGTCCTTCCATGGCCATTCAGCTGGTGGAAATGTGCCACATGGAATGGCAATGGAACGACCTGGCCTCTGCATTCCTGGCAGGCAGAACTCTTTCATCAGGTATGTCCATGGGCCCCAGCAGGTGCTCCTGGTGTCCTCATCCATCGCCAGCATGGTGACCCATAAGCAACATGGAAGGGAGCTCGCCATCGGGCCCCTGAGAGTTGGGTTGACCATAGATGCAATGAGGAGGGAGGGGCCGTGTGCTCTGGCCCTGGGCCTTGAGTACTTTCTTCGAGGGCCTCAAGTGGGGCCTTGGAGGCCAGAGCGACACGGCACAGGAAACTTCTGGGGCTGCCCTCCTGTGTGCTCCTTCAAGGCCAAGATCCCTCCTGGCTGAACGAGGCCTTTTTCGAACACACCATGGCAGGAAGTGACACTCACCCAACAGGAAGAGCAGCTTGTCTTTAGCTCAGAAATCCACCTTGTGCCCACATCCTTCTGAGCAGTTTCGAGGGCTCTGAGGCCTGGACTTTCTCAAATAAGCTCAAGCGCCTCGGGCTGGGGACCAAGGACAGATTTGTCTTCCAGTTTCTCGCGGAGAGGCATTTTGCCTCGGTGCCTCCTTCTTCCCTTTCTTCTGTGCCTGGGGGGTTTTCGTGGTGGTCCTCGGGGGAGCTTTCAAGCCCTCAAGTGTCCTGAGACAGTAACACTAAGAGCAGGAAATGGACTCTGTGTACAGGGGCCCCTTCTCCTCATCACCAGAGGCCAGCAGACTGTCTTCAGCAGATGATACACATTGTTGAATAATCCACTTCAGTGTTTATTAAAAATGTGAGTTAGCTCCCAGTGTGAAATCTGGGTTTTTAGGCATCTCTTGAAGCAGGACTGGCAGGTACCAGGCAGGGAGTGCTTGCCTCAGTTGCCCCAGTCCTCACCCAGTCTGCTTTCCTTATTTGTGCTCAGCATGGGTAGGCAGTTCCTGACTCGGGGACCCTTGGATGGTCTGGACTACAGGGGCTCTACCTGACACACAGCTGCTGCTAACTCACCTCTGCCCGCCACGCCGCTTACAGGAAGGAGCCACAGCCCGGTTGTCAGTGGTCTTTCCAGTTTGACGTGTGTTTTGTTTGTTTTCCCAGCTAGATGTTCCAGTAGGGCCGTGGGAGCAGAAGCAGAACTCAGATGGCAGAGATAGGCTGTCAAATGGAGATAAAATAGAGATTGATTTCTCCACTTTCTACACCCTGAAAAAGGCGGGAGCCAGCAAGTGGGTGTGAGGCTGATCCGCTGCCCTTTGTTTACCTGCCGTGCTGCTGATCTGGGCCGTGCCCTGGGACACTTGCTCTGCTCCTGATTGGTGTGTGAGAGTCACAACTGGCCGGTCCCTTTGCAGCAAGCCCACGTGCAGCCCAGTGTGACGCTCCTGCAAGGTGTTCTCAATGCAAAGGACTTCTTTTTCAGTGTGCCGTGGTTTTTTTTGTTTTTTTTTTAATTTTTTATTACAGAAGTTGTAGGTTTACAGAAGAATCATGCATAAAATACAGAGTTCCCATATACCACCCTATTATTAATACCTTGCATGTCAATTAATGAGAGTGTTTTTATAATTGTCCTGTTAACTCTAGTCCTTACTTTAGGCTTCACTGTTTGTGTTGTACAGTCCTATGGATTTTAAAAAATATGTTTTTCTGGCAACATATATACAACCTATATGTATGTTGTTATTCCCCTTTTAACCACATCCAAATACATATTTCAGTCCAGTTAATTACATTTGCAATGTTGTGCTCTCATCTCCACCATCCATTAATAAAACTTTTCCATCATCCCTAATAGTAACTCTGTACAATTTAAGCATTAACTCCCGATTCCCTGCTGCCACCCCAACCCCTGGTAATCTATACTCTAGTTTCAAACTCTATGAATTTTCTTGTTCTCATTATTTCGTATTAGTAAGATCATACAATATTTGTCCTTTGGTGATATGGCTTATTTCTCTCATCGTGATGTCTTCAGGGCTCATCCATGTTGCAAATATAACAGAACTTCATTCCTTTTTACAAATGAGTAATATTCCCTTATGTATATCCCATGTTTTGATTATCCATTCATTGGTTAATAGACATTGGGGCTGCTTCCATCTTTTGGCAATAGTGAATAATGCCACTATGAACATTGGTGTGCAAATATGTGTTTGAGTCCCTACTTTAATTTCTTTCAGGATACATATATGTAAGTGGGATTTCCAGGTCACATGGTAATTCTTTAACTTTTTGAGGAACCTCCAAAGTATCTTCCATAGCAGCTGCACCATTTCACATTCCTACCAACAGTGAATGAGTGTTCCTATTTTCTCCACATCCTCTCCAACACTTGTAATTTTCCATTTTTTTAAATAGTTGCCATTCTGGTAGGTATGAAATGGTATTTCAATGTGGTTTTGATTTGCCTTTCCTCCATGGCTAATATTGTTGAGCATCTTTTTATATGCTTTTTGGCCATTTGTATCTCTTCTTTGGAGAAATGTCTATTCAAGTCTTTTGCCCATTTTTATATTGGGTTGTTTGTCTTTTTCCTGTTGAGCTTTAGGATTTCTTTTTATATTCTGGATATTAAACCCTTATTGGATATGTGGTTTCCAAATATTTTTCCTATTATATTTGTTGTCTTTTTACTTTCATGATAAAGTCCTTATATCCTCAAAAGTTTTAAATTTTGATAAAGTTCCATTTATCTAATTTTTTCTTTTTTGAGTATAAAGTCAAAGAAACCATTGCCTAACACAGAGTCCTGAAGATGCTTTCTTCTGGGAATTTTATAGTTCTGGTTCTTATATTTAAGTCTTTGATCCATTTTGAGTTGATTTTTTTGTATATGGTGTGAGGAAGGGGTCCATCTTCATTCTTTTGCATATCTGTATTCTTTTTCCAGCACCATTTGTTGAAGAGCCTGTTCTTTCCAGTTGAGAGGACTTGGCACCCTTGTCAAAAATCAGTTGGCCAGGGAGTGGATGTGGCTCAATCTGTTGAGCGCCTGCTTCCCACATGGGAGGTCTGGGTTGGGTTCCCGGTGCCTCCTAAGGAAAACAGAAAAAAACAACAAGCAAAACCAAATGTAAAAACGAACTCAGGGGAGCCAGTGTGGCTTAGTGGATGAGTACCAGCTTCCTACATGAGGTCTCGGGTTCATTCCCTGGCCCCTGGTACCTAAAAAAAAAAAAAAGAAAGAAAAGAAAAGAAAAAAAAAAATCAGTTGGCTGTAAACGTGAGGTTGATTTCTGAACTCTTAATTCAATTCTATTGTCCTTGTACCAGTGCCATACTATTTGGATTACTGTGGCTTTGTAATAAGTTTTAAGATTGGGAAGTGTGAGTCCTCTAAATCAGTTTTTTCTTTTTCCAGCTGTCTTTGGCTATTGGGACTAGTACCCATTCCATATAAATTTGATGATTGACTTTTCCATTTCGGCAAAGAAGGCTGTTGGAATTTTCATTGGGATTGTTTTGAATCTGTAAATCACATTAGGCTGAATTGACATCTTAACAATATTTAGTCTTCTCATCCATGAACATGGAATGCCCTTCCATTTATATAGGTATTTTCTGATTTCTTTTAGCAATATTTTGTAGTTTTCTGTGTATAAGCCCTTATACCCTTGATTTGATTTTTTCCTAGATATTTGGTTCTTTTAGGTTTTATTACTAGGTTTTAAATGGATTTTTTCTTGATCTTTTCATCCAATTTTCCTTACTAGTGTGTAGAGCCACAACTGACTTTTGGGTGTGGATCTTCTACCCCACCACTTTGAATTCATTTATAAACTGTGGGAGCTTTGTTGTGGATTTTCAGGATTTTCTGTATATAGGATCATGTCATCTGCAACTAGGGAGAGTTTTACTTCTTTCCTCTTGTAATGCCTTTTATTTCTTTTTCTTGCTTAACTGCTTGGCTAGAACTTCCAGTACAATGTTGAATAACAGTGGTGATAGTAGACATCCTTGTCTTGTTCCTGATCTTAGAGGGAACAATTTCTGTCTTTTACCTAAGGGTTTTTCATAGATTCTCTTTATCATGTTGAGGATGTTTCCTTCTGTTCCCAGTTTTCTAATTGTTTTTTTTAATCAAGATGGGTTGCTGGATTTTGTTAAATGCTTTCTCTGCATCAATTGAGATGATCATGTGGCTTTTTCTTCATAAGGTTAATGTAGTGTATTACGTTAATTGGTTTTCTTATTTTGAACCACCTTACATACCTGGGATAAATCCCACTTGATCATGGTGTATAATTCTTTTAATGTGCTGCTAGATTCAGTTTTGTTGAGGATTTTTGCATCAATGTTCATAAGCGATATTGGTCTGTAGTTTACTTTTCTTATGGTATCTTTATCTGGTTTGGGTATTTGTGATATTGGTCTTGTAGAATGAGTTAGAGAGTGTTCCCCCTTCTTCAACTTTTTGGAAGAGTTCGAGCAGGATTGGTGTTAATTTTTGTTGTAATGTTTGGTAAAATTCCCCTGTGAAGCCATCTGGTCCTGGGTTTTGCTGTGTTAGGAGGTTTTTGATGGCTGATTCAATCCCTTTACCAGTTATTGGTCTGTTGAGATTTTCTGTTTCTTCTTGAGTCATTGTAGATAGTTTGTGTGTTGCTAGGAATTCTTCATTTCATCTGAGTTATCTAATTTATTGGTATATAGTTATTTATAGCATCATCTTAGAGTCCTTTTTATTTCTGTGAGGTCAAATGTGCAGGGATTTGAGGGTGAGATCTGGAGCCAATTTTAGAAGAGGCACCGTGTGTGGTGATGCCACACCCACCCTACTTCTGCAGATAAGCGTAGAGGCTCTGGAGAGGTGCTGGCACGCCCCAGCTCGGTCGCAGTGGAAAGCAGGAATCCTTTGTTAGGAGTGTGGCGTTTCCCGTCCAAGCTCCAACGCTGTCTGAAGTATGTGCGCAGCGGAGTAGAGCCGATTGTAGGCAAGGCTTTGCAGGAAACACGTGCTTCCACTGTTGCTGACGAGACAGGCAGTTTTCCCCCAAGACTGAAAATCCTTCAGAGCAGTCTGGGAACTCTGGAGGGAGCCGCTCACGCGAGCCCTGTGTTACAAACACAAGGGCTGGCTTTTCCAGCCCTGGTAGCAGAAGGCACTCTAGAGAACAGAAGAGAGCGAAGAAATGGAAATGGAAAGCTTGAAGGTCCAGGTTGTGTGCCCCTACTAAGGATCCCAAAGTTATCCTGGGGGGCACATGCCCAGCCTCCTTGTCAAGGGTCTCAAGGACCCAGGAGGACCCCATGTCTGCATTTCCTTTGTATTTGATTCATACAAATCAATACCTTGGAAAAGCTCTTCTGGCGTCCCACTTAACATCATCCTTTGTGGGACTAAAGTCCCTCAGGTTTTGTCCCTGCTGTAAGTTTCCCTGGCCTTGCAAAGTTCTCTTCGTTGTCCCTAAAGATCTTGTCACAGTTCTCATCTTGTACTTGGCGTGCAGCGTCTGAGTGGGGATGGGGTCGGTGCTGGAGAAGGGGGTGTTATAAGAGCCACAGAAGGCTGGGTCCTCTCACGGGGGTCTCCCTTCAGGGAAGGCAGATGCTACGTATAGCTCTGCACACGCACATGTACAGAGATGATGGCGCCGTGGGGAAGGATGTGGGCACTGCCAGGACCAGCTGCCAGGGTTCAATTCCCCGCTCCCCCATTTGCCATCGTGTGATCTTGCGCCAGGCTCTTCCTCTGTGAGCGGGAATCATAGTCGTACCCAACTCATAGGCTTGTGGCGAGAATGAAAAAAGTGACTGTGTGTGAAATGCCAAGCCAGCGCCTGGCAGCTGGGAAGCCCCATAAAAGTGTTGGCGGTGGTGGTGGCTGTTACCGAAGGTGGCGGTGAATTCTACAGAGGAGATGAACACCGCGCTGTGGAAGGAAAATTAGTTCTGACTCGCGAGCTTTGAGGAGAACGTGAGCGTGAAGCTGCCTTTGAGGAAGGAAGGGGTAGCAGGCAGAGGAAGCCGCTGAAACAAGGGAGGGGGGTGAGGGGGTGTGTGCAGGAATGCGGAGCCTGCCTCTGTGCCCAGAGATGAGGGCGTGCGTAAACTGAAGGGGCAGCCAGGGGCTGGGAAGGGATGGGGCCCAGCCCGTGGTGGTGGTGTAAGAAGTCAGTGTTGTTTTCCGTGGTGCTGTGATCTTGAGCTGGCAGCCAGGGGAAGCCCAGCTCTGCCACTGGCCCATGACCCAGAGGCTGTGCCAAGGGGGTCTTAGCCCCTGACCATCGGGCAGGGCCGCAGGGGAGGGCGATGAGCTGATGCAGATGAATGTTGTGCAGTAAAGCAGGCTCTCCACTGCTATGATGCCAGGAGCTCCATAATCTAGGCCACCTGAGGTTCCTAATCTGTAACTAATCTCTTCTCAACTTGCCATCCACTGCATCATCCCACCTTTTCTCTCTTTGGAACAAATTTAGATTGTGTGCAAGTTCATTTGTTTCTGTGTTTCGCAACCCAGCTGATGGCTCTTGTTCCTGCTCCTGCTTTTTTGGGGTGAGTGCTGGCAAGTGGATTGTTGAATGTCTTTAACACGGCTGAGTTTGAGGATGTGTGGAGCACTGATTCTACCTTCAGTAATTTGATGACAAATACTTCTTAGGAAATACAGCCAGGGAGCCACCCTCTGTGACTCCAGCACGGGACTAATTTCCAATCCGAGAAAGAAAACACATTAATATTCATCTAGCTTTCATGTCATTTGACAGGTGAGCTTAATCTGTTTTGCACATTCTCAGGCTAAAGCCGTTTTTACTGTTCCCTGGGTGTGACGTGGCTTTGAGTTTTTTGCTGATAATCACCTCATTTATTCACATCATTAAGTATACAATATATTATTGAGATACAATTTGTGTAACATAAACTTCACCCTTTTAAAGTGTCCAATTCAGTGGGTTTTTTTTTTTTTTAACGTAATCTCAAGGTTGTACAGCATCACCATTATTTAATTCCAGAATATTTTTATCACTCCAAAAAGAGCCACGTACTTGTTAGCAGTCACATCCCATTCCCCCCAAACCCCAGAGCCCCTTGAAACTACTAATCTGCTTTCTGTCTCCAGAGATTTGCTTATTCTGACCATTTCACATCAGTGGAACCATACAGTATGTGACCTTTTGCCCCTGGCTTCTTTGACTGTTTTCAAGGTTAGTCCAAGTCATAGCATGTGTCAGAATGTCATTCATTTTTATGGCTGAATAGTCTTCCATTGTACGGATATAGTACATTTTATTTATTCATTCATCAGTTGATGGACATTTAGTTTGTTTCCACTCTTGGGCTATTATTAATAATGCCGCTGTGAATATTCATGTGAAGTTTTTGTATGAACACATGGTTTCCATTCTCATGGGTATCTGCTTAGGAGTGGAATTGCTGGGTCCTATAGAAGCTCTATGATTAACATTTTGAGGAGCTGCCAAGCTGTTTTCCAAAGTGGCTGCACTATTGTATATTCCCACCAGGAATGTGTAAGGGTCCCAATTTACCCACCCCGTGGCCAGTACTTGTTATTGTCTGTCTTTTTATATTGTAGCTATCCTCCCGGTGTGAACTGGTTTTGAGCATTTCCCGGACTAATGTTGTTGAACATCTTTTCATCTGCTTTTTGGCCATTTGTATATATTCTTTGGATAAATGTCCAAATCTATTGTCCATTTTTAAATTGACTTTTTTCATTGTTGACTTGTAAGAGTTCTTTTTCTGTTCTGGAGATCAGACCCTTATCAGATATGTGATTTGCAAATATTTTCTTCCACTCCGAGAATTGCTGTAATTATATATTTTTACTTGTCTTTCCCCATAATATTGGGCTGTTGGTAGAGCTAAGAAACTCCACCAAAGAACAATGAATGATTCTGTTTTGCCACCTTTTGAAAATAAAAATGGATCTGAGTCAGATAGGCAGAAATGGATAATAAATTGCTGAGCAAAACCTCCCTAGCAAAAGATGCAAGATTGCCCACTGAAGCATCTTATATGTGAATCATATTTTCAAGTCCAATGAAACAAAAGACTGGAGAACAGATCTGGGCTTGCACCTGTGTTTCTGATGCAGTAAATATACTTTTCCGAAATCGATAGGGTGATTCTGCAGAGCCCTGTAGACGTGGTGCAATTATCACATTGAGAATTACAGTTGTCGAGTATTGATTTTGTCCTCTCAGCAAGTATTCACACACCTCCTTGTGCTGCTGTGCCACTCCAGCTCGGCTCCACAGACATAATTCCCATCAACCCCACCAAAATGACGAGTTAGTTTCCCAGCTGCTAAACAAATACTATATAATGGGTTGGCTTAAACAACAGGAATTTATCGGCTCACAGTTTAGAGGCTAGAAATCCAAAGTTGAGGTGTCAGCAAGGCAATGTTTCCTCCCCAAAGGCTGTGGCGTTCTGGGGCTGGCTGATGGAGATCCCAGTCCTGGGCTTTTCTGCCACATGGTGATGCGCATGCGTCATCTTCTCTTTTCTCTTCCAGACTCTGTTGACTTCCAGCTTCTGGCCATGCTCCCCATGGCTTCCACTTTCTGCATCCATTTTCCTTTGCTTATAAAAACTCCAGCTCTATTGGATTAAGTAAGGCCCCACCCTCCTCCAGTTAGGGCATATCTTAACTAATAACATCTTCCAAAGTTTTGATTTAAAAATGGGTTCACACCCACAAGACCAGAGGTTGGGGTCTCAGCATACTTTTTTGGGGGGGACATGATTCAGTCCCCCACAGAGTGGAATCCAGGTGAGGGAGGCACCAGCTGTGTCTTCACCATCAGGGCAGATTGGCTTGGAGAGTCTCAGATTTAGGGGCCAGGCAGGACAATATCACCCTGAAAAATGAAATCGAAGAAGAATTAAAAGAAATAGATAGGAGTCAACCTCCGTGAGGCTGCCTTGGGAAATAATCTGCACAGAAGAGGCTTTCTCATTTTGCAGATAAGACCTGGAGGCTTCTTTAATCCTAGATAGAGGTCCCAGGTCATGTCTGAGGAGGAAGACATCTATTTATAAAGTGGCTCTTGTAAGATAAACAGTTACCTTAGAAAGTGTAATTCACTGACTGACTCAACCATCCATCCTCTCATTCATTCATCCACTCATTCATTCATTGGAAAAATACTTGCTGAACTCCAGTGATATTCCAGGAAGAGCCTGTGCTAGGGCTGGGAAATGAGTAATAAACAGCTTCTCCGGTCAAGGAACTTGTGGTTTCCTGGGAATCCCAGGCTGGGAGGCAAATGAATCCAAAGAAGAGCTAGAGGTGGTGAATGGCAGTGGGCTGGGCTGGGGCCAAGGGGGCAAAGGAAGGTGGCTTAGGAGTGGCTTCAGGAAGCCACTGGTAGGCAGTCAGGTTGGGTGCAAGCCTGCTGGGAGGTGTGTTCATCAGGTAGACTGGTGTATTGCAGGGTTGGTGCGGGATGCTCAGGGAGTCTGCTGTGAGGGGGCATGTGGGCTGGCAGGACACGAGGTGGGAAAAGGGAAAGTCAGTTGGCAGTCAAGGTCTGCTGCCCAGCACTTAGCTCCGATTTTGGGGAGGGCTGGAGGTTGGGGAGGGTGCGTTCTGGGACCGACCCCTTTGCAGGGCTGGTCTCAGGGTGGGGTGTTGGGATCTGCGTGCTGGGTGGTTGAGTCTGCCTGGGGCGACTGTTCTGTTCTCTTCTCTGGGACCTCATTAGCCAGCTGTCATGCTGACTTGTCTTTTAAACTACATCCTCCATCTGGGGCCAGGGGTAGGAATGGACTGATTGGAACATGGTCCTCAAACCTTTTGTTCTCAGGACTCTGAGACTCTTAGCTGTTATCGAGGACCCCAGAACTCTTGTGCTTTCATAGGTTATATCTGTTGATATTTACTGTTAGAAATTAAAACAGACATTTTAAAACCATGAGAACACACAGGCATGGGTCCCGTTAGCCATCAGTGAAGATGTCACACGTCATGTAGAGACCCCACTGAAAGCTCGTAAGAGAAGGAGGAAGAAAAGGCCAGTAAGTTCTCAGTGTTGCTATGATAATAGTTTTGGCCTCACAGACCCCCGAAAGGGTCTTGGGGACCACACTTTGGGAACCCTGTTGGATTAGTGGCAATACCAGATCACCTTCTAATTTAACACTGAGCCTCTTAGGGACTTCCCAGCATAAGTCCCCCATCCACCGGTTTGGGAAACCTTGAGGCCAGGTGCTGTGCGCGGCCTGGATGAGGCGAGGGCATGGAGACAGCACCCAGCAAGGCAGGCAAAACCCCTGCCTTCTGAAGCAGAGATTTACATTCCAACTCTGACTGGTTCTGGGATGAGGGAGGGCCCCAAGAAGCCAAGCCTGGGGCAGGGGTTCCCCTGAGGAGGTGAAGCCCAGTGCAGAGCTGAGGAGGAAGAGGAAGTCTGCCAGGAGAAGAGCATCTAGGCAAGGGAACGGGTACACAGTGCGTGAGGGGTAGGGGGGCTACTGGAGGAGGGGCGCCTGCCTCCTGCCACCACAGCAAGGGCCTGAGGGGAGGAGGCCATCCCTGAGGACCACCCCTCTGCACGTCTTGGGGCGGGGGGGGGGGGTGTCCCTCGCCCTCTACGACGGCCTCTAAGGTTCCTGGTCAGATGCTTCTCTGTCTGTGGGCCTCCCTGTCCCCTGTCAAATCCTCTGTCCCTCACACCTCAGTTCAGCCACCTTGTCCACCTCTGATTCCCATCGTACCTCTCCCTGAAGAATAACGGAAGCTTCCGAGGAGCTGGGCACTGCTCCCCGGGCTTTGACCAACCCTGCGGTTACCCCATCTCACAGAGCACAGGTGTGAGCTCATAAAGCCTAGATGGGTCGAAACCCCCCTAGGCACGGTGGCTGCTCTCCTGAAGTGACTGTGTAAGCTGTGAGGTCCCTTGCCAACAGGAGGTATTGATTTTACTGGGGTTAAAAGAAAAGTACTGGGGCTTGTACTTTTCAAGGCCTGGGCTGGGGATATTGGTTTGAAGCAAGAACAAGAGATGAAGAGAGCATGGTTCCAAAGAAGATGGTCAAAAGACCCATCCCAGAGCCTTTGGAGAATGGAAATGAGCTCCATTGGGCCGCTGTTCTAATTCCCTTATCTCTGATTTCCTGCCAGGGCTGGCTGGCTTCTGAGCTCCGCAGAGGCTGGATGGTCTCTGTGCAGTTGGTCTGAGACCAAGAACTAATACATGTGAGTAAATGACGAGAGGGACTTGATGCAATGTGGTCCCCTGATGATGAAAGGGGCCACGTGAAGGTCAGTTGTGAGAATATTTGCCACTTCTGGGCATCCCCAGTTGCCTCCTGCTTTGTGGGTTTTTCCCATTAGATCTGTATTTACTTGTAAGTGGAGAACTGGGAAGTTTTTCAAAGGGAAGCAATTTGCATAAGATGAAGGGAAAACAACTGGGGATAAATAGCTCAACTGGCAATGGGAAATAGCCTCTGGGTTGAGAGATCTTTAACCTTGTCTGAGCAAGCAGAGGGAATTTGGCTTCTGTATCCTCTTAGAGAGAGAACCCTCCTGCCTCCCTGCAACGGCTAGACCCTGGTGTGAAAGAGCCTAAAACCAACCCTGGGCAGTTGAAGACTTTGGCAGAGAGAGGTTTATTTTCTCTATCTAGTCAACTTTTGTGTCCCTCCTTGTCCAAGCTACCATGGTTTCTGTCCCCTGGACTCTTGCAGTCACCTCCTGTCTAGTCTCCTACTTCTGCACCCCCCTCCCCTCCCCAGTTGGCAGCCACCAGTGTGACCTTCTAAAAATATGGAGCGAGTCTGATCACACTCTGCACAAGAGCTTCTGGTAAGCTTCCCCCTCCCTCCAAAGGGTCTTACCATGGGCATTTGTGATCGAGGCCATTCTGCCTTTCTAACTGCATTTCCTGCCAGTCCCTTCCTTATTTTCAGCCACACTGGCCTCTTTGCTACTCCCCATGTCAAGCTGATTCCCAACCTCAGGGCCTTTGCAACTGCCGTCTCACTACCTTGAACCTTCTTTCCCCAGATATCCTCATGGCTCACTTCCTTACTTGGTTCTGGGGCTACTCAAGTATTCCTTATCAGAAAGGGCTTCCCTAATGGCTTTATATAAAGTAGTACCCTTTCCCCTGCACTCCCTGTCTCCATATTTTGTTATTTATATGTTTGCTTTCTGCTCTGCTGCACCAAAATGTAAACATCCTAAAGACAAGGACTTTGTTGACTTCCCTGCTGTATTTCCAGCACATACCGCAGTGCCTGGCACATAATAGGTACTCGCCTATTTTCATGTGGTATAAATGAAAGTGAACGGTTGAGTCTCCATCTTCCCCATCTCATCTACACCTGCCCTGTGTCTGGACCACACACACTCAGCATTACCCTGTTGTGGCATCCTGGAGCAGAGAGGAGCTTTGGGTTTCAGCAGCCATGGATTTGAATTTAGGCTCTGCCATTTCCTAGCTGGGTATTGCTGGGCAAGTTAACTTCCTGTCTGAGCCTTCATTTCTTTACTGGCAAAATAGAGAGAACATGCCTCACCTTGTAGGGCTGTTGGAGGATTGGCATTCTGGGTGTTTAGTATTTGTTAACCATTATCCTTTGTTAATTCAGTCTTAGATAAACAGAAGAAAGCTGTTTTTGTTTTTTTGTTTTTTTTAAAAAAAACAGCTCTCTTGAGGTATAATTCACAGACCATAAAATGTGCCCTGGGTTAATACATGCATAGAGTTGTGCAACTTCAGTATAACCCAATTTGGGAATATTTCCATCACTCCAAAAAGGAACCCTGTACCCATTAGCAGTCACTCCATAATCCTCCCTCCCTCCAGCCCTGGACAACCACTAACCTACTTTTCTGTCTCTATAGATTTGCCTATTCTGGAGATTTCCTATACATGGAATCATACGCTATGTGGCCTTCCATGACCACTTCTTTCCTTAGCGTAATGTGTTCGAGGTTCATCCATGTTGTAGCATTTATCAGCGCTTCATTCCTTTTTATGGCTGAATAATATTCCGTAGTGTGGGTATGCCTCATTTAGTTTAGCCATTTATCCATTGATGCATGATTGGGTTTTTTCCAGTTTTTGGCAATTGTGAATAATGTGGCTGTGCATGTTCTTGTATCTGGTTTTATGTGGATCAGGAGAGCTTCTATTGGATCCCTCCAAACCAGTTCAGGATGTCTAGGGACATCGTCTTTGAACGGTGTTCATGGCTTGAGCCAGATGCCAAATCCTCTAGTAACATCTGATTGTGCTTTAGTTGCACCTAATTCAAATTAAGGTTATATTTTCAGTGAGCTACTTTACTAATCCCAGAGACACCCTTTAGATAGAGGATTGATTTTTTCTTTATCGTTATTGTATTTTTTAAATTTCTTTATACAACTAGCTGTTATTCACTTGATTTTGCCACCTGTTATCCCCCTTCTTGGCTCCTAAGGGTCTAGTCTTCTTGATGCCTCTCCTAGCACGTACTCTGCGAGCCACATGGCTTTATCTCACCCTGTCTCAGGAGCTGGACTGCATTCCTTTTTCCCTTGACTGGCCCTGTTCTCAATGGAACTTACGAATCACTCTGAGAATCCTTGACTTAAAGCAGACTCGTCTGAAATGTGATCTGTGAGTTTTCAGTTTATTTCATTGCAGTCAATTTCTTTATCATCTAATTTCATTATTCACGACCTCAATAGAACTGCACAGGCCATTTCTAGAAGATTCATTAAGTCTTGCCAGTGATAAGAGAGGCAGCATTGGGACCACGATACCAAGTCCCAGTGTTTGAGCATCTCAGAATTGTGCTTCTCCTTTTTCTGAAGGAAGACCTGTTGCCTCTGGTTCTGTTCTGAAGGGCGTATGCCACAGTGGCGCCTCTTCTCAGAGGATGATGTGTTGGTGCAGGGCAGCAGCTCTCTGGTTCTACTGAGGAAAGGAAGGCTGGTAGGAACAATTCGTGCCAGGCATGGGAAATGGTTAAAAAACACTCCAGTCCAAGATGTGCGGGATGCTGGAGATGAAGCATACCTCATTCGTAGAGCGCTTTTCAGTGCATTTCCCTGAGCATTTTATTACACACCCTACCCCAGGGCCTTTGCACTTGCTCCTCCACTTCATTCCAGCCTCTACTCAGATGTCACTCCATCAGAGAGACCGTCCCTGAGCCCCCTTCCCCCCCACACCAGCCATCTTCAATCTCTGTCCCCTTAGCTTGCTTTTCCTTCATAACACATATCTCCACTTCGCATAGTACATATTTTTTGCTTATTGTTGTTTGTTTCCCACCAGAATGCAAGCACTCAGAGAGCACACTGTTCCCTATTGCATCCCTAAAGCTTAAAACAGTTCTCAGAATATGGAAGACACTCAGGAAATCTTTGCCGAGTGAATGAACGCATGCATTTTGTTTATATGAAAACCCTGGGCAAAGACGATATTATTCCCATCCTGTAGGGAGAAGTAGGCAGACCCAGAGGAGTGGAGACGAGTATTTCAGGTCACAGGGTAGCACTGGCTGAGTCATGAGTTGAGCCCAACTCTTCTGTGTCCCAGCGTAGCCGTCTTCCAGGTTTGCAGGGCCCAAGAAAGTCCTCTGTAGGTCTTTTGGAGGTTTCCAGAAAATGCCACAGACTACAGCAGGAGATGGCACATGAGGTGGTGTCTGGAGTAGAAATTTTAAGAGTTACGGAGCAAGGATTTCCTGTGACCTGAGAGTGAAAACAGGAAACAACTGAAACTGGAAAAACACAATGCGAGATGCTCGCTGCAGAAGGAGAGAGCCAGCAGCAGAATAGAGGAGCCCCAGCGATAACATTTTGGGGGTCTTGTGATGAACACTGGCAAAACTGACCCTGCGGGTTCATTTCAGGCTGTCCCCTCCAAGCCCCCAACAATATATCCATATGTATCTGTCAGTGAAGGGAGAAGGGATGGCAGGCTCCAGATGATTAACTGCTGAGTGTTGTGCTAATGAGGACAAGGCATAGATAATGAGGGAAAACACCCCCAGAGTCACGTGGGAGCCGACGGTGCGATGCAATGTATGATTTTGTTGCAATAGGTATGAATTGTATGGATGGGGAAAACTTTTTTTTCAGTTCTGTGAAAATAGCAGGAAAAGGGAATTTATGGTAGCACCATGAAACTTGCTCAAGATTATACATTTATCTGGAAGGATCTGCAAATCATATGATGTCTATGTGAGTAAAGTCCCAAGCAGGTTGTCCTGGTAGGTGGGCTGCTTTCCTCCAAGCGGTGGCTCTTTCCATCTTGGCATTTCCTTTTAATATATCACTTTCCAGGTTGCTGTGCTCACCTGCAAGAAGCTGGTAGAGGAGGAAGGGGAGTGGGACATTCTATGGACGGGCTGGACCCTGAAGTGACACATGTCACTTCCACTCACATTCCGCTGGCCACAACTCAGTCCTGTGAATGTACCCAGAGGCTGGGAAATGGAGTCCAGCTGTGCACCTGGGAAGAGCAGTGCAGGCTCAGCGAACAGCTGGCCCTCCTCTGCCATAGCAAGTCAACATTTTCAGCATAATAACACCTTTAAATTATAAAGTGCCTTGTGTTCTTTAGAGCCTGTTCTTGAAAATTATTTCCTCTGTCCTCACAGGAAAGGTGTTTTTATTCCCATTTTGCAGATGGGGCTATGAAGACTTGGAAAAGTGAAGTACACTGCTCATGACCACAGAGCAGGGGATGCCGGAGTCGGGACTAGAATCCAGACACACGGAGGTCTTACCCTGTACCTCACCCTGGACTTCATTCTCATGAGTTCTGAGTGTGGCCAGAAGTGCTGGCTTCAGATCTTTCGAAAGCCTGTGTTGGGCAGGCTTTGGGGAGGAAGGACACTCTGGGGATCTCGTTTTTTTGGTGACAACACGCAGACCAGGGGAGAGTGGATGGTGAGAGTCTCTAGAATCTTTTGGGAAGAGAAAGAGGTATACATGGAAATCCAGTGCCCCAAATAACAGGATAATCAGAGAGTAGGCGTGTGACTAAAGGACAAAGCTCCTGAGGATCCCCTAGTGCATGGAAACCCCTAGTGCATGTCTCCTTAGGGAGCCTCGAGGAGATGTTCACCCCTCTTGATGAGTTAGAAACCTGAGATCCTGCTCGAATCCCTAGAATCCTTTTGGTACCGAAGGGGACTTTTAAAACCAGACCTGGCAGGTCAAAATAAATATCCTCCATTGTAAGGAACAACTCCATTTGGGCTTCAGAGGCTTTCTCCCTTTCAGGCTCTCTAAAAATACCCTCATTGATGTAAAACACATGTTGGTCATGAACCCGCTCTCTAGTCCAACTTCCCTTCACTTTCTTTCGCTGTGTCGCCAGCCTTTTCCTTCCTCTTCTCAGCCTGGCCTCTGCTGGGAAGTGGTTGTTGGCAGGCCTTGCCTTAGGGAGACCCTTATCAGGATGTACAGAGTTGGAGAAGAATGCTTTGCCCATGGGTGCACTTGGAACATGGGAAGTTAGCAAAGGTGTGTGAGTGTGTATGTGTGTGTGTGAGTGTGGCATGAGTACATTGGAGGGTGGTTCTGAGGAGCTCTAAATGTCTCAAAATTGCTTCTACTCCTGGGGGTATCAGAAAGGAATAAGCCATAGACCTTTGAGGTGCTCAGCCCTGAGGACGTTGATTCCTACTTCCAGCTCTTCTTGAGAGAGAGAGGGAAGCCCACTCACGGTCCCGGAAGGGGGCTCTGTGAAGCTTGCTGTGCTCAGTGGCTCTCGGTCAATTCCTTTAGGAATCTGCATTTCTTCGGGGCCAGGTTTGCTCAGTGAGTCACCCGGAAGGCATCGTAACCTCATCCTTTTGGCAGCCGCAGGGTGTTTGGCCCAGCTAATTATGGGCAGCTCTGATTAGAAGTAACAAGGTTGAGTTGAGATAGATGGAGAAACAGGCAGAAACGGGGGCTCCAGCTGGCTGTGCCCGCAGCGCGGCTGCACCCGTGACTCAGGATGAGGTCAGGACATTTTTACTTTTATGCCAGAGAGAGGAATTGAGGCTTTGTTCTGACCGAGGCCAGGGCTGATGCCAGTGCAGATGGAGAAGTTCACAGCCAGGGAGTGGAGAGAAGGACAGCCAGAGTTTAAGCTGAGGATGCTTCTGATTACCTGTTACAAGTTTCCCCTGAGAGAGACATTTTTACCATGAGTCTCAGCATCTCTCAGCCAGATATTCTTTCCACTGCACAAAAGGCAAGTCCGTGTCCCCCGAGATGCATGGGGCAGAGAAACCCCTGCTGGAGCCAGGCACAAAATTATAGTTCTGAGCAGTTTGGGATATGACCCAGTGGAGTGGATGACCAGCACCCAAATTTTCTTGGCTGTGGTTTGCATTAAAACACTGGGCAGAGAGAGGCTTTCCAAATGCAAAATTTAGGAGCATTTATTTGAATGGGTCCCAGAGGAGCAGTAACCATTCTCAGATCCCAGTTAACCTGGGGGTGTGAGAAAGTCTCAGCAGTGGAAGGATTCCATGCCTAGGCCCTGGTGACACTTCCCAAACCAAGCAGCAGGCGTGCCTCATGTCAAGAGCTTGTTTCGGCCCGGGGTGGAACGATAAGGCAGTGCTTTGCAGAACGTGAGAAAGTTGAGCCCTTGCTTTTGCAACGAGTTTGGCTGCTGCGCCACAAATCACATTTTACATGGCATTTTACTTCCCTCAGGCTGCTTTTTGGTCATGGAGAAGACAAAAGCTGTGTGCAGCATTTTTTTTTTCCAGCAAGCTAGACGAGACATAATTTGGGTTTTTTGTTTTTTTTGTTTTTTGTTTTGTCTTTCTTTTATTTGGCACTGCCTATGTTCTCAAGAGACTCTTGCCCCCTCTATTTTAGAACATAGCGCGACTCCCCAGGATGGGAGTTCAGTATTTTCCTGTTTATTGTGTGGGTCTCTTCCCACTGATATAACATGCTATGACAAGATGAACACTTACATACTCCTCTTTCAAATGAACTTCATAAATGGCTTTAAAACTAGATCTTTATAAATCATCTAGAAGAGCTGGACTCTGAAGAGGTTTGAAATACCTTAATCTATTTAAGATGCTTGTGCTTTCCTTTTTAAATATGGACAGAAGTGATTAGGTGATTGAAGTCTATGTCTACATAAATCTAATGAACTCTTTCGTTTGCATTTATTTCAGATATGAAATAAAAGTGCCCAGTGATAAAAGAGCTTTTTAATTAGCAGAGCCTATGGAAGCAGTGCAATAAAGCAGAGAGTACAATTTTGTCATATAATCGCTCTTCGCAGCGGTGAACAGTGGTATAAATTACTCCATCCAAGTAGAAGTGCTTCCCCACCTGAAGCTTTATATGGTGAGCCATAGTAGAAGATCCATCCTGATTATGCTTTTCTTTGGACCCTTTTCATCCAGGAGTCACATATTCATATTATACAGATAATCCCATCCAAGGTGCATTCAACCCATTTCACAGATGGACTAGCCATTTGGTTCTGGTCCTGTTAACTTCTGGATTCTATTATCAATAAATTTTTCTGTATATTTAAGAAACGCCAGCTATTAAAGCACAGTTTTCAGCTGTGTGTCTTTCAACCAGCCAACCATTTGGGGCCCACTAGGACATAATGGCAGGATAAAAGGTCAAGGTCAGTCCTTCAGCTCTCTCCCAAATCCCACCAGCATGACGCTGTCTTACTGTCTGCTTTACAAGATTTGGTAGCAGGTACCAAAAGGCACGAGAACATGGCCCGTCCATGGGTAGTTAAAACAAGAGGAGGCTTTCACACCCCTCCTCTCCTCCCATTCCTGCAGAGAAGCACGGTGGCTTTGACATGCTCAGGTCTTCTTTCCCCTCTGAGTGCCTTCTTTTTTCATTCTGAGCATTGTCTCTATTCCTCGGAAAGTGCCCAGGCAAGCAGCTAACACCCCGTCCATCAAAGTGCAGCTCACACCTGCTTTCTCAGAGGAAAAAAATCATATATGACAGCAGAGAAGAGGGCGTGCCCCGCGTTCCACTCCACGATTGGAGTCGGGGGAGAGTTGTCTGCCATCCCTCTCCCCACTCTCGTCTCCTCTCACTTCTTCACCAGAGGGAATCAGTGCAGGGGGAGAGGGAAGAGAGAATCCTAGCTAGCATCGTTCACGTGAGTGCTGTCGAGCCCACTGTGAGCTTTCTCTGCCGAGTCCTGCTGGGATGATCAGAGCCAGAGCGGCAGTGCATGACTGTCCCCCGGATGTCCCTGGCCTGTGTTTATTATGTAGCATGAAGGTGTCACTGCTTGAACAGTGCCTCCGATTCATCACACGGCAAGACGAATAGGGCTCCGTGAGCCAACACGGGACCAGTTGCCCCAGATTCTGGTGCTGATCAAAAGGACGTGGAGTCACAGGGAGCAGGAAGGAACTGGCATGGAGACCAGTGACCCCACCTGGGAAGCTTTATTTCCCAGCCCTTTCTGCCCATGCCCCACACACAGACAACGCGATGCTCACGCACCTACACATAGCATTCGCACGTGGGCACGCACGTGCACGGTATTTACACTAGGCACTCGCAGATGTGCCCATCGTCCTTTTGTCCCAGCAGCCGCTGCTGTGCTACTTTCAGTTACCTTTGGGGGACATGCTTATTCCTGCCGCTATGCCCTGCCCATGCTGGTGCCTCTACGTGGAATGCCCTTTCCCCACCCAGTGTGTCTGGCAAAGCCCCGTTGCCCCGTGTGGAGTTGACTCCAGAGTTGCCTCCCCTATGGAGTCTTCTCTGCCCCCACCTCCCCTCTACACAGCATGTAGCATCGTCACCCCTTGTCATTGTTCTGTGGCCTTGCACCTGCCACTCATGCACCTGTCTCCCCACTGCACCTTGAGGGGTAAACACCTTTTCATTGCATGTAGCACATACAAAGTCGGCACATGTGGGCAGTTAGCAGACATTTGTTAAATGAATGAATGAGTGAATGAATCATTTCTTTCTCTTTTTTTTTCTGGCTTTGGAATAAATAGCCACTCTATGTGGAAACTAAGAACGAATTGTTCTTGTGGAGTAAAATTTCTTTCTCCTTTTATGATTGTCTTTATATCAAGAGCACTACCAGAATCTACCTCCATTTGGTGCCCACCAACCTATCTAATTGCTTTTCTGGTGAAGGTGATCCACACCAGACCTTGCACCTGCCAGACTTTCCCCTTGGCTCTCCCAAGAGAACCGCCTGTGCTCCCACAGAAGGGATTTAGCTGAATCTCCTGGGCTCCTGGGGGTGGAGCCGGGGGCATAGACCCAGAGTGAGTGGTGGGGAGTTGGGCAGGGTTAGTCCTTTGAATTACTGACAGGGGAGCTGTAGTCAGTGTGGATTCTAACTTCCTAGCTAGTTCTTCTTTATGGGTCAAAATTCCCTAGCATGACATTTGCCATGGTGGCTGGAGAAGTATAACACTCTTCTCTCTCAGCTAAATGCAAAAAGGCAAAAGACTTTTCTTGTTCATCCAGAACATATAGCTCCAACAGAAAAATATGTCTCACAACCGTAAAAAAGGCATTGGCATTGAACTCTAGTACCCTTTCTCCAAGCCATTCAAAATGCATGTTTGGTTTACCTGCCTGGGCTCTCTTGATGTTTGGGTGTGTCCCTGCTCTCAGCTTCCTAGACTAAAGGACTGAGGCCATATATTTGGGGAGCAGCAGGAAGTTGTGTTCAGCGGAGAGAAGGAGAGAGCAAAAGCTATCTGCAGCATTTGCCACAGATCAAGCCAGCCAGCATACCCGGCAGCGAGTCAGTCCTGTTTGTAAAGCAACTGGGTATTTTCAAATGCTGGGTTCTCCATAGAGCGAGTTTCTAAAGCAGGAGGTTCTGGGACTGGGAGGGCACCCTTTAAGTGTCTGCTCCCAGGCAGTGGTGGGGTCCCACCTGCCTCTCAGGTGACACCTCTGCATTGCTGGCACAGCCTCCCTCCTCCTTTGCCTCTAGCTTGAGCTTTTGCATTTCATGGTCAGCTGGTGAAAAACAGAAACCTGCCCCTCCCATCCCACCAAGTAGTGGGGACTACAAGCAGGAGGGCAGCCTGCCTTCCCTGGCACACACTGGAGCAGGAGACGGGAGCAGTGGGTGGTAGAACAAGCAAAGACTCCTGGCTCCGGGCAGAAGACAGAGGCTGACATGTGGCCTTGGGCAGGTCACTTAGCCACATAGTCCAATTCTCCTTCCGTAGCACTGGGCTACTGGTAATATGCATTACACATCATCAAATTAGCAACATGGCATTATTTCTCCAAGTGTGGCCAAGCAGTCTGCAGACTGGTCCAGAATGCAGGAATGGGTATGCTGATTGTGGGGAGGTGTCCCAGGCTGCTCAGGGGTGGCGAAGGAAGGTGGTGGTGAGGTGACAGAAGATGCAGACTCTTCCCACAGAGGAGCTTATGCTAAGTCTGCTCAGTTTTATCTTGAGAGCAGGGTGCAGAGTTATGTCATGCCTCAGGGCTGCTGTCTTATGTGGATTTCTGAATCTTGAATCCAGGATGGATTCACTGTGAGCTGCCATCTGAGCTCCAAATGGAATCACTCTGTCCTTGTGGAGCTGTTGGGTGCTGCCCCTCCTTAGAATCCTCACTGAGTTTTACTTCGCTCTGCCTGGAGGGAAGAAAGCATTGCATTTCCTTCCTTTGTCCCTGTGTCCCTCTGACACACCTAGAGGGGGAGGCTCTGAGCCAGGAAGCTGGGTTGGGAGCTTTGCTCTACTCCTCCTCCTATATTGGGGTTGCAAGCTACTTTGCCTCAGGTTCTTTACCCTTTAAAATGGAAATGCTCCAGGACAGTACCCACCTCTTGGGGTTGTCAGGAGGATTAAATGGCCTTCTAGAATTGTGCAGATATTATTTCACTGTCTTTGATATATTGGGAGATCAGCCACAGATCAGCTTGATTTCTGCTCTTGGTATGCAGGGGATGTGTTTAACTTGCCTGCTTGCTCGTGCGGATGGTTTCTTTAACCTTGAGGTCACCTGGGTGGGTGTTCATTCATTTTCCTGGGAAACTGATGATTCGCTTGCATTGAGTCTTTTTGTCCCTGGTGTTGGGGATTGAACCATGTCCCCCACAAAAGACACGTGCTGGTCCTAGACTACATTGCCATGAGAGTAAACATGCTTGTAAATAGGACCCTGGAAGATGGTATTGCCAGGTAAGGTGTAGACTCACTTGTGAATAAGCTCTTCACAGATCCTATTTGGATGAGGCCGAATTGAATCAGCCTGGGCTTTAATCCATGTGGCTTATCAGGATATGAAATCTAGACAGAGACGCAGGCTACTGAGCTGGAGAAGGAGAAGCCACATAATGGAGGCTGAGATGCAAACCAGGGAATCCCAAGGATTGCAGCAAGCCAGCCCCAGTTCGCTTTAGACAGGGAGAAAGCAGGGCCTATCGAGACCTTGGTTTTGCACATCTAGCCTCCCAAACCACAAGACATTAGGTTCCCATTATGTGGTATTTGTCGTAGCAGCCTCGCAGACTGAGACACCTGAAGAGGAAGTGTTCAAAGCTGATCTTTCCACCTCTTCTCTCGATGTCCTCCTCTTACACCTCTCCCTGTATCTTCACATTTTCCTGTTCTGCCACCATAGGCCACATCACCGAAGAACCCTCCTGCTCCCCTTCTACCGTCTTCTTTTTCCCTTCCCCAGTTAAACTCCTTGAATAGCCAGTTGCACTTCCTGGGTCTGCTCCTCTTGCCCATTTACGCCTCACTTTACTGCAGTAGGAAAATGCCTGCTGTGGTCGCCAGTGTCCTAGACACTAAATCCAGTGACTCTTGGTGGCCCTTCTCTAGCTCTACTAGTCACAACAGTACATGGAGTTGCTGCCACCCACTTTTTGAAATTCTCCCCTCCTTTGATATTTCTAACATAATTGTCTCCTGTTTATTCTCTAGCTTCTCTCAAGTGTTTCTTCAAAGTTTCCTTCAAGGTCTGGTCTTCCTTGGACAATCCCCCAGAAGTTTCTGGTCCCCTGGGGATTCATCTTCAACCACTTGCCCACTCTCCCCATGGGTGATCGCCTCAATTCCCTTGGCTTCCATTATCCCCTCCATTCACTCCCCTCCTTAAACATGGCTCCCGTCACGAACCTTCCCTGACTCTTCCCCTCCCCAAAACTGAGGTCAGGCCCCTCTCCCACACGCTTTCATAGCACTCTGTTCATGGGCTGCCTGCATCTATATCAGGGCCCACCACCTCCTAGCTGGGGGACCTTGGGCAAGTGCCTCACCAGCCTCAGTTTCTTCATCTAAAACTGGGATATTGAGAGTGCCTGCCTTATAGGTTTGCTGTGAGGATTAATTGAGAGAATGTACATAAGTGTTTAAAACAGTGACTGGCACATAATTAAGCACTCAATAAAACCTTGCTGCTAGTAATGCCAGTCTTGCTAGTATTAGCACGAATATCTTTCTGCTCTGCCAAACTTCCTTCTTGAGGGCACAAACCATATCTTTTTACTTTTTTAAAACCCCCTCACCACCAACCCTGCCACCATGTGTCTGAAGTATATAATAGAAGCATAAAAACACTCTTTAAAAGCTAAAGGATGGTTGGGGAATGGGTGTAGCACAATGGTTGAGTGCCTGGTTCACATGTACAAGGTCATGGGTTAAATTCCTGGTATCCCCTAAAAAAAAAAAAAAAATGGATCAACTGAAGAATGGATAAACAAAATGTGGTATCCATACAATGGAATATTATTTAGCCACAAAAAGGAATTCTAACACCTGATACAGCATGAATGAGTTGTGAAAACATTATGCTAAGTGAAAGAAGTGTAGTGTTCTTTGAGTCCATTTATATGAAATATCCAAATTAGGCAAATTCATAGAGGCAGCAAGAAGGTTGGTGGTGTTGCCATGGGCTGTCGGGGCCAGGGGGAATGGGGAGTGACTGCCTAATGGGTATGAATTTTCGTTTTGGAGTGATGAAGTGTTCTGGAACTAGATAGTGGTGGTGGTTGCTAAATATGCTAAATGTCACTAATGGTAAATTTTATGTTCTATGTATTTTATCACAATAAAAAAAGTAATGGATGGGTGGGTGGATGGATGGATGGATAGATGGGTATGTGCAAAGCAGTTACTGCCTGAGCTTTCTGCCAGTGAAATGGGACCAGTGACCAATTCCTGGCTGCTGGCCTTGGAGGTGGCATGCACCTGGGACCCCCTGTGTTACTTTGATGACCCAAGTGCTTTAGCTTTCAAGTTGCTGGCTTCCCTGGCCATACCCTCATGGCCCATCGAGAGAATTGAAAGCATCAAGGATGTGACCATGCATTCCATGTTGTAGGAAACACTCAAAGTCCTCATTTCCTGAGAAAGCAAGTTAGCTCAGTAAGTCTGGGGTTTTTAGCAAGGAAGGAAGAAAACATTGATCATGTACCCCAGGAAGATGGAGCTTTCAGGCATTTTGGTCAGAAAGATCAGAGGGAGATCTTTTTTTTCCAAGCACACCTTGTTAGAAATATTCTTTAATGGTCGAGGTTAAAAATTTATATTCTAAGTGATCCTCCCAAATAGACTCTAAACTCCTTGAGGAGGGACCTGGACTCTTTTGCATATCGTGTCTCCTTGAACCTTGCATGGGGCCAGGCATAGAGCAGATACTCAGTAAACATTGAATATTGACTCCAATATTGAATATAGAAATATTGATTATTGAATCAGATAGTGAACCAGATAATCTCCTAATAAAAAGAACACCATGTGCTTCTTCTGTTTTTCTCTCATCGCCCAAATTTCTGAGGCTGTGTGGGATAAGGATTCATGTCTGTTGGAGGTGATTTGTCGAAGATGAGTCCATAAGTCAATTACCTGAGTGCTTTTCACACCTGTGAATGATAGTCTCAGTTCTGTGACCCCCTGTAGCCCCATCGCTGTTTATGAAGATGGATGATTTCTGATTCAGATATTTCCAGTCCTTGAATTCTTTCTTTTCCCCAAAGAATAAAGAACTTTCATTCTTCAGTGAAAACGGTGCTATGCGTAAGACTGTGGCATCCACACAAGGAGAGAGCTTTCTTTAGAATGAAAGCTGGTGATCATTAGAGTGTCTAATTACCCAAACCACAAACTCATCTAAGCCCTGGTCCATGTTCCAAAGAGGCGTGAAGGATTTGAATGCCAGCTGAAGTCTTAGCATCTATTCTCCATTCAGGGCTAGTAGGGGAATGTGTTCTTATTTCCCCCTTCCTCAGTGGAAAACATTTTCCTTTTTATTCCCACTATAAAAATTGGATGTGGTGTAGAAATTTCCCACTAGAGTCAATTTAATAATTACCCAGGGGTTTGTCTTCTGGTAGTATATGCTAGTGATTTTAGGTTTTTAGAAAAAAATAAACTCAGAAATCATGAGAAGTCTCACAAAGATTCAGACTTTCCCCATAGTGTATCATCACCTTGTTCAGGGGTCAGCAAACTATAGCCCACAGGCCAGATCTTGGTTTTGTGAATGAAGTTATTTTGGAACACAAGTTCCCTCCTTTATATATATCTTGTCTATGGCTGCTTTCCCACGACAACAGTAAAGTCGAGTAGCAACAGAGACCAAATGTCCCGCAGAGCTTCAAATATTTACTCTCTGCTCACTATAGGAAAAGGTGGCTGACCCCAGTCTAGTTCAACTCTAAGACCACCCCCACCCACCCCATCAGTTGTACTTGTCCTCTGTTACTGGATACCAAAGTAAGTCTGCCATTCCCAATTCCCTTCACTTGGAGTAATGATCGTTTATGACTTTAGACATGCTGGTCAATCTCTCAGAGATACAGGCGCCCTATCTGCCAAAAGGGGATCTTTTTAGTGTTGTATGGTCTCCAGTGAATTTCCATATAAAAAGTACCTAGCAGAATGACTGGCAAATAGGAGACCCTCAATCTTTATTTCCCTTTCTTCTTCTTTCCTCCAAAACATGACCATTTATCCCTGAAAAAAAAAATTAGATGGTGAGATAAAGTAGTAGTAAATGTGTCGCCAGACTGCCTGGATTTAAATCACTGCCCTGCCACTTATTAGCTGTGGGAACTTGAGCAGGATGCTTAATCTCATTAAGCCTCAGTACCTTCCTCCAAAAATACTATCGTACTAGTTCCTAGCTCATGATGGATAGTCAGTGAATGGGTGATGGACGTAAAGTGCTCAGCCTCATGCCTTGCTCTCAGTGGATACTAACTGAATGGCAGCAGCTCTTACTTTCATCATCAGTGCTACCATTATTATTTTATTACTCGGGGTCCAGGCTATTGGTGGAGAGGAAACTCATGGAAACCCTCAGTTCCATCCACATTTGCCATTGTTGGCCCTCCCCACTTTTGTGGCCAACCCTCTGCCAGTGAGCTCCACTTTTGCAAACAAAGAAAACTTGTGTCTTCCTGGGGAAACAAATTCAGAGTTTAACCTAAAGACATCCCCGAAGGAAAAGCAACCGAGAGATTGGGCTTGCACATTTCTTTGAGATTTCCTTTAGACTCCCTGGTTTCTCAGCCAGTTCTCTCAGCCTTAGCTGCACACTTGGAGCTAGAGTTCCGTTTTCAGGTCTCAGGGCTGCTCTGGGGAGAGGACATGCTGCTCTGATGGGCCTTAAGTGACCGAAATTCTTTGATTTGTGCTGGTTGAGTCATTTATTCATTCAGCATTTATAATGGGCACAGAGCTAGCAAGCATTCATTCCTGGTCGTGACATTGAGGGGCTTGACTACTTGGGACATAAAACTAGGAGTTTTATGAAGGTATTGGAGAAGCAAGAACTTGGGTACTGGGAAACCTGAGAATTTTTCAATAATCCAAGGAAAGGATGGTGAATGGATTAATAGAGTGATGGAGTAGAGAGTGGGAGGCTGGGCTAGGCAGAGATGAAGCTTTGGTGGGTGTAAAGTTTCTAAGCTCATTCTGCTTTTGAATGGGATCTTTTAAACATAACCATAGGTCCCTCTTACTTCAGGGAACCTTCCACAAGATGTCCAAGCCTGGCTCCTTTGGCAGATTTCTTCCTCACACCCTGCAGCTGTTGTTGAGGACGGAGCAGGCAGGGTTAACTGACATGTGAGTGGAGTTTTCCCTGGTACCCAGGCAACCCTTGTACAAACACAAGCCCAGGAACTACTGCTTGTCTGTTTCAACAAGTGCTCAACAAAGGCAGTTGGCCTCCTTTTCCTGGAAAAATGAGGGCACGCAGTGACTCTAAAAAAGGAGGTGCCCCTTTGCTCTTGGGTCTAGGTGACTGTAACTCATGCACAGAAAGTTACATGACCCCCGATGGAACAGCGAGCCCGGCCGGGGCAGGAGGGCCAGCAGCTGTCTCTTTTTTGTCAAATGCTGGCCTGGGAGGACCAAAAATAGACAGTCCTGGGACCAGTATATGTCCAGGAAGTGGTGCAAGTTGCTCCCAGTTAGGGAGAGTGGGCCAGCATTGCTCGGAGTGACAGGCAGGCCGGGAAGGCAGAGACCAGGGCATGGCTGGTTGGGATGGAATGATTTGGATGCCAGACCTGCTGGGCCCTCCTTCCCCTCCTTGTGCTGGCCTCTGGTCCTGCCCCACTCCTTCTTGCTAAATGAGCACACTGCTTCCTGCTCAGAAAGCTCCATGGGATGCCATTGCTCACAAAGGAAAGTGTGGACACAGCACGCTTTTTCCTTTGGAAACTGCCCAGGTCTCCTTTGACTCTACCTCATGCCTCTTATGCTCCAGCCAAGTCAGACCTTGAGATTTCCCAAACTTGCCCATACTTTCCTACCTAGAAGCTTTTTACTCACGCTGTTCCTTTCCTTATGGAATGCTCCCTACCTATGAGTATCCATAGGCCCTTCAAGGACCAGTTCACATACCATGTCCATATATACAGAGGCCATAGAATTTCTCATCCAAACTGGGATGCTCTTGGAACAAAACTCACAATCCAGAACTGCCTGGGCACAGCTGGTCGTGAGATGACCCTACCCGAAAAGGCTTTTAGTAAAGGTACTGGGCCCATCCCTTCTCTGGTGCCCTAAATTCTTTCTTGGTAAAACTGTTGTGGCATGGACATCTGGGGAGACATTTAGATCCTGCCCTAGGTTCTAAACTCCTTGAACTCTCCTCCTTAGCACCATGCACAGCCCCTCTTGCCTAAGGATGGTGCTCATTTGTCGTCAGAACAGATGGTGGTTTGAAGCCGTGTGTACCCCAGAAAAGCATGTTCTTAAAGTTGATCCATTCCTGTGGGTGTAAACCCATTGTAAGTAGGATCTTTGGATGAGGCCATTTCAGTTAGGGTATGACCTACCTCATTCAAGATGGATCTTAATCCCCTTACTGGACTCCATTATGAACAGGATGAATACAGAGAGAAAAAAAGAGAAAGCCAAGGAAGCAAGAAGCTGAATTCTTTTTGAGCCAGAAAATCCTTTGTTCAACCAATATCTTGGGTGGAAATTTAAAATGAAATTCAGTAAAGTAGCCAAAGTTGGTTCTAGGTGAAAGGGATGTGGGGTTTAAAGTTCTGTGCACTTACCATCTGGTCCCCTCTACAGCATTTCTGAAGAATTGCCACCCCCTCACTTTACCTCCAGAAATTTAGGGGTGCTGCCCCTGCACAGAACGGTATCTGTTTGGGACCCTGGGAGCAGCAGCAAGAGCCTGGCTTCATCCAAAGGGGATCGTCCCCCCCACATGTCAGGAGGGAATAGGGACAGTCAGAAATAGCAGTCATGTTTTAACAAGCCGCGTTTTAACAAGATGTACTTGACTCTTCGCTATAGCGATCAATAACTGAGAATGCAGTCCATGCCAGGCACAGCCCAGGGTGCTGCTCCCGCATTAGGGCATTGAATTTTTGCAACATCTTCACTTTAAAAATGGCTGCCCCAGTTAAGAATTTTAATATCAAGGCCCAGTGCATTTCTTGCACAGTTTTCTTGAAGTCTGGTCCCGGGAGCCACTGCGTGGGAGGGCTGTTTATATTGGGAAACATCCTCTCTGGCCACACTCTTCCTCTAAATCCTTTGTTTGGTCTGATGGGAAAGCTGCCCCAGCCCAGCCCACTTGGAAGATTTCTCTCCAATTCTAACTTAATCTGGAATTGTCTCTCCTGGACAGATTGAGAGCTGAAACCCAGCCGAAGAAGCGTGAGCCTGAATTTCCCCTGAGTGCTCAGCACACTTTTAAAAGTAAATTACTTATTTCGGTCTTGAGGCGGAGAAAGCACATTTGTTTGGTTGTGGCATGGAGAGTCTATGGGGACTGTAACTTCGTGAGACTCAAGGTTTAATTTTTATGACAAAAAGCAATAAAACAAGACTTGATGGATGTCCACGCCATAGCAACATGAAATTGACTATGTGTGGTAGCAGAGACCCGGTGGAGGAAAGATGTAATTCATGCACATGGGCACAGAGCCTTGATTTTAGAAGATGGTTTTAGAAGTTGCTCAACCAGTGTCACCTGCCTGAACCCGTCTCATAGCTCTAATTTTGGTTTAGATGCTGCCATGTTTCATAGATGAATCCACATGTTGTGACTAGGCTGATAAAGTCAAGGCCAGCAGTCTAGATCAGTTGCTATGAAGGTGGTGAGGGGCTTGGGGAGAAGCTGGGTCTGATTCCTAGGCACACAGCCTTCGAGTTCGGCTGCCTCAACTCCTCACCCTGTCCTAAACCAAACAAGTGTTCTGTTTATTCAGACGAGGGGCCAGAGGGTCATATTTGAATTTGGTTATTCCCCCTGGAAAGGGGGGTTTAGACCTTCATTTTTAATTGCTTGTCTGGCCACGTCATGAGCTGTGTCGGTCTCCTTTTGTTGGCTTTTCTCAAGGACGGTGGCGGGAACTTGGCACCACCACATAAATCCTCTGTCCGGACTATTTCAAGCTTAAAAGGGAGAGAAAGTTTCGTTTGATAACCCCCGTCTTCCAATGGGTTAAAATAAAAACTTAAAGCAGATTTCCTACATGATTCAACCATCCTACTTATTTAGAGATTTACAAATCATTTTCAGAAGCCCAGAATGTCCTTAAAGTCTGGATAACTTTGAGCCTTTTTCTGGAGAGATAAGATGGTATATTTATGTCCCTATGTCTAGATAAGGGATTCCAGAAGTTTTTGCCTAGAACCCTTCAGTGAAGGATTTGATAAGTACTAATAATAACTGTATATTTATATATACATTATGTACTTGTACTCCTTTAGTGTAGAATGCAAATCATTAAAAAAGCAAAAATGAACATAAAAGGGAGGGAAAGACGAATTAGACAATATTTAAAGATCATGAAATTTAGGTGTTATTGACGGGAAGCCTGCTTTGTTAATAATAATAGTAAAAATCAGTCATGGACTCAGCTCAAATGGCAATCAGACATGTGACCAAGTCTCTAAGCACTCTGGTGGATAAAAAATCAGTAGTTAACATGCATCATAGAAGGTATAATTAGTCAGAAGGCACACTAGGTATGTCAATGCCTCACTAAGGGGCCCTTGGCCACACCTGGGGGTGATTTGGGATTTGGTGGTAAGGGATTAAAAGGAGCCATTCAGGAACACCTGTCTCAAATTGATTTTGCCTCACAAGCCCAATTCTGGGCTGGCATCTGTGACCTGACTGTAATTGTTTCTTATAGTGTCCAGACCTGGGGCTTCCCAGGTCCTGATGGGAAGGAGGTGTACATTAAAACAATGGCATTCATGGAAAGTCTGGCCTCATCAGACACAGAGCAAGTGAACAAATAGATCGATGAATTAAATTTATTAAAATTAAAAAAATTAAAAACCCAGTGAGCTAAAGAAAACTTTTGTTACGTGGGATGGTTCAGCGTAAGGAGTCAAAGTCAGAGAGCAGTTCGGAAAATAATCAGAACGCCTTTGAGTCTACTTCATTGGTTCTCGAACTTGAGCAAGAACCAGTACCACCTGGAGGGCTTGTTAAAAGACAGATTGCAGAGCTCCTGATTCAGTGGGTCTGGGGCGGGGTGGGAAAACCTACATTTCTCACGAGGTCCCAGGTGATACTGGTGAACCACATACCTTATAGGGCCAATGCAAGGCCGGACCATAAATCTTAACCCTGCGGAAAGAGAGGTAGGATATAGTCTGATCACGACTATGCCAAAAATTAGGGGCAAAACACATCAGGCTTTCATCTCTGCCTTACACCTACTTGGGTGTCCTTGACTAAGTCAGCCACCCTCTTTGTGTCTCCCATGTGGACATCAAACTAGGGCTCTCTGCAGTCTGGCCCTTCCCTGTCTGCTCATCTGACGCTGCTCTTCCCCAGGAGAAGCTGCAGGAACCACCACCTGCAGTTCTCCAGACACACCCCTTGCTGTGCATCCTCCTCTGCTGAGGCATGAACTTCTCTGCCTGGAATGTTCTTCCGCTACTTTAACCCACTGCGGACATTTATTCTTCCTCAAAAACCCTGCTCAGCTACTGCCTCCCCAGTAGGCTTTTTCCATCCTTCCCCATCCACACTCTTTCTGTGCCTGACCTCGGCTCCTGACACAGCACTTACCATGCTCTATTATAATTGGTCACGTATATATTCCCCTTACGTTTGCCTGAGCTATTCAAGGGCATCAGCCACATCTTCTTCCCAGTCCACACACACAAGATGCACAGGAAATATTTGTGGACTTGTATCATTGAATGACTTCATGAAAGCATCCCAAGATTTGTCAGTTGGTAATGAGAAATGAATAGAATGAAATCATGACCAGTAAGAGGAATACAGAGAACTCAAATAGCTGATGTTTGGAAGAGTTGCAGAGTCGTGGTGTGAATAAGATGGTAATTAAAAGATTTGCAGTAGTCCTGAGATTTCAATTTCATTGCCTTGCATCCCAGCGAAGTCCAAATCTAACTCTGCTTATATTAATTGTTTCGTGGAAGAAGCAAAGTCTTATTTATCTACTAATGAAAAGCAATTTGCAGATACCATCCCCAGGACAGGAGTGGATATCACAAAATGGTTATCTAAAAGCATCTGTAATCTTCTTTATATTGTATCATTGATGGGTTATCAAATGAATCTGAGAACCACTGACAATCTCCAGCTCTAACATAATCACTTGGGAAAATATTTGCCGACATGATAAGATGATGAGAATGAAAACTTCTGTTTACCTAAAACAGAGTAGCTGCAGAATCTTAACCATCTAGAAAATATCAAAATCCACTGCCGGATGGTCCATGACCTCAGTCCTGTGTGTATTGACAATGTGTGTGTGTATTCTGTACTACACATACAATAGATTTAAACATGGAGGGAAGAGGGTGACTTAAGGTGAAGGAAATGGGCCATTTCTTTCTTTGGAAGCAAACACTAGTGGCACTGTATACAGCAAGGCAGAATGGGGTGCTAGGATTTTGTGAAATTGCTTTTATAATGTAAGTTTTGCCTTCTTTCTAATCCAACTTTGAGCTAAGTAATAGCTTTTATTAAAAGAGGAGAAGTGGGCTATCGTGGCATTCTGTCAAAGGGGCAATGGAATTTAAGGTGGTATCCACAGTTGGCGGCTTTTCCCAGGAAATTGTGTTTTCGACCCACTGCTCCCACCCTCACCCTCAGCCTCACCTCTGCATCTCTCACCATCCTTCTTAGACTCTTTAGGTGGTTTCATTTCATCTTTCTTCTTCTTGCTTCTGGATGTCTCTCTGTCTCTCTCTCTCTATATATGTATTTATAAGTATATGCTCATTTATGTATTTCCATATGCCTCTGGGACATCTCCACTTATATGTCCAGCCTCAAAGAAAAAATCCTCAAACTGAGCACATGTACTTGAAATACTTGAAGCCCACCCCCCTTCCCAGAGGTTTCCTCTGCCTGCACCTGCCGTAATCATGCCTCCATGCCTTCCCCTCTGCCTTTGCTCTTGCTTAGAATCCCTCCTGCCCCCGCCCTGGAGTGGGGCTCTCAATCTCAAATATGTACAGAAGTGAGGAAGGGAATTTGAATGTGTGAAGGTGGCTGAGAATCAGATGAAAAATGGCGGCTGATCTTCGCCTCAGTGCTGGGGGTGTGTGACAGGGGCTGGTGAGGACTGTGGAGAACTGGAGAGCAGGTGTCCTGTCCAAAGGGGGCAGCTCAGACTCAGTTCCAGGCCCTCCTGGAGAAATTGGGCCCAGTATTATCAGTTTTCTTTATTTTTAAAGAGAATGCAAAATGTTTGTTTAATTTCCTAATTTTTAAAATATTAGCAGCTGTTTGCAATTAAAATCACCTTGTGGGCTCACATTGTGCAGATTGTTCAAACTGTGGCTTGTAAGTCATGTGTGGGCCTCAGCTGCCAGTTTGCAATCTCTGATCTAGAGGTTCAAATCCAACGTCACCTAGTAAACATATGTGATTGCATGTGTATAAATTTTTCTAGTAGCCACATTTTAAAAAGTGAAAAGAAATAGGTGGAATTAATTTTACTAACATGTTTAATTTGACACAATATTTCTAAATGTAATAATTTCAACTTGTACTGAATATAAAAATTATTAACGAGATATTTACGTTCTTTTTTTTTTTTTTCTATACTGTTTTTGTTTCCTGGCTGCTAAAACAAATTCCATACAATGGATTGACTTAAAAAACAGGGATTTATTAACTCAGAGTTTCAGAGGTTAGAAGGCTTGCTTCCTTCTTGGGTCCAGGTTTTCTGGCTAACCGGCAACTTTTGGGGTCCCTTGGACTTTTCCGTCACATGGCATTGCACACTGCAGTGTCTTTTCCTTTCGCTTCTGGGTTCTGTTGACTTCCAGCTTCTGGCTTCTCTTCCTGTTCTAATTTCCTTTGCGTATAAGGACTTCAACCATATTGGATGAAGGTCCACCCTCCTTCAGTTTGTATATACCTTGACTAATAAACCCTTCAAAGATCCTGTTTACAAATTGGCTTACACCCTCAGGATCAAGGCTTGGGATCTAAACTCTAAACATGCCTTTTGTGGGGGACATGATTCAACCCCCAGGATACGCAAAGTCTTTACAGTCTGGTGTGTACTTTACACTTACAGCACATCTCAATTTGGACTAGCCTTGTGTGGCTAGAGGCCACTGTATTGGGCAATGCAGCTGTACATGGTGAAGAACAGGAATTAATTACATGAACATATGATGCTTGTATAGAGCAAGATCATTTGAATTTAGGATAAGTCAAAGTACACGATAATATAACACAAAGAACTATATAGAAAGAATTTCAGGGTTGGGACCAGAGTGATAAATTACAGACTTTTGTAAGCCCCTCATTTCTTGCCAGGAATTCTTTAAAGGACTTTTCTTTTTGGAGCTCTACCCATCACAAAGGACTTCACAGTTGCAGTTCTAATTCACACTTTGAAGTGGGGTAACACTTTGGATTTTACCATGCTGTTGTCCTTCTGAAAGGCACATGTCAAGGTGAGCATTTGCCTCAAGCATTTAAAACAAAATGAACATCAGAGAAGCCAATATAAAATGGGGAAGATTGTTCTGAGGTCATTCAGTCAAGATTTAGCAAACAGACTCGCTGTGAGGATGGGTATTTCCACCCAGTATTTACCCACTCTTTCCATGTACATTCTTTCTGGGGGGCAGGACCCTAAGGTTAGTGTCGGTTTGGGCCTAGTGAAGATTTTGATCACCAGTGACCCCAACTACATGGTTTTTATTGTTTCCTCGTGGATCTGTCCTTGGTACATTCAAGGATCTGTCAAAGCTGACAACGTGAAGCTGATGATCATGGAAACCATGTTGGCATCTTCCAAGAGTAAGATCTCAACAACATGGTGCCGAGTGATGCATGGCCTGGATATACTGGCTCTCACCAGCCTCCATACACCTAGTACAGGCCAAGGCTCATTGGAAACTTGTGCCACTGATGCCATCTTGACTGCTCCTTTGCAATGGGAGGGAATCGGGGAAAGTGTGACAACTTATCAGGACAGTTGGCCATACCCACTTGGCCTTGGCCCTGGTCCTCAGTGATGACTTTAGCCTTGTGGAAGACACACCCCCTCAGCGCTCTCCAGGAACCAGTGCTTGCACCTCTGGCAAGTTAGCGCAATGGTGCAATCACGAATACCATCCTGGATGGACTGCCAGCCCTGCTGTAAAGATCATCCTGGGGCTAAGCGGGATCACCGTGGCTGTGGTGTGTCCCCATGTCTGAAGTGTCTGGCATGGACCCTGTGTGAGAATGTTGCCAAGTAGGAGGTTCTTGAGGAACAGCAGCCTGAGGGACCTGGAAGGGCCTCGTGCGGCTCGTGGAAGAGGTCTTTAGCCACTGCCTTCCTGGACTCTTTCTATCCTCACTGGCTTCAGTGACTGCACCTCCACTGGGTTTACACCAGTCTGATTTCCTAAGTGCAGGTTTGGTGGGGAGAGGAGGAAGCAGACAGTCTGCCTTTTGTGTAAGTAGGAACTTTCCCATGATTGTTTTGGACCACAGGCTTAGTGCAAATGTTTCAATCCAGGCATAAAATTTCAGTCTTCTTTGTTTTGAGTCCTCTGAACTCAGAGGAAGTATTTCATATTGATATATTTGGATGAAAGAGAAAGAGACATAGCACTTTTGGTTTGTGGTTACCACTCCAAATACTTTTGTATCAAGGTGAAATTTGAGAACTAATTTATAGGGATAATGACTCAGGGTGGAAATTGAGAGCAAATATTTCCTTCCTTGGATGGTTCAGAAAGTAGAGAGTAAAACGGTGAAGAGCTAAAATGGAACTTGGCCAGGATGACACAGATATATCCTCTTCGTTTTCATCCATACATCCATTCATCTGATAAATGCTTATTGAATATCTCATTAAGTACCAGCCACTGAGAATGTAAGCATGGCTAAGAGCCAATTCTTTTCTTTACTTAACAGACCCTTATGTAGCCTGTGGTAGCCAGCCTCCACGGTGGTTCCCAAAGATCCTAGCCTCCTGGTATCCGTGCCTGTGTCTCGCCCTTTTCCACAGTGACCCAGTCTGATCTGTGTAACCAGTAAAAGATCATGGAAATGTTGATAACTTGGAGACTAGGTCATAAAAGACATGGTTTTGTCCACCTTGTTCACTTGGATCACTTGCTCCGGGGGTAAACCGGTAGCCACATTGTGAGGATACTCCAGCAAGCTGTGGACAGAAAGGTCCATGTGGTGAAATATTGAGGCCAGCTGCCAAGAGCCAGCACCACCTGGCCAGCCACGTGAACGAAGTGCCTTGATTGCAGCCCCATGAGAAATGGTGAGCCAGAACCATTCGAGTTTCTGACCCATTAAAAACTGCATGAGATCGTAAATTCTTACTTTTGTTTTAAGCCACTAAGTTTTGAGGCTATTTGTTATGCAGCAGCAGATAACCAATACATACTGCCATTTTAAAGCCATTACAGATATTTACTAATCAATCCTTATAGCAACCCTTTGAAGTAGGTACTATTGCTAATTCTCATTTTATACATGTGGAAACTGAGGCACAGAGATGTTTAAATGACTTGCCCAGAGTCACTTAATTTGTAAAACGCCAAGCCGGCATTTGAAGTAAGCAGTCTAGTTCCAGAGGTCATGTTCTCAGCCACTACATTGTGATGTTCTTAAGGACGAGCCCGTTTGAGGAATTAAGTTAGAAAACCAGGAGTCAGATGAAGTATAGGCTTTAGACATAGGAGGAGAGCAAACTAGGTTGTAAATCCAGTTCTGTCACCACAGTGAAGCCTTGGATAAATCACTTCTCTGAACCTCCATCTACTTGTCTGTACACCTGGAGAAAATGGGATACTGCCTGAAAGCTGCCTAGCTGGGGGCAGCACCTTCTGAAGGGGAACTGCGACACTGTAAGGCCATTGTCCTGCAGTCACGGGCAGTGCCTGGAAGTTGCCCAGGAGAGGGCTGGCAGCCCAGTCCACACCGCCACAGTGCTAACTCCCGTTTGGCGCTCTGCACTGAATTCCCACATGGGAAAAAACCAACTTCCTGAGCCTCCTTTGACCTTCCTTGTTAGGTTGCAGACTAGGTACTGAGAGCCATTTCCTGTGCTTAATTACATTGTTCGCCACTGTCTGCAGAGTGGGCTCTTTGGAACTCCAACTGCTAATTTACAAAGTAGTTGGAAAGGCAAATAAAAAAACCAAAGAAAGGAGAGGGGCTCTGCAGGCTCTTTGAGGCCTGCATTCTGAAGTTAGATGTGATTCCGTATGGGGTACATGGAGATTTAGGGGGCAATACAACAAGCTGGAAAGAGCAGGTCTTCAAAGCCTCACAGGCCTGGGTTCAAATCCCAGCTCCATCAATTTGGACAAGTTATTTAACCTCCCTGAGATTTAGTTTCCTCTGGGGGAAAATCAGGAAAACGATGCTGACCCCGTCCATTCTCTGCAGGGATCCCGTGGGATGGTGTGGGATGATGCGGTACCTATGTGACAAGTGACAGGCCCTCAGTTTCATTTCCCTTTCTGTTCATAAAGAGCAGGATGGGGAGCGAGTGTCATTGGCAACTGATGATTGGGAATTCAAGCTCACTCCAGAATGGATTTTTTCTGAAGAAATTTAGAGAGAGTTTCTGTCCATATGGTGTCTGGATATTCAAGTAGACCACCAGAGGGGGTTTACATACCTGTGTGGTCGCTGGAGATCCCTAGGAGGGAGGGCACACATGTGTTTGGATGCTTTAGGCCAAGCCTGGCTGGGAGGTTGCTGCCTAGAGAGTTAGTCTTTTTTAAGTCTGTGTCTCTAAAGGAGGAAATTTATTATGCACCATAAACGTTTTCTTTAAAAACCTAACGCATCTCCACTAACACAAGAAAGAAAGGAAAAAAAAAAAGTTTTCCATGCAATGGAATAAGCATTCATGATTGAAGACACAAAACTAGAAAAAACAAAGCCAAAAACACTTAACAGTTTCATCATACAAGGGACTTCCTTGTTCTGATAAAGAGTGTTTATTAAAAAACGGTGGTGAACATGATACTTAGCGGTGAAACGTCAGAAGCTTTCATTTAAAGTAGGAATAATTCAAGGATGCTCTCTTTCACTGCTTCCATTCACTACCATATTGGATGTTCTAGCTGCTTAATAAGATAAGAAAAGAAAAAAAAAAAAGAGGAGTACGATTTCAAAAGAACAAAGAAAGTGTCCATAATAATAGATGATATGCCTGTAAAAGTGAAAAACAACAACACAAGAATCTGTAAACAATGAATAAGTTCAGGTTGGATGTTTTGCAAAATCAATGTATAAAAATCAATAACATTTCTATAGAGAAGCAAAAAGAAGAAAAACAAGTAGAAAATGAAAATTTAAATAAAATAAACGATTTATATTAGCAACAAAAACTGTAAGGTACCCAAGGGAAAAAATCTGACAAAAATAAGCAAGACCTTTATGGAGAATACTATAAAACTCTACTGAAGGTCATAAAAGAAGACTTTTAAGCAAGGAGTAAAACATACCTTGTTCATGGATGGAATGACTCAGTATCATAAAGATATTTATTTTCAGATTTAATCTGTAATTTCAGTTCAGTTGCAATAAAAATAAGCAGGGATTTTTTTAAAATGGAACCATGCATGTAATTTTTAAATTCTTAGAGAAAAGAAAATGATCAGCAATAAGATAGTTTTATGTGAGGGAATTACATAGGGAAGGCAATTGCTCTAAAAGCTATCAAGACTCTAAATTGTAGGAATTAAAATGTGGTATTGTCATAGGGATATTAAAATATATGCCATTTAGGGAGCGGATGTGGCTCAAGTGATTGAGCTCCCGCCTACCAAGTGGGAGGACCCGGGTTTGGTTCCCAGTCCCTCCCAAAAAGAAGACCAGCTCACAATAAACAGACACAGCAAATGCAAACAATGAGGGGGTACGGAGAAATAAATAATTAAAATAAATCTTTAATATATATATATATATATATATACCATTTAAACTGTCACTGTGCCCAGAAACGAGTCTGCATGTATATGGAAACATGGTAAATCCATACAAATTCCACATATGTATGGAAAAGTGTATGGAAACATGTAACATATAGCTGCGAGGTTACGGAAAATTCAGTGAATGGTGCTTAAACTCTCAGCAAACCAAAAGGAACAAAAAGAAAGTTGGGTCCCTACTTCACATCATTCTAGATGATTAAAGTCCTGAACATGAAAAGCGAAAAAAAAAAAAAGTCAAACTTTTAGAGGGGAAAGTACAAACCATAAAAGAAAAACGTTGTCTAATGTGATTGCATCGAAATCAAAACCTTCAGGATAGTAGGACACCATAAACCAAATTAAAAGACAGCTCACATAATAGGGGAAGATATCTGCGTAAAGCCAATCAAGGATTAATATCCAAAATATTTCAAATCCTACAAACCAGTAAGAAAAAAGACCATTTATGCCACAGGAGAATGGGCACAGGAAGAGACCAGACAGGAAACTGCATGAACAATAAACACGAAAGAGTGTCATTCTCACTAGTGATCGGGGGAATGCAAATTAGAAACAACCCAGTGAGATACCAGCCAGCGCTGCTCAGATTGGCACAAATGAAAATTTCTGACAGCACCAAGGATTTGTAAAAGTGTGGGGCTTTTCATAAAATGCTGCTGAGAGTAAAAAGTGGTAAAAATCACTTTGGAGAGTAAGTGGCAGTTTCTACTACAAGCTGGCAAATCTGCATTTACAAATAAACCTGGGAAAAACTCCTGCGTATATGCACAAGGAAATACACACCCACATATATGCATATGTATATGGCCATACATGTATATACATACATACATATAACATGTATATATAAGACTGTTCACTGAAGCATTATTGTAAGAGTTAAAAACTGGCACCAATCTAAGTGTCCACCAGGAAGGGAATGGACAAATACAGTATTTTATATAGAGTACTGTAGAGCAAAGAAATGGATTAGGTAAATCTGAGTAACAATGTTGAGTCAGAAAAGAAGCTGCAGTAGTGATTTTTTTATTTTTAAACACAAAACAGCACTTTACATTGTTCATGGTAATATATACATTTGTTAGATTTGAGGGGCAGTGATAGTAATTATTAAATTATTCTCAGTGCTTATCTGCGTGTTTAAAATCCTTCACTGAAGTAACAGCCATCAGCACCTTTCAGATTTGCCCAAAGTTCTGGGGAAGTCGGTCCCTTCCTAGCAGGAAACATTCTCCCTAGGTCTGAGCCTGTGGAGAGGAAGGTGTTTGTGCACAGCACCTGTGCCCAGGTGTGCACGCGCTTGTATCATTCTCATGCTGAGATTTATAAACAGCTGGCGTTGCCTTGGCAACTGGGGATCCTCTGTGTCCTGCCGAATCCAGCGAGGTGGACGGCTTTGCATACTGGCTCTTCATTTCCGTCCGGGAGCTGTAATCAGAAGCCAGGCCCAGCCTTTCCACTCTGGATCGGTCTGTCTGTCTTTGTCTCTCTGTCTCCTGAAGACAAGATTCATCTTGTCATGAATCTCGCTACTCTCCCCATCTCACACCTCTCATTTCCAGCCATCCATTCCTAAGATGTAACTGTGAATGCCTAGTCAAAAATGGCAATGCTGTTAAAACAAAATGTACCACCTTAAACCATTCTTCTCTAAATAAGCAGTTAATGTGCTTTAAGGACCAGGAAATTGGGAAAAAAAGGTTGCAGTTGAATTGTCTTTACAGAGCATCTTTTACCCTTCTAGCGACCACTGGGAGAGCCACAGGGGTGACAGCATCCGGCTGTGGACTTGACACCAGCACACATCACTGGACAGTGCTTAGTCAACGCTCCTGGAATAAGTACTTGCCTCTGGTCACTGCGGCCCGTCAGGGAGCTGAAGGACAGAAGCTGATGTCATCAGGCCACCTAAATGCTGGTTAAACTCTTAATCTCAGATATACCCTCAAGGAAATTTCTTAATGAGTCAAAGTCTGCATAGAAGAGCACAAAATCAACATGTGTATTTTTTTTTTTATCAACACGGAAGGGTTTACATTCTCAGAACATTTTAGAAATGTAAAGTCCAAGAAGGTTGTGTGACCTTTTTTTTTCCCGTTAGCTAAGCTGGCATCTCTCCCTAGGTAGAGCAGTCCACTGGCTACAGGCCTCCTCATCACTCTAGTTAAGGGTTATTGGAGCCTCTTGTTTCCCTAACACATTTCTGCGACCACTGCTTAGGGCCTGGAACTCAGGGCCTAAGTCCATTGAAGGCACAAAGATTCTTAGACTGTGGAAGAGATGTGTGGTCTTCACTTCCACCTCAGTCCAGATGTTCCCTCACAGGGTGCAAAGGCATCGCCAGGTGTAATTATCCCCGTTCCCAGGCAGGCAGTGTCCAGACTACAGAGGAGAACGCCCCAGGTGGGCTTCGCCCTGAAAAGTCACTTTAACAGTACTTGCTCAAGACCTACGTGGACAAAGCTTGGGTTTTAGGGTCTGGCAACTGTTCTTATAATTTGATAAACCCCAGGTGATGAAAACAGCATAGCATGGGCATATTTAGTGCCTTTTCCCTTCTGTATTAAGGAAGAAACATTATTAACATGGAGTGCAAGTCTGTTCATTCCTTCTTGTTATTATGAGAATTTTTCTTCTTACTGCTTCCAGTATTTCCAAACAATTAATTTTATTTGCTTGATATACACATGGTAGATTGAGTTTCATAGTAAAGCTGTTCCCAGAAATTGGTCATCGCCATTGCCCAATTTTTATGGGATATTCTTATAGCATTTGAATTCAATTTTCCCAAATGTATATCTTTTTCAATTAAATAAACTCAGTTAATAAACGAAATCTTTTGTTGTAGAGCAGAAGGGCTGCCTGTGCTGATAATGCAAATGCTCAGTGTTAACTCTGCATAGGATTGTTTGAATTACCACGTCCCAGTTCTTGTGTTTATTTAGCTGTATGATGCAACCAGTTGCTGTTAAACACCCTGAGCCTCAACTCTCCAATCTGTAAAACAGGAGTGAGGACCCTTCCTTGTCTCACACAGTGTCATGAAGATGAAATGAGGTCAATATATCACTCGTCCCTGCATTAAAACTCCATTGCCTGACCCCCTGGCCTGTGAGCGGGGACATGGCTGCAAATGCGTCCTGTGTTCTTCATATACTGCCCCGTCCCCTGCGCTGTAACGTGCTGTGGCATTCTGTCACAGTGTGCACTGCTATATCCCAGTGCCTGGAGGGTGTCTAGCATAGGGTAGGTCCTGTGTAAATGTTTGAGGAATGAATGAGCGTGTGATTAGTGTCACTTGATTGTTGAATACTGGCTTGCTGCAATGATTTACATATGTCCACTCTCATCCCCAGTAGGTTAAGTCTGATAACCAAGCAATATCCTTGACTTCAGAGAGTGCAGACTGTAGCACGTACACTCCTTTGGCTTATCAGTCTTTATTGCTATTTTTTATCAGCTGACCTGTCATTCACTGGCCTCAGCATCCATCAACAAGCCTAGCCTTTCTTCGGCCTCTTCATCAGAGGACATCTCATCATTCCTTTTAGCCGAAGCGCTGTGATTTTCCCTGCTGTATTGATGAGGAGAGGCAGGCCTCGGGGGCAAGGCCGTGAGGTGGGATTCAGTTACGACACACCGTGCTGTCTTTGTGGGGTCGGGGAGCTTTTCCACTTGAGAGAGTTCATGCCCCAAGTGAAAACAGTGAAACAAGCCCGGCACACACTCGGCAGCCAGTCCCCCGTTGGATTCATGGATTCAGGGCCCTGGATAGCCCTTCCACTGGCCAGGGAACACCACCGGGCCTGCCCGGCCTGCCCACGGGTCGGATCACAGCCCTGGGCAGTTGGCTCACCAGAGGGGACAGTGAATTAGTGGGTACCTAGCAGTGCTGTCCTCCGGGACAGCACAGCTGTAGACCAGCCACGCGCTTCCCACACGCTCCTGTCCTCACCTGCTCCATGCTGTGGCAGCCAGCCTCTGTCTTTGTGATGGTGGTCCAGAGTACCTGAAATGTGCAAGAGAGACTGTGCACAGAGGTATGTGGTGCTGCTTGGTCCATGCCAGATACTTGTTACACGTGCAGATTCCTGGATCCCACTCAGACCTGCTGAGAGGGCCTTTCTGGGGGTGGACCCTGAGTTTTAGCAAGCTCCCGGGTGACGGCAATTCACAGGCAAGGTTGATGGCCATGCTCGGGTAGGGTAGCATCAGGCTTTTGGAGCTGGCAGAGGGGGTGTGAATCCAGGCTTGGCCACTTGCTAGCCGTGTGCCTCGTGGTAAGAACCCCCCCCCCTCCCAAAGCCTGCATGCCCCAAGCCTGGGAATGATGATGACGGTGTATGTCCCACAGGGCTCCTAGGATTAAGTGAGGTAATGCGTGTAAGGCCTGCTCAGTGAGGGGTGTACGGTAAGCACTTGTGTTACTTGATTGTGGTCATGGTGACAGTGGTGGTCCTGGGGTGAGAGTCCCCCTAATTCCATCACCTCGGAGCCCAGCACATAGTGGGTGCTGGAGCAGTGTTGAATAGATGGATGAGTGATTGCACATTTTATCTGCAAGCTGAACATTAGAAACAAGCATCTTAGCTCCCTGGATTGTAAGCCACCCCAGTCTGTGCACCAGCAGCACATCTCCAAAGCAGTTTTCAGGGAGGGTTTTAATTGCATTTAGCAGGGGATGGGTGCTGGTAAGTGACTTGGGAAAATAAAGCAGAGACCCCCAGAAGTAATCATTGGCGCTTCCTCTCTATTGCCCCTTCAGTGCGTTAGTGCCAACTGAACTCTGATGGTTGCTCTGTTTTCAAAGCCTCTTTCTTTATATTTTTCATCTGGGAAAGCCCAGTCCTGGATGCTTCTAATGCCTGGATTTTAGCACCTATTTGAGGTAGTGCCATCTGGCAGTAAGCCGCACAGCACTCCAAGTGTGTGGTGTATGGCTTTAAGCCCTGAAATCACGCTCATATCTTCATGGGAATAGTAAAAACATATTTTATAAAAATCTGTTAAAGCCCCTGAAAATTTCTTTTATTCAATCCTAATAAACACTTGTGCCTTGATTGGCTAAAACTTACTAAAGAGTAGAGCACTAGGGCAAAGGGAAAGTTCACATCTGCATTATCTTTCTTTTGAAGAAGTCTAATTAAATAATTAGCTAAGTCTTCTGCTAGCTGGTTTAGGGACTTAAAACACTACGGAGGAATTTGCTGGATCTAGGAACTCACCTGGGGAAACAAGACCCAGAAATGTGGTTGGTCTTTGAGAGCTAGAAAGCACGAAAGATGGCAAAACATCTGTGTGCACAGGTGGCCCCGGGAGCTCTGCAAACTCGATGTTTGCCTGTGGAAACCCTCTGCAGGTCAGTGTTCTTGGCTTGGAACAGCCCCTCCCCCAGTGCTCAGAGTTGCAGGGAGGTGCAGCATCTGGGAGTTGATGTCCCACCTGTCCCTGCCATGTGCAGGCATGTGGTGCTCTGTTGTTTTGTAGTCCTGTGTGATTTGATCTGGGTGCAGTTGGACCCACCATGGGTCTGGGTTCTAGGCAAGAGACCTGCCTCCTTATTGCATTCCATGTTTCAAGGCAAGCATGAAAGTGACCTTGGACAGAGGAATACACATGTGAGGTTCAAGCACCATCTGAGCTTTGGTGCACTCCCTGTGTAAGGGAGTGCAAAAGTGCCAGCTGCCCACCTTCTGGAAATCGGGGTCCTCCTATCCTGTGCGAAGTTGTTTGGGCACAGCCCTACCCACGGGGGGGGCGGTGGAGCCTGATCCAGCTAGCTCATTTCCCGGGAGAGAGTTCTCATCGCCATTCACTGGATAACCCTTTTGTCTTCCTGATCCCTTTTGCCTTTCTAAGGGTGGTCTGTCCCTGTAGTGGATGGAACACAAGCCGTAGAATCAGGTGACCACTCTTGAATCTGCTACAAAATGCCATTGGGACTAGTGAACACCTCTGAGCCTCAGCCCTTCTGTCACATGAGAAATAAACAGCTAATTGGACCTAATGAGGATTAAAGAAGATATGTCATTATTGCTGATGAAAGAAGCCCGATGGAAAAGGCTGCATGCTGTGCGATTCCAACTCTGTGGCATTCTGGGAAAAGGCAAAACCATGGAGACAGTTAAAAGATCAGTGGGTGCCAGGGGTTCAGAGCCAGGAGTGGAGGATATGACTAGACAGAGCCTGGGGCATTTTAGGGCAGTGGAACAATTCCACATGATTCTGTAATGGTAGGTACCATGTGCATTTGTCAAAACCCAAAGAACCCTAATATAAACTATGGACTTTGTTAATAATAATGTACCAGTGTTGGTGCATCAATTGTAACAAATGTACTGCACTAAGTGTGTTAATAACAGGGGAAACTGTGGGGTGGAGGAGATATATGGGAACTCTACTTTCTGTGCATTTTTTTTCGATAAACCTAAATCTGCTCTTAAAAAAAATCTATTAATTAAAAAAAAAATCTCTTCCATGAAAGTAGGAAACGTCACACCAGGTGTGCTCCACATGCACTGATGAGCCACTCAGGAGACCCTAGGCTGCCTCTCTTGTCTCATGCTTGGTCATGCTGCTGGCTAATTTGCTTCTGTGTTTTTCATAAAACCTAGAAAGCAGCAATCAGAAAATATTCAATTCCCAGGCTAGTTATGTCTCGCCTACTCCAGGTTGCAGGGCTTATTTGTCACCCTGGTGCCAAGGGTGGATGGCCCTGCCTGACCAAGATCTCCACTGAGAGGTATTAGCTAAAGATCCGTGACATTAGCTCAAACCTCCCTGTGAACCACCTGATGCAGTTCCTTTTGCAGATACAAAGGAGTTTACCAGGGATAGTGCTTGTTCTGTTAGTTCAAGAGAAAAGATGCTTTTCTGATAGAGGCACATTCGGTAACAAACCCCCAAATGGAAGTCTCCTCTAGTCCTCTTCACAAACAGTGGGTTCTGGGCTCGTGCTGGTACTATCTTCTGCTTGGATCAGGAGTATTTCCGCCCAAACCTGTTCTGTCTTTCCTATTCCTGGCACTCCTTTGGGTCAAGTGCTTTTAAGGTGTGCTGAGTAAAAAAGAAAGGAAGCAGAGAAGGGAAAAAAAAAAACATTTCATACTCATTTTACATGTCTGCAGTGGTTGATAAAGTGGGCTTTTCTCAAAACTAGATTCCATGTGCCCCAAAAGACAAAATGTGGTGAACTCAATACACAGGATAGGTGCATTCAGTGCAGAAAGAGTTACCTGCGTTCTTGACTAAATGTACTTCATCAAGGCAGCGGATCCAGAAATGGAGTTCCTCTCTAGGGAAAGGCTAGTTCAGACTCCTATTTAGCCCCCAAGTTTATCCTCTCACCAATAGCTACTTTATTTGATCTCTATTTTGGAGGACTGACATTCTTTACCTAGATAAAATAACGTCTAAAGGAAGTAGCAGAAAGGCCCGCTAACTGGTAGTTTGGGAATTGAGCTACATCGAGTTTAGTTACTTGTAACGTCCTATCATCCTGACTAAGCACCTGTGTGCATTGTGCTAGAGCTTATATATGAAACAAGCAACCGTCCAGCAGGCACACAAGAGAACTGGAGTATGTCTATGGTGAAACATTCAGGATAATGTAATTAAACATGTATTCTTGTCTGAGTAAAGGCTAAGTAAATACTGCTGAGAATAGCTGAGATACTGTTTGTTCTAAAATCTGTCTGGTGAATGTTACAGTTAGTTGGAAAACATGTGAACACAAATCATGCAGGCAGTGTTCTTTAGTAAAAGGCAGCAGCGGTCAATCAGTGTTGGCACACAGTGGATGGGTAAGTGGCTGGAGGATTGAGACTGGGGAGGTCTCTCTTATGTTGGATCCAGGAAGATCCCAAGGATGAGGCATGTGAGAGAAAAAGAGAGGGTGTCAGGTGAGCTTTAGGGCCAGAAGGAAAGGTGGGAGTCTTTGAAAAGGAAGAATGAGGAGGGAGGCTTGTCTTGTGACAAGTCACAGAGTGAAATGGCCTTGGAAGGTTCAAGTGAGGAGCAAGGGGTGTGGATTATTTTAATTTGGTAGATTTATGGAGAGGATTCCTTACCTGTTTATAGAGGCTTTAAGAGCAGCAGGCTCTTTTGAAAATCAGAAGAACTACCTCTTGTTTTTCATCTTCTGGAAATTTTGAGACATCTCAAGTTAAATGTAGTAAACGACCCCCCCCCCCAAATAAATGGAGGGTATCGTGAGGTTAACATGAATATTTCATCCAAAGGAGAATGATCCCAAGCCCTTCTGGTTTGCAGGTAGTAGCTTGAATCTCAATCTGTGGAAGGGCCCCTTTAAAATGGGTGCTTTCAGAAGGAGCAAGACTGTCAGCCTTGGTGACTTGCCATTCCTGTACGAGTGGGTCGTGCTGTACATATATATGCGTTTTCTGAAGAACTCAGCCTGGCAAACTGGAAAACCCCAGTGCCAACACCATTTCTTAAATGAACTGAGCAGCTCCATACTTGGTCCCCAGATGACCCACTGGCAAAATCAGAAAGTGTTTTTTCCCCTCCTAGTAAACATGCAAACATGCACACACATGTGAGCACATATACACTATGCAGAGGACTGTCTACCTGGGAATTGCTTCCATTTGGTTGAAATGGGTCCCATGAAAACCTGGGCCCAGCTACTGAAAACTCCTGGGAGCACACACTTTACAGCAACCCAGACTGGTTCACATCCCAGCCCCTCTAGCGAGCCATGTATCCTTTCTGAACTCCAGTTTGCTTTTCTGTAAATCAGGACAGTAGCACTTGTTTTGCGTGGGTTTTGTGAAGATGAAGTAATGTTTATAAAGTATCTAGCTCAGCGATACATACAATGTGCTAAGAAAATTGTACTTATGATTTTTTAAATTTTAAATTCCTTGACTCATGTCTTCCTTTTGGAGCTACTTATTAAAATAATCTAGATTCATTTTCACAGGTTTTGAAGAACCAACACGGTCGCCGAAATAATGAATTGTGATTTAAAATTCTGTGTTCATTTGGTAGAACACAGGGATATATATATACTAGCTTGAAGGGTACAAGTTTATTTATTGTACATATACATATATAACAGATATAGGTTGTTTTCTCATTGGTCCTATGTATTTTTTCAGTGATACTGGCAAATGAGATTATATATTCAAAACAATTAAAATGAGATTATATATTGAAGCAATTAAGACTATGATAATTTATATGACAGTTGCATATGTAAAACTGAAAGTAAAAGCAAGTATTTTCAAAAAGCAAATCTCCTTTGGGTAGCATCAGTCATGGTCAAAGAAGGCAGATAAACTCCCAGTCTATCAAGAAGAGCAATATTTCAGCAAGAGACTCTATTTGAAGAGATTTTATGGATTTCTGACGTGTAACATGATTTTGTACCATATCATAGATGGAGCCATTTGTAGGAAGAATGAAAAAATATATTATGTCTGACATCTTTTTTTTTTTTGACGTGACATTTGTACACTCTGACATTTCTGAGCATCAACTTGTTTTCCTTCTCAGTGACCCCAGCCATCATCGAAGTCCAGGTCAAGAGCTGCACGTTGTCCCAAATTTTGTGCTCTGCTGAGCCACTTGCTGAATTAAGGGTGGGAAGTTGGTGAGCCTTGACATGGCCATCAGAATGCTCTCTAGAGGAACAGCCCTGGAATTGAAATCAAGGCAGGTCATAGTTCTTGGAGCAGCCACAGCAAAACAAAACAGCTGCCTTCCACCCCCACCCCAGAGCTCTACCTTGTCTCCATCTTTTTGCCACTTAGAGGCCAAGGGGCCTGGTTAGCCAGCTCGGGCTCTGAGCCCCTCCAGCCTGTTCAACCCCCAGGGTGCCTTAGCCAGTTTGTTACGGTGGCCAGCACAGCCTGTTGCTTGTTGTACAGCCTGTTTAATAAGTAAACCAGGAGCTGGTGTGTTAGGAGGTGAACACGCTTTCACAGCACACCTAGTACTCTCTGTGTGATCTTAGGCACGTCCCCAGACGTACCCAAGCTCACTCTCCTCCAGGTAACGGTGCCACCTCCCTCAAAGGACTGTCGTGAGATCTGAATGAGATGGTGCGTGGAAGGGGCTTGTCGCCTACTGGGAGCTTGACAGTGCTTTGGAGTTGTAATGCGTGGGAAAGGGAGGGTGTGTGTGAAAGCAGTAACACAAGCTTGGCCCAGAGCCCACAGATGTTACTTTCCTCATTCCCTTCAGTTTAGTCTGGTAGGCAAGCGATATGAAGTGAAGAATCTGCTTTTATAATGTGCCCATTCCATAGAGACCCTTTTCAAATCCCCGGGCTTGTGGAGAGGGACCATGGGGCAGAGAATTCCGAGCGGCGTGTTTGTGTGGCCAGGTGGCCACCTGTGCTGCCCAGCTCTTTCCTGCAGCTTCACCCAACACGTGCCTCCAGGGAGTCCAGCAGGGGGCAGAAGGGGCAGTGGGTGCCCTGAGCCCCTCAAGGGCAATCGGCCACATGATTCATACTGTACTGTCATCACTGTATATTTGTTGAATTACGGGACACTAGTCCACAAAGTGGATGGCCAGGCAATATACAGAAATGTATTTATTCCGTGTTTCTCCAAAGTGTTTCTAACGGTATTACCTTGGAAGGGGCTCCATTCAAATAAATAAATAAGCACTTAAGTACATAAATAGAGGGGGAGAGGGAGAGGGAGAAAGGGAAAGGGAGGCTTGGGAAGAAGGGGCGGGGATAAGACAACGCGCCTGGAGGAGGAGGAGGAGACGGAAAAAAAGAGACCATAGACTTCTTTTGCGGCCTAGAGCGGCCCTTACAGTTTAGGGGAGAGGAGGGCAGGCGGGGACCACCCTCAGAGCAGGCCGCCAGTGGAATAATGGCGACCCGGAACCCCCCTTCCCAAGAATATGAAAGTGATGACGACTCTTACGAAGTGTTGGATTTAACTGAGTATGCAAGAAGACACCACTGGTGGAATCGAGTGTTTGGCCACAGTTCCGGACCTATGGTAGAAAAATACTCAGTGGCCACTCAGATTGTAATGGGTGGAGTGACTGGCTGGTGTGCAGGATTTTTGTTCCAGAAAGTTGGAAAACTTGCAGCAACTGCAGTAGGTGGTGGCTTTCTTCTCCTTCAGATTGCCAGTCACAGTGGCTATGTGCAGATTGACTGGAAGAGAGTTGAAAAAGATGTAAACAAAGCCAAAAGACAGATTAAGAAATGTGCAAATAAAGCAGCACCTGAAATCAACAATATAATTGAAGAAGCAACAGAATTTATCAAACAGAACATCGTGATATCCAGTGGATTTGTGGGAGGCTTTTTGCTAGGCCTTGCATCTTAAGGAGATGAACATTCTATCTTAGTGGATTCAACAGTGAAGAGAACAGTGCTGGCAACAAGGTGGTCTCAACAGTACATGCCACCGGATTCTGCAGGGCAAGGAAAAACAACAAGCTGGACCATAATGAACTCACAACTTAGTATTTTGCCTTCTGAAGCTTGACAAACTAGTATCTGCTGTAAAATAACCTGTATGGTATGTGTATAATAGTATTCCTGAGCAAAACTTGGCTTACTTTTCATCAGTTTTAGAAAATATGCATTTGTTTGGAAATCAGCCTATAAAAATATTATTGGATGTAGATATGGAGAGAGAAAAAAATCTGTTTGTTGCACTTATTCCCCAATAAAATATTGCCTTCTTTTTATTTAAATATGATGTTCTTCATTGTGCTTTTGTAGTATAGTGCCAATAATTAATAATTTGTAATATAGCGTCAACATTAGGGCTGACTTTTTTGGTAAGAAATGTTTGCAATAAACTGAAAGACTGTAATGCCGTTTTGTGGTAGGATTTAGAAATAATAGAATTATTAAAGTTATTAAAGAGGCTCAAAAAAAAAAAAAAAAGGGAAAAGGAGAGAGGGAGCCAGCGGACCCCAGATCCTTTTTGGGGAATGGCAGTGCACATGAGCATATAAAAGGCCACAAGGAGTCCTGCAGCAGAGAAACCAGTTTCATTTCACTCACTCCAGTGTTTCCCAAGTTCATTGGGTCTGGGAAACAGTTTTCTTTCCCTCATGGGACACCTACCAACACCCACACATATTGGGAAATACCCATCAATGGCATATTGATTGTTATTCGTATATAATCATAAATCCTTATTCCTCTCCAGGTAAGCACTCAGTGTCAGTGTAGGTGTTTGCTTCCTTTTAGAGTGCTATTATCTTTACTTGACAGCAAAAGCTCTTCTTCCTTAACTCTGTTTTTATGTGTCAGAGGGGATGTATTGTTTGGCAAGACTTGGGGCCTTATTTTTCTACTTCAGAAGCCTTGTTGAAGTCTTTTTCTTTTCTTTTTTTTTTTTAAAGATATTTAGATTACATAAATGTTACATAAAAAATATAGGAAATCCCATATGACATCTTTGCCTGACACTGTGTGGCCTTAAGCTCTAGTCCAGTTGTGAACGATGGAAGGAGACCCCACTAGGCAGTCCCAGGGAGGCCCTACTTATTTTAACTGGCATCCCTACAACCCGCTCAGCTTTGCCCCCTGGGGTGGCTTGGAGCTATGTACCAAAGAAGAGGATATGCTTCATATTAATCCATTCCTGTGGAGGAGGTTACTACAGCCAAGGAGTGGCCCAGTTCAATCAGGATGGGTCTTAAACCTATTCCTGGAATCCTTTATAAGCAGAACGAAATTCAGATACACAGAGGGAAAGACACAGGAAGAAGCCAGAAGTCAACAGAACCCAGAAAAGCCAGGACAGGTGCCATGGCCATTGCCATGCGACAGAAAAGCCAAGGACCAAAGATCACCAACAGCCAGCCCCAGAATGTCCATTTTCTGGGAGAAAACTTCACCTTGCTGAACCTCGATTTTGGACTTCTCCTAGCCTTAACTCTTTGAGCCAATAAATTCCCATTAGTTAAACCAGGCCATGGCATGGTATTTGTTTCAAATCCACCCCCACGGAGCACTGCCTCCATCACTGATCACTCTGGACCAAGCTGCCATTCTGTCTCACTTGGATTATCACAGTAGCTTCCTAACCAGGCTGTTCCCAACACAACAGCCAGAAAGATCCTGCTAAAACACAGGTAGGATCAAGTCAGGCTACTGTGCAGGACATGCCAAAACCATGACAATGGCCCTTCATGGCTCTACACGGCCCAGACCACTGCCCCCCCTTCCCCTCACCCTGCTGCAGCCACCCCAGATGTCTTGCTCTTCCTGGAATGTTCCAGGCAGGAGCCCACCTCAGGGCTTTTGCATTTGCTCTCCCTTCTGTGTGTTCCCCTCACCCCGCTATCCAAAGGGCTCATTTTCTTACTTACTTCCATCTAGTGTGTGTCAAATGCATCTTACCAGAGAGTCCTGCCTGTACTGCCCTATGTAAAACATCAACCCTTCCCCCTGCCCCCAGAATTGTTCTCCACCCCTTTTTCTGCTTTATTTCCCCCCACTGGCATACTATGTCTTTACTAGGTGGTCTATCGATTGTTTCCCTCCCTTCTCTCCATGGAGATGGCCACTCTGTGAAGGCAGGGCCTCAGCTTTGCTCACGGCCATGTAGGCAGAGCTCAGCCATACCCACCCATTCTTAGTGACAGGCCCATAGCCATCCATTCTTAGTGAGTTATATGTCATAGATTATGGACGTCAGGGAACTATGGTTGTGTTTGGACCTGCTCAGTCTGGCAGCTTTTCCCAGCTTCAGAAGTGGCTGCTTCTGAGTAACTTGTCACAGCTGAAGGTGAGAGTCAGGGCATTATCAACACGTGGGTGTGACTGAAGCTGCAGAAGAGCAAGGGATGAAGAAAAACTGCATAGGCAGGAAGAGGTTGTGCTGGTTTGAGTCTTTTATGGACCCCAGAAAATCGTGCTCTTAAAGCGAACCCATTCATGTGCCTATAAATGCGTCGTAACTGGGCCCTTTTGATTAGATTCAGTTAAGGGACCTTCCTTTTGATTAGATCACTTTAGTAGGGCATGACCCAGGGTGGGTCTTAATCCTCTTACCAGATTCCTTTATTTATGGAGGAATAAAAAGATACAGACAGAGGAAAAAGGCGGCAGAGACAGAGAAGAACCCACTAAGCAGAGAGAATGCCACGAGAGCAAAAAGCTGAAAGCAAGGCAGCCTGGAGGAGAAGGCAGGGACTGGCAGAGCTGCGATTGTGCCCTGACGTGTGACAGGAGTCCAGGATCACCTGCAGCCGACCTTCAGGGAGAGAGCTTTGCCTGATGCCTTGATTTGGACATTTTTCTCAGCCTCAGAACTGTGGGCTTGTAAGTTAGTAAATCTCCATTGTAAAAAGCCCACCCATTTCTGGTATATTGCATTGGCAGCCTTTAGCAAATTAAAAAAGATGCCAAAGGCAGGAGACCCCTGCAGAGCTACAGACTGGAATGTGAGCAGCCCAGCCTCACATTAGGTTGTTTTTCCCAGTAATAATAATAAACTGCACTCAAAGGTGGTGTTACCTTGTGGAAAGAGTGTTGCCTTATTTTCACTGACCGCTTGGCTCTAAAAGTAGCTCACTTCAGAGACGAGTTGATTGCAATGAAGAACTTCAAACAGGTTAGGGAGAGGGTTTCTCCTTGTATTGAGTAGACTTCACCCAGGCGCAGGCAATGGGTAGGGGTCCTGCTTGACTGAGGGGCCGCCATCCTTGGAGAATCCCCAGGGAAATGGAGAAAGTACAAATCAATCGCAGATGAATTGGAGGCTGAAAAAACTTCAGAGAAACTCTTTGTGAAAGAGAAAATGTCGTTTGTTGAATGTAAGGGTCCAACAGCGGCAGCAGCCTATCCATCAAAGCTGTCACAGACTGTAAACAGAACACCAAGTGTCACGTGGAGCCGAGAAGCCCACCGGTGGCCCGGCGGTTCTGACGACACAGCTTCGTGAGAAAGAGGGATTGGCGTCTTGCCCGGGCTGGAAGGAAAGAGTTAGCTTGTGTGCAGGTCATTGGGTTTGTGTGCACCAGACCCTCAAGCCAGAGAAGAAAACAGCCTTTCCAGACAGCCTCAGCTGGCTCCCCAAGGGGCAAGACTGGGCCCTTCTCAGCACAAAAGGAGTGGGGATTCTAAACTCAGATTCCATGAACTCCTCAGTTCTCTCAGCAGTGCCATAAGATGCGTATCATTGTCCCCATTCTCAGATGAGAATATGGAAATTCATTGAAGCTTGCCCTGGGCTGTACAAATAATGCTGGAGGAAAAGTATAATCCATATCCCTTATATTTCCACATCTGCCTGTACGTTGTGCCAAGTATTGTCTGGTCCCAACCCTACTCGCTTTCTAGGGCAGAGTCCCAATGGGTGCCGAGTGACATGCCTTTTGTTTCTGTGGCCTGACAGTGCCCCAGGAGCACAGTGCAAGGAGCACGCCCCAGCCGCCACCTGAGTTGGATAGTAGAACATAAACTATCAAGCATATGCAAAAGGTCATTCTGCAGTGATATAGAAAATGTCACTCACAATCACACATCATTGCTTGGTTTTAAATCCAGTCATGAAATAGACCCCCTAAAAAAATGTGAAGTCAGAAAGGACCTTCAAAGGTCATCTCATGTGCCAGCAGGAAGATGTTGGGGACGGGTTTGGATGTTTAAGTCAGACATGCTGGGTTTCATTCCCATGCCTGCCCCAGACCACTCTGGGACCTGAGGCACGATGCTGAATCTCTCTGAGCCCCACTTTCTCACCTCGGAAAATGGCATAAGAACAGCATTCACCTGGGTGGCAGGGATGCAGCAAGATCAGAGCAGAATACTGTGTATAAAAGGGTAGGCACATAGTAGGTTCTCACCAAATGTAAATTGCCCTCCCCCCTATTTTTTTAGACAAGTCGTAGGTTTACACAAAAACCATGCAAAAAATAGAGTCCCCATGTAGCCCCCATTATTAGCACCTTGCATTAGTGTGTACCTTTATTACAATTGATGAAAGAATAATATATAATTATTAATTATTATTATAAGAATATTATCGTATTGTTAACTGGTGTCCATGGTTCACATTAAAGGTCACTGTTTGTGTTGTGCCTACGTTTCTAGAATTGAAATTCCAAACAAAACATAGGACTGCCCTTCCCTTGGTTTGGAGGAACTTTAGAATCTGCAAGGGGGAAGCCTCACTTGGTCACCCTTCCCATGTTTTCTGCACAGTGAGTGCACAGACCTGCCTCCAGAGAGCAAGCCCGAGGCCTCGTCATCTCTCCTAAACCGGGCTGAAGCGTCACTGTTTGGACCTAGGCAGGGAAGAAACATAGGGGGAGAAAAGCCAGTTCCTTTTGTTGTCCACCACGAAAAAGAAAGAAAAAGCCTGTTGGGTAGCTACAAAGGTTATCAAAAATTCAATTAGCAACTGCAGAGACTGTTTCTGACTCTGCTCCGTGGAGCTGGGCCAGACTCCACAGTCTCAGGGCAGTCCTCTGCAAGGTTCTCCTTCCATCATCAGTTGCAAGGTCAGGGGCCCAGACCACCTGCACTGCTGACCAACTGACTACAAATTTGGGGGTTCCCACCACTTCCTCAAGTTCCATAATTTGCTAGAAGGACTCATAGAACTCACTGAGAGTGCTCTACATAGGATTATCACTTTATTGTAGTAAAAGGATACAAATAAGAAGCAGCCAAAAGAAGAGGCAACATAAGACAAAGCCTGGGAGGGTCTCAAACACAAGCTTCCATGTCGTCTCCGGTTGGAGCCAGAACCTGTCACCCTGCCAGCCCACAGATGTATGTTCCCAATCATGGAAGCTTCCCCAAGCTTGGAGTGTCCCGAGTTTATATGACATGACTCAGTCTTCATCCCCTCTCCCCTCCCAGAGGACAGGGAGGTGGGCTGGTGCAGGCTGACCTGGGCTGATGTGATGGGGCGGCTCAAAGTCCCAATTACCTGGCTGGACTTTGTGGTGTGGCCAGTCCCCAACCTAAGGCTGCAGGTGTGACTGGCCCCACCCTTCAACTCTCAGGTATGCTCCTGGTCCCATCATGAAGAACAAAAGACCCTCCTAGCACAGGACATTCCAAATATTCAGGGGTTTGCTCCCCCAGGAACAGAGGTCAGAGAGCAGCTGTTTTTCACTATCCACAGCAGCTTCTCTAAATCGTCCACAGTTCACTGGGCCATGTCGACAATTAGCCACCTGCCCTCTTTGAAGTGCAGCTCTAGTTTGAGCCAAATACCTGGGCACGGATATAAAATGTGGGTGGAAAGCACTGGAAAGAAAACTGGTCCTATTTGGAGGGCTGCAGGAGCAAGAATGGCCCACAATTAGGGTTTCCTTCCAGGCCTGTATTTTTAAATTACAATCATAATTTATTTCCCTTGTGGGCAGTGAACTGTGCGTGCCCCAGGCTCTGCAAACATGGGAGATCAGCCAGGCCTATTAGGAGCTGTATTCAAACAGCTCTGAGGACAAGACGCTTGATGGTTAGAAAAAGAAAAAGAAAAAGCAAGCCTGCCCCTGTCCTCCATCTTGCTCACCAAAAAACCCACTTCCTTCTCGATTTATCCACTAAGACGTTTTCCTTCCAAAATCAAATTTACAAAAATTGAGTGTCTCGTTTGCCAAGCCAGGTGCTGGGAGCTGTGAGGAAAATGGGAACTGTGGGGACATTATCCCTGAGTTGGAGGGCTTCCAGTTTCTATTGTTTGGGGTGGGGGGTTTCAAGCTCTGGGCATTCTGGGAATTCAGCCACGTAGCCTGGTGCAAAGGGGGGTGGGAAAGGATCTAGCCGGGATCATAGGGAGGAAGGCAGCCTAGCTGTAGGGTAGGTGCTGGGGGGGGGGGCTCCACTCTCCAGTTCAGTCCCCTCGGGGCCTGTGCATTCTGCCTTAGTTCACTGTCTGAGCAGGCCCGGCAGCCAAGAGCCTTGGGCAGCAGGCGGTCTTCGAAGGCAGTTGCTTCTGGTTCCAGATTGACGAGCCATTCGGCATGGTCTTTGGGACAAGGCCTATTCTCAGGGGGGCTGGGGCAGGCAAGAGCTAGGCATGGGAGTGAGCATTTAGGTATATTCAATGCCAGGAGCTTTCCGTACAACCAGTCAGTGGGCTCGCGTTCAGGACAGGCATCCATTCCCGAGGGAGAGCTGGAGCACTAGGCAAGCAGGAAGGTGGGGCAGAAGCCAATGTTTAGACTTGGCAGTGAGGCACATGTGCAAACAGGCTGCAGTGTGCTGAGCATAACGGTCGGGGGCTCTGCCCCTATTCATGCACCTTAAAAGTGAGTCCAGTCCCTGCACACTGGTGGGGCTGGGGGCACTGACCACTTCTGCTCATGAACGGAAGGGCCTGAGCTTGTCGTAGGGGATTGGCTTCAGAAACAGCAGCCACAAGGATCTAGCGAAGACAGGAGCCAGTAGTTTAGTTGGAGAATTAAAGACAGAAGAAGCGTAAGAAATGGAAAACCAAAAAAGGCACAAGCTGGTACTAGAAGCACTATCATAAATTGGCATTGAATAGTTACCAAGTGATTATAAAGACATTATTTGTTACAAGACTAAAGTGTAGGGAGAAATGATTTTCAGGCTAGGACATTTCTGAAAAGGAGGTAGAACATTTGCTAATAAGGCTTACAGGATTTTGTTAGGTGAAAGGAAGGAGTTGGAACTCTGGATTGGAAGATAAAAAAAAAAAAAAAAAAAAAAAAGGCCCAGGGGTGTGCAAAAGAGGCAGGAAACCAGGTTCTGAGGTTGAAGGTTTGTCGGGTGAGATTGGGAAAGGCCTTGAAGGCCAAAGGAAGGCGTCTTAGTTTGCCAGGCTGTTTTGACAAATGCCACCTTTAACAACAAGCGTTTATTGGCTCACAGTTTTGAGGCTCGAAGAAGTCTAAAGTCCAGACATCAGCAATGTTTGCTTTCTCCCAAAAATTTGCGGCATTCTCATGCTGGCTTGTCAGTACCCTTGGGGGTCCTTGGATTATTTGTTTGCCTCCTATCCTCTGGCAAAATCCTCTCCTTCCTGACTTCTGTGACATCAGAGTTCTCTTTATAAGTCCTCCCGTAATCCGGATTAAGACCCACCTGGCTCACTTGGCTACATCTTAACTAAAAATGACATTTCCAAAAGGTCCTTTTCACAGTGGGTGTACATCCACAGGAATGCAGGTTAAGATTAAGCGCATGTGTTTCTTGGGGTACATAATTCAGCCTAACACAGAAGGACTCTGTCCTGATCCTCTGGGAATTAGGCAGTGGAGCTCTCCAGTGGTCTTTGCCAGTTGACATGGCCATCGTGTGCAGCGTGGGGCAAAGAGATGGGAAGCCAAGAAATGAGTGGAGGATCTGTTGCAGGACTTGAAGGATGAATTGACAAAAGGCTGGTCCAGGATGGTGACAGTGGAAATGGAGGCGAGAGACTGGATCCCAGAGATTCATCAAAGCAAGAGTGGATGGGACCTGAGGAGAAGGAAAGAAGCCAAGACCACAGATGGAGGGAATGAGTGGGCAGCATGAGACATCAAAGGAGGAGAAGGGAAGATTCGTAGAGGATGGCAGATGAGCTTTGGGCAGATGTATTTGAGGGTGACAGTGGATGTCTGAGTGTTATCTTCAAGGTTGCTATGTAGAGCTAAGATTCAGGAATGATTTGGGCTGGATTGTGTATTTGGTGATTTCGCCTGTAGAGTGAATCAGTATAGAAGTCATTGTGGAGACCATTTCCTTCAAAGAGAGTCTAGGGAAAGAATGCAGAGGGTCAAACACGTAATACTTGTGTGGGGGCCAGAAGAAGGAAAATGAATCAATACAGGAGAAATCCAAGGTTGGGAGGGAACCACCCAAAGCAATTATGTGCCCTTTGCAAAAGGGAGAGAGTCAAAGAAGCAGGATAGTAGCATTTTCAGATGCCACAGGGGGTCAGGGGTTAAAATCTGGAATTCTTGAAGGTCCACAGATTTTCAAGAATGTGATTTCCATAGAGTTAGAGGAGCTCGGGTTAAGAGGGCAGAGAAAGAAAAGGTGGCGTTGAAAAAGTTAAGTAGCAAAAGTAAGCAGGAGTGTCAATGAGTTTAGAAAGATGAGACGAAATTACGTCATCTGGTGGAGAGGAACACACTGGAAAGAAAAGAGGTACTGCACAAAACATGTTCCAGAGAAGGGGGGAAAGGGGTGGGCACAAGCAGGGAGTTCCTATTCTGCTACAGGGTCAGTAGAAGAGAAGGGGCATGGAAGCACACGTTTAGGGGGTGCCTCGGGCTTCTCAGGAGCATGCAATGAGATGAGAAGGCAACTGCTATGCTGGGGAGGATGCTTAGAGAATCCAGGAGGAATTCCAAAGTGACCTTTGTAGAGTGTTGGCTCAGGAATTAGTAGCTACATGAGAATGACCCAGAGGTCCAGGACACTCCCTACTGTGGTGCCCAAGAAATGGATGGGAGAGTGTGCCCAGGGGGTCCTGGATTCTATTGGCCCAGCAGACCAGGCTGGAGGGTTCGAGGCTTCCAGAGGACTGCGACAGGGGCACAAATGAAGTAGCTGAGGTGGTGGGAGGCTCACACCTTCTGCAGTTTGGAAAGGTTGGAAGACTGCTTCTTGAGGAAGGGTAGAAGCAGCTAAGGAGGGAATGGGTGGAGAAGGCTAGGCGGGAAGTGCAGTAGAGGGAGCCCAAACTGAGACCATAGAGATGACGTAGACCAGGCTGGACTGTGGCTGACACGGAGCTGAGTGGGAGGGGCGGGCTGGAGAAGAGAAAAATGAGGCAGGGCCTGGGGAGGGGGTGCATTGGAGCGTAGCTGGGAGGGCACTGGGAGGGAGTCAGAGACTTAGATTTTTAAAATTATTTCTTGACGTTTAGCATCCATATATGAACATCCACAAACAATAAGTGTGTAGTAAAAGTTGTGAATGTATAGAACAAACCTGCGTATCATCCCACAGGGCTCCCATACTTTACCCCACCACCACCACCTTGCATTGTGGTGAAACATTTAACAGCTATGAAAGCACATCCTCAAAACATTTCTACTAACTATAGCCCATATTTTACATTTGGGGTATTTTCCCCCCAAACCACCTGGTTATTGACACCCTGTATTAGTATTATATACTGAAGATTGAGGTTAATAGTATAAGAATCTTCTTCTTTTACAAAGTGTTAAGAATATGGTGATACATGGGAAAATTACAGCTAATGTAATGTATGGATTATAGTTAACAGTAATATTGTAATATTTTTGCAGCAATGGCAAAGAAGATATATCAATTCTAAGGGACAAAATGGGGTTATAAGGGGGTATGGAATTTTTCCTTTTGGAGTCATGAAAACATTCTAAAATGGGCTGAGGTGATGACAGCACAACTGTGTGATGAAAAGAGAGCCACTGAGTGTCCACTTTCTTGCATGGGTGTGTCTACCACAGGGAGTCCAGTGGTGGAAGACGGACTGTGCTTAACTGCACAGACGTGAGAATGTTCCCTCATGAACTCTGACAGGTGCTTAGGTTTTGACTGCTGGTTGTTGTGTGGCTTTGGGCAAGTGGCTTTGGTTTCCTGGATTCGGGACACCTGCCAGCTCCTTCCTCCACGGCAGGTGACGGATCAGGACAGCAGGGGCCCCTGGTGGTGGTTCAGGGCAAGCACATGGGGCTGGTGACACCCCCACCAGGCTGGCTCATGGAGTCAGGAGGAGCAGCGGAGCAGGCAGTCGCCCCCCTGGGGCACCGCCATCCCCCCACCGCCACGAGAGAATAGGAAGCTCGGAATTCCACAGCCAGCCAGGGTTTAACTCGGTCCCCTCACAGCCTCCTGGCAGCCTGACCTCAGCCCTGGCAGATAAGCAAGGGGCTGCCTGGGCGAGTCGGGTAAAGTGAGGCAGAGGGAGGAGACGCCTTGGTCCAGTCCCCTGGAAGGGCTGCCCCGGTCTCACCAGGGCGCTGCACCTGATTTGGGTGCACCCCACTTCCCGCCCCCAGGCTTGCAAGCCTGAAGGCGCTGTCACTGCAGTGTGGGGTGCAGTCCCCCCAGGCACAGTATTGCAGCAGGCATGGCCCATGGGGGGCCTGGGACAGGTGCAGGTGGGGGCTCTCCCTCCAGGACGTTATTTTTAGAGTGCTCCAGCTGAACCTCTGCTGTGAACTCCCTTCGCTAGGAGCATCTGTGTCAGGAACAGGGCGGGTGTTTGCTTGCTGGGAGGGGCTGACAGTTCCTCACCGTGGCCTGCCTCAGCCCGCTGCTTTCTGCTCTGCCTCGGTGGCTTTGCTCATTGTGACTCCCTTGTACAGGCAGAGACTGTCTCTAGTGTGAGCCAGGTCACTAGATAGGTGGGGCACAATCTGGGGGGAAGTGACACGGTCATGTCCTCCAGGACTTGGGTGCCCTCAGCACCCTGGAATTGAGGAGGCCTCTTTGGGGTCTGTGAGAACGCAGGAGATTTATGGTGCAGTCAGGCTGCCTGGCTTTGAATCTTGGCTCTGTCACTTTTCAGCTCTGTGACCTGGACCAAACTACGTATTTAACCTCATTAAGCCTCAATTTGCTCATCTGGAACTTGGGGTAATGAGGTACCAATTCCATGAAGTTCTTGAGAGAGTCAAATCAGAGAAAAGAGTTTATTAGCTCTTCATTAATTCCTGGCTCATAGTAAGTGTTCAATAAATATTAGTCCCCCCCACCCCACCTCACCCCCAAGGCTTTTCCTACAAGACGACCCTCCTCTCACTATCTACCTGACAAGCTCCAGATTTTGAAGAGTTTCATGGGCAGCAGGAAAGGGAGGCTATTGCCCCTTTCCATGAGAGTAAACTCCAAGCCCCATCTTGACATCCTGCCCACGTCTCATTGGATGATCCAGCCCCGCTGCTAGTGGGACGGCTCCACTCTGCCAGGGTGAACTTCAATTCATTTTAAACTTTGCTGTCTCCTGGCATGCCTAAGGGTTTGGGTGTAGAAGAGGAGGTCTAGGTGTAGAAGAGGAGAAAGGGGTCATAGTGGTCCTCCTACATCAGAGTCGTGAGGATTGTGTCCAGGGCACCATTGGGGGAAGAGATGTTAATGCAGGACCTCTGAGGGAGCTCCCAAAGAGCTGCTGCCCATTCATTTTCCCCAGGTTGTGTTCCAGCCATGGGCAAGATCAGATTTCCCCAGCTGTCGTGTGGAGGGTGCATGGGCTTCTCTAGCCAGGTAGACTTTTGACTTCTGGCAGTACTTTCTTCCCATAGAGCTCATCTTTGTCATGTCCTGAAGCTTCTGGTTTGAAGCAATGTTGTAAAACCTGTCAGCTCAAATGAATTAACAGTCCAGTCTCAGCAGATTTATTTGGCAGAAATGTTAAGGTCCTGAACCATGTGGGCTGGCCTGCATGACCCCTGTCCTGGGAAAGTGAAAAATGCTTTGCAGGTTTTGGGGCCAGCTAGCATTGGAAAGTCCTTTCCCTGCCTTTAACTCCCATGTCTTCTGTGTGGAAACGTATTGATTAAGGAATTGAGAAGGATGGATATGGGAAGGAAGAAAGGCATGAGCAAGAGGGATGGGCCGGCTGGTGCCCACCCTACAACCCCCTTCCCCAAGATAGTCAAGCCTGAGACACGAGCCTTGCCACCTTCTCTAAGACGTCAGTGCTCAGAGAAGACTTATTGGCCATTTTCATGTCTTGTCAATGTGGGTAGTGGTGGAAATCATAGCAGGTTCAGAAGGTAGTAGAGTGTGCAATATAGCATTTTTCTAAAATAAATATTCTTTCATGTATATTCCCTTAGAAATATTTTAATCATTTCATTATATGATAAAGAAGTGGTTTTATAACAATAAATGATATTATGTTTTTAGAGATTAATATAAAATTACATCAAATATAGTCTTTAGAAACATTTTTAATACACGAAAGGCAGGTTTGGCTTTTTCCCATATATGAGGAGTTATGTGCGTTTTAATGTTTTTTCAAAAATTACTAAGGAAAAGCATGATTTTTGAACAAAACTCTTTTTTTAATTATGTGTTTGATTTGGAGCCAATTCCATATTTAACTACAGCTTGAAAATCAAAAAATAAAGGGGGGGACGACACTAGCATGACCTGACATTTAGAATCCTTACGTTTGAGGTTTTACAAAAAAGTTCCCAGCTTATTTGTATAATTCTCATGTTTTGTTTCTAAATGATTAGTTAAGCAAGTTGGCTGCAGGCTGCCCTGCTATGGAAATCCCACGAGGTAGGGGTGGCTACTCTTTATTCCCAGAGAATGAAAAACACCAATTGGACGTAATTGCCACATCGTGCCTCTTTTTAAATTGTTTGTGAAATTGGTTATGCCACCTCAATGGTCCATTTAAGAATTCTGGTCAGGGAATGGAATGCCTGGATCTGGTGAAGATTATCTTGAGGCAAATTGGCAGAATTCTTGTCCTTTTTAATCTTCTGCTTACCTTGGGGTATTGCACCATCCGTATGCTGCATGCTTCCTCTCTTTGACCTGTGTTCCGTTATGCACGTAAATAAAACAGTAGATGACCAAGGATTAAAACCGTTTTAAACTAGGCTTCTGATCAGACCCCTCAGCAGCCAGGGTGTGTGGTTCTGAGATAAATCCCAGGTGTGTGAAGCCACAGCAGGCTCTCCCTGTCCTTCCAGGCTCTCAAACTCTACTGCTTTTATTTATTGATTTAAAATAAAGGAATCAAGACGTGGACTGTTTTATCATAATTTAATAGCTAGAGTGGTTTTGTAGAACCTGTTGGGAAATGCTGGTGGTTAAGAATGTGGGCTGGCAAACTTTTTATGCCAAGGGCCAGGTAGTAAATATTTTAGGCTTTGCAGGGTCATATGGTCTTAACTATTCAACTCTGCCATTGTAGCCAAAAGCATCCATAGACAATACATAAATGAATGAATGTGCCTGCGTGCTGATAAAACTTTATTTACAAACACAGGTAGCGACTGGATTTGGTCCCCATGCCATAATTTGCTGGCCCCTGGTAAAGAGCACAGGTTTTGTGTGCCCAGCTTGGTATCGTGGCCAGTGGAATGGCTGGACAATTATGTAATACTTGATGTGATGCAGTGAGAGGAACACAACTTCACCCGAGCAGTGTTCTTGCCAGAAATGTTTGACCTGAATCCAGATGTGAGGAATCAGGAATGTGGGACACTCTTCAGGACAGTTGGCTGGACTCTCTGATGGAGTCAGTGACGTACAGAACAGAGGGTGGCAGGGGACCATGCAAGACTAGGGGAGAGCATGCCGGAATCTTGACTGCTTCCTGGATCTGGGGGCATTTGGGAAAATTGGGTGTGGACAGTATGTTGTTTGATGTTCTGGAATGTTCCTTAGGCGTAGTATGGGATGCGGTTGTGTAGGAGAATGTTGGTGTTCTTGGGAGATGCATGGCGAGCTCTTTAGGGCTGGAGGGCCGTGATGCCACAGCCTTCTTTTGGGTGGGTTGGCGAAAGGGAGGTGTGTGAGTAACAAGTCAACGTGGCCAGATGTTAGCAGTTGGTGAATCTAGATGAGGCGTGACCAGGTGTTAATTTTTTATGGATTTGAAATCTTCCAAAGTAAAAAAAATAAATAATAAAGGGCCAGCCAAGGGTGGGAGGTCAAGTTGCCTGGTGATTACATTAATTTTTTAATAATTCTTTTTATGAGCACAGTCTTGGAAACAGACGGAATCACAATCGACTCTCCTCCATCACTCCGTTGTTGGGTGACTTGTGTAAATTGTATTCTCTCCGAACCACAGCCCTTGCCTGTAAAGGGATGCTGATCACAGAACCTGCCTCAGAGGGGTGCACTGAGGACTTAATGAGATACTGCATGGGTTTCCCAGACACTTAGCAAGCACTCAATGAATGGCAACCATGCTCCCCACCCGTGGCCACGTGGGTGTGTTGCCTGTTGGCCTCATTGCATCCTCACCTGCTGGGTGGTCCATGCTCCGGGTGGCTTGCAGTGCAGCAGGAGCCCTGCATGGAACACGTGGTCTCCATTCATTCCCTCACTCACCAGATATTTATTGGCTCCTATTTTGTGCCAGGCATTAAGGCTACAATGAATGAGGCACAGCCCCACCCTCCAGAAGCTCTCTCTCTGGTAGAGAGATGTTCACATAAACAGCGACAGTATTTTCTTTCTATTGATGACACGGAGGGAAGCAGACACCAGGGACAGTGGTGGGGGTGGAGGTGGGGGTGGGGATTGAGGGAAGCGGAGAGAGCTTATAATATTCAAGTGATACTGAGAATTTCCTGACTTTTTGAGGACAAGATTTTAGCCAAGGAAGCTGGATATTTAGAGTTGACTTTGTTTTTTCCAAAATTATTTTTAGCGTGAGCAATATCATTTTTCTTGCTGATTTAAGTGCATTATGTGGTCTAGACTCATTGGGAATGAAAACAAGTCACGTCCTCCTGTTAGGGAGTAGGATGTTTTTTTAAAAATGTGTGCATGTGGTTATTCTCAGTAAGAGCCACTGAGCAATACCCGGGGAGGAGCAAGGACACCCAAAGGTGATAGTTAAGGGAACCGAAACAGAGCTATCAAGGGAATCTCTGGCCTTAGTATACTCACTCTAAGTATGGGCATTTCCTGGGATGGGGGAAGAGGCTCTTGCCTTGTAGAAGTGGTAGTCTTCTCAAAATGCATTATTTTGCCTTATTACTAAGTGCTTGAGAAAGACGACATAAAGCTAAATGAATCTGTTCTTTTGTGCATTCACTCATCAAGTATATGAGACGTCTCATCTCTCCTAGAACCAGGTCTCTTGCTCTCTTGGGGACACTGCAAGCATACCATTAAAACATGCTTTGATAAGTGGTATAACAGATACTTGAAAAATGTACTGCCAGAGTCCATCAGGGAATGGTTCTTTGAAATAGGAGGTGACATCTGCACCAGGGTCTCAAGAAGTCAGAGTTGATTTCCAAGGAAGAAACAGCACTGGACGGTACAAGCATCCAGTGCCTGCCCTCTTCTGGGTATGAGAACAAAGCCTCTGGAGAATCTAGTTCCTGGAAACAGCCTGAAGCCATGGTCTTACTGCGTAGATGGTCATCCCAGCAAACCCACTCATTTTACAGGAGGTGAAACTCAGAAATTAAGTGGCTTGTCCAGGGTCACACAATTCTAGGGCAGAGTCTGAGCCAGAATCCCGATCTGCCCCTTGGGTCTTGGTTTCTTCACATGTGACTCATGAGGGATTGGCTGCTAAGTGTGCTAAGGGACCTAATGGTTCTCTGATGCATCTCTGCAACCTTCCAAGAATAAGACAGCTAAATCTGAACAAATGATTCTCTTTGTGGGACATAAAAAGAAAAAGTCTAGTTGTAGTTGGCCACCATTTGTGCCAAGTGGCTAGCTTGCTCAGATTTTCTAGGCTGGGGGATTGAAATTCATTGAATTTTTAAAAACTCCTTCTATTTTTCATATTTCTTGGTAATATATATGAGAAGAAAGTTGGAGCTTTCAGAAAAGATGACTACAAAGAAGTGAGATTGGTTTTTA
>JAKSZT010054540.1:6656686-6729438 GCA_026826555.1 Tolypeutes matacus
GCATGCATCCACCCCAATCCACCCACCCATCCATCCATGCATCCACCTCTCTGTCCGTCCATCCATCCATGCATCCATCTCTCCATCCATCCATCCGTCCATGCATCCATGCATGCATCCACCCCAGTCCACCCATTCATTCATCCATCCATCTATGCTTCTGTGCTTCTATCCATCTGTCCATCCGTCCATCTACTCAATCATCCATCTGTTAGTCCATGCATGCATGCATCCATCCATCCACCCCATGATCCCAGTGGCAAGTTCACATGGCAAGACATGGCACCCTGAAAGCACTAGATGTCCTACCACTATTGAGACAGGTTCGTGGAAGTCATTTTTCTTTTGTGCTTTTTCACTTAAATAAGAGATTTTTCTTTTATTTTTGTTTTGTTTTGTTTTGTGTTATAAGAGTAATTTTTTTCACTTACACAAGGTTTTTAAATTCAAGAAGCACTTAAGGATATGGACTCAGAGCCAAGCTGAGTGAAGCCTTCATTAAGCCTTAGGTTCTTATTTTAAAGCTGTGGCTGATACTTCATAGGGCTTTTGTAAAGAACACATGAAGGACTCATTTGGTGCTCAGTGAATGCTAATTGCAAACAACAAAAACAGTACTACTACTACTTAAAGCAAATATATGGATGGTAGCCACTGATGGTTTGGGGGCAGTGCTAGGCACTTGCTTCCTAATTCTCAACTGATTCTGTAAGCCAGGTCCATCCCATTCACCATGTGAGGAAAACAAGGCTCGAGTTAAGGCCACTTAAGGAAGGATTTTCTTCTTTCCCTTACCATCCCCACATCTGTCTCTGGCAACAGTTTAGTATTAAACTGGGATGACTGGAGACTCTTGTCTCAGCAGAGGCAGAAAGAACATTTTTTTTTAAATACTCTTTCCACGAGCAGCTGTCATCTACCTCCTGGATGGTGAATGATTCATCGCAGAATAAGAGCTAACATTTCCCAAGGGGCCTTAATCAGCAAGGAATGCTAAAGGAGTAGTACAGAGGTTTCTAAGTTACTTCACAGATTTTATGAACTGCTAATTACCTCATAAAGGCATTTTATTGAGCTAGGGTGATCTGTTATTGGCATTGACTGTTTACATATCTCAATCCTTTCACAAACCACCTCTTTCTTCTACTCCGGGTCAGCGCGTCACGGGAATGCCCTGCTGGTGCTCACCAAGGAAGATTTGGTGCAGTTCTTGGCCCTGCACATGTCCAAGTCGGTCTCCACCACTGGTCACCAGATGTAGGACAGAACATTGATTGGATTAGGAAGCTCAAGCAAGAGAGCCACAGCCTGGAATCTGACCTCCCAACTTGACTGGTTAAATGGATTTGGCAACAGAAAAGAGCCTTGGTTTTCTTGTCTGCAAAATGGGAGGGAGATGGGAACAGGAAGTTGGATTTTTAAAAATTGGCTCTTCCACATTCGAGTCTAAGAGAAGTTTCTCACTAAGGGGACAGAAATGGCCAGAGCAGGTAGCACTATGTTCAACAGGTGGCAGAAAGAATAATAGTCAGCTCCCATTTCATTTTTATTTTTTCCATGCTTTAAAATGGAAAGGGTGGGGCAAAGAGGTTTACAAGACCACTGGAGTCTATAGTAATTAAAAAATAATAGTAAGAGGCCTAGGGGCCTCTGAGTTTTGCTTTCCATTTTCTGAAGAGAACATGGGGAGGTGAGTTTGTAGATTCGCTGTCTGGTTCTTTTAAAAAAGTCATAAGGAATGAAGAAAAGGAGAGTCTGGCAGTTTGAAGCTTTCGTGGATCCCAGAAAATCCCGTCTTAAAGCCAATCCATTCGTAAACCTATTGTACGTAGGAACTTTTGATTAAATCACTTCAGGTAAGGGCCTTTGATTAGATTGCATGGACCCAGGATGGGTCTTAATCCTCTTACTGGCGCCCTTCATAAACAGAGGAATAAAAAGCTGCAGACGCAGAAAGAAGGCTGCAGAGGGAAACCCACTAAGCAGAGAGAATGCCATGAGGGTAAGAAGCCAAAAGCAATGCAGCCCAGAGGAGAAGGCAGGGACTGGCAGAGCTGCCCCTTGGCAGGAGTCCAGGATCAACAGCAGCCGACCTTCGGGGGAGAGCTTCACCTGAAGCTTTGGTTTGGACATTTTTCTCAGCCTCAAAATAGTAAACCTATAATTAACTCATTTTTGTATATTGCATCAACAGCCTTTAGCAAAGTAAAACAGATGTCAAGGGAGGTGGGAAAAGTCGTCATGAGTCTTACTAAGCAGGAAAAGATGGATTCTAAAAACAATAGACCAAAATAGATAATGCACAAGAGAGAGCAAGAGCGTTCCCCACCAAATGTCTAGAGTGGATTATTAAACTAATGGTCAGCTTTAATAAAAGTTTACTGGGAGTTGCCATGAGATTTCTAAAAGCAAACAAAGCCAATCAATGCATTGCAGTTTTGATAGGGCTGCCTTTAGGTCAATTAATATACACGATGTGATTTCCTGGCAATATATAACAAATTTTCTCATATTATCCTTATGAATTAGTTTTTTTAAAAAAACTATATCTTGCTTCCATTTATTAGGAAATGAGTTGTTATATTAGACAGGCTAACTTACCAACTTTCCCCCACATAATCCTTAGGTCAACCGTCTGAGGAAGGTGCTGTCATTAGTTTCCGTGTACTATGGATGAGTAAATTGGGGATCAGAGAGATTAAACAAGTTGTCAATGGTCAAACAGCCAGCAACAGCCGAGCAGGATTCTTCTCACGAACCTCACGTGGATTTCTCCTCCCCACCCCTGCCGTCTCCCAGAGGCTACTAAAGCACAATTTACCCCCAACACATTTATTAATGGATCCACATTGGTCTGGAAAGCCCTCTGGCATGAAGCATCACGGGAGTCTTCCTTTGCTTTGTTCTAGTCAACATTTCTATCCACGGCCTCCATGAAAACCTGAAAGGCAGCTTTATTATGCCCTAAGATAATCCCATCTGACCCAGCAATGGGCAGAAACCACAAGCACTTGCTGAAACGTGTACATTTCTGCATTTTGGCTTTTAGTTTATTTTCACTTGTAGCTCAGCCACGCATGTGCAAGAGGAAGGTTTAAGAGAGGGAGGAGCGCGTGAGAAGACTGTGGATACTCAAGAGTCCGTGTTTTCTCAGGGTGCACAAACCACCTACTTGATGATCTTCCCTAGAGTTTCTGCCGCGGATTAGCAGCGGGAGGGAGTCCAGCCCATATTGCGGATTTGCTAACTGCTTCCACCGCGTCTGCCGCCTGCCGCCGGCCACCACTGAGGAAAGCAAGATAGAGAAGACCCCGTGGAGGGAGAGAGGAAGGCACTCAAGTGTGGGAAGCTGGTTAGGCTGGTCAGCATGAGGGGAGCCTCCAGGCCCCCACCCGGGAGTGGGCGAGTCCCACACAGAAGGCAGGACAGTGCTGGAACCTGCCCTGCCTAACCTGGCCTAGGTCTGCCAGCTCCCGAAACAGAGGTACACACCCCTCTTCCTTGTCCTTCTCAGGACCTTCCCTTCCAAGCTCCCCTCAGCAGATTTATTTATTCAGTCAATATTTATTGAAGGTCAACAGCATCAGACAACGTTATGGACTCTAGGGATGCATTAAAAAGAGGGATGGGGAGAGGAGGGAGAAAAGACACAAACGTAAGTCCTCAATACTTACCCAGAAAGAAGACGATCGGGGTATTGGAGCTGAGGCAGTACTCGGTGGACCCAAATACACAATGAAAGCTTTAGGCTGGAATGGTCAGGATTCAAATTTTTTTGAAAGTGGGTTTTATTCCACAGTGAAATAGCTGCTTCCAGCCTTCATGGAGAAGATGCTGTTACAGAAGCGTTTTCAGCCACTTCAGGCCAGAAGTTTGTCATTCCTAAGACTTTTTTGGTAGGATCTGGAAATGAGAGAGTTTCATTTTTTGCTGGCATATCAGTTAGGGGATCTTGACTTCTTGTTTCAGAAGCAGTGTGTGTGTGTGCGTGTGTGCATGTGTGTGTGTGTGTGTATGCACACCCATGTGTTTAAACATCCCCCAAAAGCCTGACGTGTGTTCAGACAACCCCCCAAAACTGCCAGTTGCCTAATAAAATAGCCCCTTTCCTCCAGGCTCCAGACGGATATACATTTAAGTAAATACTTTAATTAAATTACATCCTGTTGCCAAGTAATTTCTTAGAGAAGAGGCGGTAAATGGAATCTCTTCTGGGAAAGTTATGCTATAATTGCTGGATGGCTTTCTTTGGGAGGAGAAGCTTTACTTGAAAAAAATCTCTACAGCCTATTGCATTTACAGGTCAGATCTCTGACCCTGGCACAAAGAAAGGAAACTTGTTTGCTTCCAGAGGATGCCAAATTTAGGATTTGTCCCTGGCCATGTGGGAACAGCTGTAAGGGATTGTCTGTGCCTTCCCACTGAGCATGTGCAGTAGATCTCTTTGCACTGTGATTAAAGATATTTGCATTGGGGCCAAAGCAGGGGATTATTCCTGGGCTTGGTAGATGTCCACATACAAACACTCCATTTTGCATCTTTTACCTACTTAAAAGTAATCACCGTCTGGGCAAAGATCCATGAACATATGTTCCCAGTAGAAAATCTGGTATGACAACAAAGGCTAAGAAGGAATATAAGAATCATCCATTTTCCCACAATCTTGGGATAAAGTGCATTTTTGTCTGTTTTCTTCCGGCATTTTCCCCCAAGTACATGGAAAGCACATGGAGGTAGTTGAGCTGGCACTGTATAAATGAATCTTTTAACACGACCTCGTGTAAAGGAAGGGAGAACTACGTCACCCAAAGAGGAGGGTGCCCCTTCCAGCTGAAGCCTACGAATTGCCTTCTGACATTTTAACCAAACTCTTCAGTCTCATGTTAGGAAAGGTAAAAGATTTGTGACTCAGTCAGACACCTTCTTGGCTGAGGTCAGCTTCCTTGGAGCCTTTAAGAATTGCAGCCCACTCAGTCATCGTTCCCGAGGGAAGTTAGTGCTCTATAAAAACTGTTCCTGGTAATAGGCGTCCCAAGGGAATCGAGCATTTATCTTGAACGTGGGCTCTGCCCAGGCTGTGACCATTAGAGCAAATTTTGTTTTAATGATGTTCCGTTGAATAATTTAACACCGTCCTCCTGTTGATTCTCTTTGTATGCTTTCTTCCCCAGAATGGCCCAAAGGTTTAGTTGGTTTTTCAAAAGCTGCATGTTAGGCAGACCCAGGTGGATTTTTTCCTTCTTCTTCTTCTTCTGTGGCCTGGAGATTTATGAATTGATGCTTTTCTTAGATGGAAAATGGAAAACACCTTTGCAAAATACAAAATTTCATCCTGGGAATCCACAACAGAGGATTTCTCATTTTCTGAGCGCCTCCAGCAGAAGCTCTGCAGTGAGGGAGGTGGGGGGAGGTGAGGGGGTGGGGGAGGTGAGGGGGACGGCAAGGTGATCAGAACCACCCCTTCTGAGTACTTCATGCTGGAGCCACAGTAAACAGGACAGTCACTCCCACCCCACCTAAGAAAGGTGTTAAAGCCTAGGGGTGCAGTTACTGTTGACTGAACCAAGGAAACCTGACACGAACTTGTTAGGACTCTGCCATACATCCAGCTCACGGAAAGGATAAAAGACTTACAGAAATTTTAGATCTAAAGGGGGCCTTTGAAGTCATCTTTTCCTAGACCTTGATTTTACAGGTGATGAAACTGAGGCACCTCAAGGGCTAAGCTTTAGGTCAAGTCCACCACTACAGAGTGGAGATTAGAACCCCATCCTCTGAGACCCACGCCACGCCTCTTCTGTCCTCCTCTGGCACCTCTTAGGGTTTACATTCTAAGGACACCAAAGATATGTCCAAAGGATACCGTGAAAGCGAGGAACGCTGTTTGCGCGACAGTCTGAAGACTTGAAAAACAGATGCCAACCGATGGAGTCGCCCACTTAGTCACTAATTGAAACGAGTGTGTCGTAGTGTGTGAGCGGCGTAAATGCCCCACTAGCTGCAGAATGCAGCTGTTTGGCATCTTGTCAGAGCGAGGCTGTGCCCTGCGAGGGAGAGGCGTGAGAAGGGCATTTTATCAATGGTGTGAATGTCTCCTGCACCTTTAAAGAAATGTTTTGCGTGGATTTTGGGAATATCGTTTGGGCTTTATTTAGTTGTGCCAGGGTCCCTAATGAAAGCCAGGGGCAAAGAAGAGAAAAGCCAATGGAAATAAGTGGTGTCTTGAATGAGAGAAAAATTAAAGGAGCTAAACACAAGGACCTTTTTTTTTCTTTTTTTCAAAGAGATGACTCAGTGGAGAAATAATAGCAGTATAAAAAGAATTTGAAAAGCATAAGAAAGAAAGCGTGTTAATTATGTTAACCTTTTTGAACTTGTGCACTGCACAGCAGGAACTGGAGCCTGTTTTGTTTGGTTGAAACCTTTCTTCTGACTATCAACACTTTCTCCCATTCCAAGTAAGGGGCTGAGTCTGCTGCACAATTATTCTGCTGATAGACCTTCATTTTCCTTAAGGCCGTAAAGGGTTGCATCATTTCATGGATCCTAACCATGACTCTTTCCAGAATTTTATTGTACAAAATGTGGAATTGGTTTGTCTGTGGTTAGTGCTAAGTCTCATTTAGCCCCTTTCCCTATGGGAGGGGCCTGGAGATGTGGCAAGACCACAGTCTTTGGAGCAAGACAGAGCTGGTTCAAAGCTGGGCTCTGCCACTTACTGGCTGTGTGACCTTGGCCAAGTGGTTGAGACTCTCTGAGACCCAATAGGACCTCTGTAAATGGGATGCCAGCAGTTTCCACTCACGGGATTGGCATGAGGACTAAATGCCGATTTAGCCCTTCAATGGTCTTCTTAGCTGTTGGCGTCACTCAGCCTGCCTTGACCCTCCGGCCGTTGCTGGAGACTCTGTCTGTGGACTTCGTAGCCCGTGGGGTCTCTGCAGTGGTGGTCTTTGGCCAACACTCGGCACCAGAATGCAGAGCTCCCTAAGAGAACAGCTGTTGTTAAACTTTGTCCAGTATTGTCCCAAGCCCAGAAGGCCATACCATGTGCAGGTGAGTGGCAAGGGGAGTCGTGGAGAGTTGTGGGGGCCAGGTGTGCGCCAGAGAACTGCCTTCTCACTGGGATGATCTGGGAGTGCTCCCTGGAGGCTGTGGAACCCCAGAAGGTTCTCAGGGAAGAGGAGGGCTTTGACTGGGGTTTCCAGGTGAAGGGAAGACATAATAAAGGCTGAGCAGCCAAGAGCGCAGTGCAGTTTACAGTCTTAGAGCCGTGTCACACTCACACCACCCTGTGTGGAGACCCAGTGAGGGTGTAAGCGGAGATGGCAGGGAGGGACTTTGGCTGAGACTGTGGAATTTCAGAGTGCATTCTGCATGAACTGGGAGAAGCATTGGAAGCTTTTGAATAGTAGAGCTGCTCTGGGCTTTTGGCAGGAGGCTCAGGCTGCCATGGGGGGGGCGGGTGGGGGGGGAAGCAGCTGCAGGTGGGGAGGCCCCTTGGAAGGCAGTTGCGATACTCCTGGCAAGATGTCAGGAGGAAGTGGCCCAAGTCAGAGATGTGGTGAGGAGACAGCGTTGAGGATTATCACAGAGGGAGTGCTAGAAAGACAGGGTCGGGTGGGGTTGGGCTAACGAGGGACGGGGAGCAGACAGACATTACTGAGAGTCAAGTCTGCACAGCTGTGATGGGGAGGGGGGTGCATGATATGAGCGAAAACAAGGCATGTTTGGGCATTTGGGTTTTGCGTTGTCAGGGCAGGTCCGTGTCGGTACATTCGGCAGGTATTAAGGGGTGTGGTGTTGGAACATAGTGGATGGATCGGAGTGACAAAGGTACAAGAGGTTTAGTAATGTTCTCTCATATTTGCATAGAATTTTAGAATTTACAAAAGAATCTCACATGCACAAGTACCATGGATTGAGCAGTATTATCATCTCCACGTTGGGAGCGATGTCCACATAGAGTTGGTCTTTGAAAAAGGGAGTCAAGTTGAAGGAGATTTCTGAGTAAGTTGACCTGGCACCTGGAAGCACTGAAGTTCACACTCGTGTCCTCTCAGTAGTCCCCACCCTTAGGAGATTCTCCCTGCCTCCCGCCAGAGCAGCAGGGTAACTGCCCTTCCCTCCGTCCCTCCCTCCGTCCCCTCCACTCCTGTCCTATTAGGGAAGAAGTAACCATGTTCAAGCTTGGGCAGCTGGACACACAGAAAAAACTTGAAGCAGGAGAGGTGCTGAGACTGTGATCAAAGAGAAAAAAACAATCCTGGAGTCCCAGAACCCAGCAGGGAATAGTCCATCCGTGAGGGGTCCCTGAGTCTGAGTCCCCGCCCTCCTCCAGTTCCCTCCTCCTGCCATGAGGTGCAGCTCGGTGCTGATGGCAGAGCCTGTGGGGTCTAAAGGCCCATGGGGTGGGGGTGAGATAGGGTGGGCAGGGCAGAAGTTTCTGGAAGCTGGGTCTCACCCAGGGCAGTGTGAGGCCTGCTGCACCACACACTGTCCGCTGAAATGCTGTCTGTAGTGTAGCTGGAGCACGGCCACTGTCCTGGGCTGGGACCAGCACTGCCACATTCTGCTCCAACTGCAGAACTTCCCCGGGCAAGTGGCAATTAGAGAGACACTCCATCTGTTTTCTGGATTTCTCCTGCCTTTCTGACAATCCTTCTAGCCAGCTGGGTTTCATAAAACCCAAAGTGGGTCTTGCCTTGAGCACATTCTCCTCCAATTTTTAAAGCCAGTCTGAGAGTTCATTTGGGGAAATGTAATCTGCATGCTTCCTTTGCCCGCCTTCTATTGAAGAAGAGCTGTTTGCTGTCTGAGAAACCTTCTGAGCCTTTCTTATGACTCTAAATTTCTCTCGTCCTCTCAGGGAAGATTCCATTTCACCCTTAGGTTTCAGACCTGCCAGCCAGGCATCTGGCCCACCTGGGCAGAGGCGTTCACTAACCCAGCCTTTTTTTTTTATTTTTATTTTTTAAGATTTATTTATTTACTTTTATCCATTTTTATTTCCCCTCCCCACCCCACCTCCACCTCCATTTTTGCTGTTTCTGTGTCCATTCACTGGGCAATTCTCTGTGTCTGTTTCCTGCCCTCTCTTCTCACCCCTCTCCTCCTGTCTTCACTGGGATTCGATCCTGGGGACCTCCGATGTGGGAGAGAGGCATCCTCCTACCGCCTGTGCCACCTTAGTTCCTGGTTTTATGGTGCATCTCATCCTGGCTCTCCCTTGTGTCACTCTCCTGTTACGTCACCATCTTGCTGCGTGGCTCGGCGGGGCCTGGTGGCGAACCCAGGCACATTGACCCAGCCTTTTCACTCATCTTGGTAGGGGGCCATAAGTTCAGTAATGTTCTCTTATATTTCCGTAGCATTTTAGCATTTCTTTAGTTCATGACAGGACAACCCATCCTTAGCCATGTCCTCTGGACCACTGGTGTCCGTTGTCACAAGAAGCGGGGTTAGCCTCACACACTCTGTCGTGGGCCCTGCAGGCCTCTGCTGCAAAAGAAATGATTTGGACATCAACGGGAGCCTCCCCCGAGGGTCAGACACAGAAGAGCAGAGTTCACTGGGACCAGAAGGCTCAGGTTCAAGGGCAGGTTTCTCCAGCGGAACTAGTAGAGCTGGGCATGGGACATCCCCCTTCCCTCTCTGATCCTGTGTCCTCATCTCTAAAACAGTCTGCACACCCTCTCTGGTGGTCAGGAAAAACACATAACCTAATGTACGTAACACTATATGGTGCATTATAACGTTCTGTACATATGTACAATCGCTATTAGTGTTCCCTGAGTGAAAAAGAGTGACCAATGACAGAGGATAATGCATTTGGATGCAGAAGAAACTGACCATATAAATGACACTATTAACATTGAAACTTAACTTCACTGTCGCTAGTATTACACCTCCATATGGCTTAATCTTTTTAAGAAAACATAATGGTACAGCCTCCAAAGCAGCCCTTTTCACAGGAAGATGTCCAGAAAGGTCAGTTCTTTAACTGAATAGTTCAGGTTCCATCCAGATGTTGGTTATCACACCAGGCCAGTTTGCGATGATCCGATTTTGATGCTCTCGATTTTTAAATGAGTGTTTGACTCTGTAGTCCCTGGAGATGTTCCAGGGTGAGATGAAAGCCAGTGCATATCGTCTCTTAAGTTCCAGGCCAAGGAAATGGGTAGTGGCTGAAGGTGGGCATTCCAGAAGGAGAAGGCTGACCCCACGTCAGTCACAGAGACTTGCTTCCCCATTGAAAGCCTCCTTGTTGAGATCTTGGCATGGAGTGGATGGTTGAGGTAGACTAATGAACTATTAACCCATCTGTATCTTCAAGCACTGTCCCTTCAATGCCCTCTTTTCCCAAGATCCTGCTTGGTACTCTGGGCCATTAAGTCCAAAGACGGAGTGGCGTTTGTCTGCCCAGTGCTACCAGCCCCCTTCATTGCCTGTGCCTTGGTAGGGCACCTCAGGACATTAGGGTACTAAATGCATGCTATTCTAAGGACCTGATAATGGCGGGCGAGGTGGTACCTTGGGTGAGCAGAGTGGACGTCAACCTTTAATCACCACCCTTTGGCCATGGGTCTCAAGCATCAGGTGAACCAGCAGCAGCTGGGGTGCTGTTTAAAATGCCCATTTCCAGACCCCACTTTTCAAAATTTAAGTGGACTTGGTCTGGGATGGGACCTGGGAATCCATATTTCTGACAGGCACGAGTCAATTTGGGTGTCGATGGTTTAAGCAAAACTGGACTCCTGGCTGTGTGTCCCAGCTGGCCTCTGACCTGCTTCCTGTGAGCATTAAATCGAACATGACGCTTTGTAGAAAGTGCCTGGCCTCCAGAGGGCCTTGGTAAATGTTAATGCCCATTCCTTACCTGATAGAGCAGCCCTGGGCAAGGAATAGAACCGGATTTATTTCAGATTTCCAAAGACATAGGCCAGCTCTTGGGCCATACCTTTTTGTACAATACAGCTATGTTTCCCTCCATCAGCAAGAGTTCAGTGCATTCACTTGGCTAAATGTTGTGGGGGAAGGGAGAGGACACACACAGATGGTGGGTGAGAAAACAGTTGCTAGCACAATGGACTAGGAGACATTTTGGGAGAGGTAACAGGAATCAAATAATGTTTTCTAAATCAACAGAATAGAACTCTAAAGAAATGAGCTAATTTCTTGCGGAATTCTAAACTGTACAGTTGTTTTATAACTAGGAATTCAGAGAAGGGGGAAAGCAATGGAAGGCTGTGCTCACTATTGGCTCCCAGAATGAATGGCATGGTCTTTTGACCCATACACTGTAAATGTAGGTGGAGACAGTGAGCTGTAATTGCGTATGTGTGTCTATCTGTGTAATTAGAATCACAGAGCTGTGGAATCTGAGAGCATCTTACACTCCTTTAGTGCACCCCTCCCCGCACCTCCCAACCTCCCCATACAAACCACCTGTCCCAAATGGGAGCCATGGAGACCCAAGGAGCTGAAGTGTCTGCAGTACAGAAAGGGATTCAGAATTTAAGCATATAAACACAGAAGATAAGTGAAATGACATTTAAATATTTAATTTTAATTTTTGAGCAAATCTGTGCACTGTAGATTCCTCACTACGTGATGCTGAAGACGTTCTAGTCATTTAATCGGAGGGTTGGCGGGAAGGAGCAGGGACGTTAATTTAATTTCATGGCCACGAGGCTCAGCGCTGAGCCGAATGCCTCTTCTGGAGGGAGTGGGTGGGAGTTGGTAAGAGCGCTGGGCCCTCAGACAGCTGCCCGCGTCTCCATGCAGCTCTTCAGTGGCTTTTCCAAAGCCTTGCCCGGTCCTCGCTTGCCGCCAGACGGTTACAGGAGTACACGCTCTTTCCCGTCTAAACCTGGCTTCTGGCATCTTTCCTTAAGCAAACTCTTTTTACTCCTCTTTTTACTGTTGCCATTTAACATTCATACGGTGTCAAAAATGTGCCAGGCAGAGGCTGTGCAAAACCTTCTCAGATCATCTTGCCTGGTAAACCTAAAATCAATTCTAAAAGTGAAAAGATGTTGATGACTGCAGACAAGTGGAGGGTTTCGAGCAGGTAGCTCCAGAGTTTGGTGCCTTGCCAAACTTGTCCCAGGGAACGGAGAGAGTCTGCAGCTGTAGGCAGGATAGTCCCATCCATCTTCCCCATGGGATATAAGCCCCCTCTCACTTGGAGGTGGAGTGGACATCACCATCCCAGACTCCTCGTGATTGGGGGAACAGCTATGGACTAGAGTGGACTTACTGGTATTCTACTATAGACATATTGTGATTCTAGCAATGGAAGAAATTACAACACTGATGTGGAGCCAGTGGCCCCTGGAGGCTCTGGGGCCAGGGAGAGGGAAAAACAGTTGTAATACGGGGTCTTTTTCAGGACTTGGGAATCATCCTGAGTGATGTTGCAACGATAGATATAGGCCATTTTATATCGTCACATAACATACAGAACTGTGTGGGAGAGAGTGTAGACTACAGTGTGAACTATGGTCCATGCTTAGTGGCGAAGTCCCAGGATGCGTTTATCGATTGCAATGAATGTGCCACACTAATGAAGGATGTTCATGTGGGAGGGTGTTGGAGGTGTGGGGAGATGGGGCATATGGTTATCCCTATATTGTTTGTGTAACATTTATGTAATCTAAGTATCTTTTAAAAATTAAAAAAAAAAAGAGGGTGGCTTAAGGGATTAACCATGACTGTTTTAGGACGGCACCCACAAAATGATATCTTGAGTGCTCAGGCGGTCGGGCCAGGTAATGTAGGCGTGAGGCTCTAAGGCAGCCTTAGCTTCTAGGTTCATCTCCTTAGGGCGCTCACTGTGCTGGGCCCTGGGAGATTCAGGAGTCGCCTCCTGCTTCGGAAGAGCACACAGCGGAACACGGTGTGGTCCACACTGTGCAAGAAGAGAGGAGTGGGCCATTGACTTACCGAGGGTGGTGGTGGTGGGGAACAGAGAAGGGTTCATGGGCAAGGCGTGACTGCAGCTGAGCAGTGAAGGGTGAATAGGAGTTCACCAGATATACAGAGGTGGGCAGGCAACCCACGCAAAGGGGATAGTGTCGGCGGAGATGCAAAGAGAGAAATGTGAAAGAGCAAGGCTCATTTAGAAACCAAGCGTAGGACAGGTCAAGGAGAAGTGAGAAGTTGATGTCATTTTATGGGGCGTCCTATCGGCCCCAAAGGGGCTCAGGCTTTATCTTTTAGGTCACAGGAAGTCATCAGCAGGTTTTAAGATGTATGTGTTAGGAAGATGGCTCAGGTGGCCACAGAGTGATGAGAAGGTGAGGGAGATTCTAGAAATAGGATGTTCTGGGTTAGTTTGATCTTCTTGTGACCCATCTCCATGGCAATTGTCAGCCCTGGTTGCTTGATCAGCTGAGAGTTGTTTGGGTTGTGTGTTAGTGATGGGTCAGTTGACTTGACCTTGTTTCTTGGACCAGGTCCAGCCTCCTAAACCTGGCTAGGCCTTAGGACAAGTGGCTGGGAGGAAGTGCCAGGACCTGTTTCAGCTACAAAACTAAGGCAGAGTGTAAATAAGAGGGAGAGTGCCACCATGGGATTATAGATGCTCTCTTGTCTTCCCAGCCGAGGCCAGGAAACAAACAGCAGCCAAATAGCTGGCTTCGTATAAATACTCCAGTACCCTTCGTGCATTCATTACGTGTCAGTGTTACTTGGTTTTGAATCTGAAATCTAAAAGAGGCTTTTGATACATTTGGGAGTGAGTGAGAAGCCAGTTTCTTGAAGATCCGAAAGTCTTTGCTTTTCAGAAGGACTTAGTGAGAACTGAACATCTCACAGCTGTAGGGTATTAAGCAAAATATAAAATAGCCTCCTGCACTGGGTGTTGTCAGATGGGACCCCTTTCTGAGAAAGGATTTTCCAGAAAACAGAAATGGTTGATTGCAGGGGCTTTCCTAGAAAGTGGAAAGCACCCTACAGAATTGCCAATAAGCAACACCTGGTGACTCACCAGTTCCAGTCCAATAGAGATAGCTTATCACAATGGAGAAACATACCATATTAATCAAGATATACCTGCTCCCCACTCTGTGTGACACCCCCCCCATGTAAAATGGAAACTTAACATCAGCCAATCAGAACATTCCCTCGCTTATTTCCATGTTTGCCCCCTATCGGTTTCCTCTTTCTACTCCCTCACAGAGCTCATTACCACTTTCCATTTGGTGCTGCCCAATTTGCAATCATTTGTTGACCAAATAACATGTTAAGATTTTTTAAATGCCTCCCCTTCTCTTTCACAAAGGGCTCTTGCTCCACCTGCAGAAACAGAAACAGCAGGTCCCAAATGGTCAGGGCTGCCGGCCCCCGGCTGACCACGATGGAGCCCACTGTGGGAGACCCATCATTTGGCACTATGATCAGCCCCAAATGGGGAGCTCAGTGTTCACATAAATATGACCTTTGGTAGCTTTTTGTTCGAGGTTGCCCAAATTTGAATGCCAGGTAGTATACGGGCTCCATGCATAGAGGAATTCGGTTTCATTTGTGTTATTTCCCTAGGTAAAGTTGCCGGTTTATAGTTTTCAATCCACTGCCATCATTTTCTTTCATTATTTCCACATCATGATAACACATTTCCGAGTATTGAATGTTTACTGTGCCAGGCCTTTTCCATGCATTAATTGATTGAATCCTTTCTCAGAACCTTGAAAGGTAGAAATTATAACCCTCGCTGTAGAGACCAGTCCAGAGAAGCTCAGAGAAACTTGAGCATCTCTTTCCACCTTCCTCTTCCTCTTTCTCACCTGTAGTTTTTGCCATCCCTTTGGAGAGCCTACTCCTTTGTGCCTGCAAACACACTCTTGCTTGCTTCTAGCTTCGATTGCTTCTCTCTCCCTTATCTTAAAAGGAACTCTCAACCCAGCAGCCGGGTTCTCTCCTACTCTTCTCGTAACCTAGCAGCTTCATGGTCCAGCGTACTAATCCCAGCTCCTTAGGATCTAGAGTCCCAGCTCCTAGGCCATCTCTTTCTGAGCACCACTGCTCGCCTCCCGGGAGCCTCGGCTCCCCTGACTTCCTGGGAAGACACTGTCTGGCTCCCTTCCTACTTTGCAGACCTCTGCTCCACCAGGGTGTGGCTCTCCTTTTCCTTCTCCAGTCCCCTAACTGTGAGCACCTCCCCAGGCCAATTTCATGGACCCCATTCCTGGCTCTCTCAAGGAACTCCTCTCTCTCTCTCGACCCCTCCCACACTGTGCACAGTCCCGGGCATGTTCCGTCTGCTCTGCTGCTAGATGAAATCTCCCGCTGTCCATTTCTGTGCGTGGACCTGCCGCGTGCTTGTCCTCTCAGGCCCCTCCCAGCCCTTCCCCTCGTACCCAAGCAGACAGCCGGGCCTGCTGGTTGTTCATTGCCAGAGGCACCCCTGACCCCAGACCTCCTTCCTCTGGATCCTAGGCTGTCAGTGGTGAGGACCTTCCTCTCTCCAGGGCCCTGTGTCTTCAGACCTCCCAGCACTCAGGGGCTGGTGCAGCTCCTACGACACTGCTCTGCATTGCGTTGCTCCCGACTCGAGAATCTGCAGGGGCTCCACAGTGGGCTATCGCCATCAAGTCCGGCCCAGCCGGTCTCCAGCTTCTTCCTAAACTGCCACCCAGTCTGCCCGTTGAGATGTCTTGCCCTTGACTACCAGACAAGCAGGTCTCCTAGGCTCCCTGCACCCTGCTCCTCCCCACGCCCGCTCTGGAGTTCCATCTGCCTCCTCTTTCCTGGCCTCAACGCCCTCCCTGCTTTCTTTCCATCTCTCCTTTTCCTAGCCTTCCACCAAGCCTTGGCTCAAATCCTGTTGCTTATTTCTAAAATTTGCATATAAAATGTGCCATCTCACAATAACACGCCCTTATTGTAAAGTATCTTTTAAAGTACAGAAAAGTATACAGAAGAGATAAAAGTCACATGCAATTCTGCCACCCAGAAATTACGATGAAAATTTGCCTGTATGTTTCAAGGATTAAATATGCATACATATATATGGGTATGTTCTATTTTTACACAACTGGTACTGTACTCTCTATACATTTCCTCTTTATTCTCTAACCCTACTATATTATGAGAATTTCCCCATTCCATGCCTTTGTCTTTAAACAGCATTTTTAAATAGCTGAATAACAGCCCATCATAGGGACTTTGTAATTGACTTATTTAACCCATCTCCTCTTATAGGTCATTTCGTGGCTTCCATATTTTTAGGATTATAAATAACAAATATCCTTGTTCTCTTACTCTAGTTTTCCATACCGTCTGATTTAGCCTTTTGTGTAATGCAGATTCAAGTTGCATTTATTGAGCCACCACTGGGTACCAGGCTCCAGGCTCAGTGCCGTCTTTGTTCATTGCTCCGTCCTCTGGGATGGTGCTAGCAATACGTTGTGACAGGCATCTGTGGGCCATGCTTAGGAAGGGAATGGATAGTTGCTGGGGTTTGGTTTTTTGTTGAAACTATCATTTCCTCAACTGGATTATGAAGTCCTCTTAAATGACTCATGCACACCTCTAGGGCTAATCTGCGACCTAATCGGAGCTGAAACAGACTTTTTCATTTTATAAATGAAGAAGCTCAGAGGTTTGAGAGGCCATCTGCAGGGTCAGAGAATTACATGGCTAGCCTAGGGTCGACAGAGCGAAACTGATTTCTTACAAATTATTTCCTCTTGTTATATAGAAGTGTCTTTCCCAGGCTCTTGTATCAGAACCCGTGGCTATATTGAAATGCAGCTCAGGTTGCCTTATCTAACGCACCAATTTCTGTAGCTACTTCCACCATACGTGGGGATTGGTGCCCTGAGCCCTGTGCACCCCAGCTGCAGATGTCTTGCTCTGCTCCAGGTAGGGCAGAGCCACGGGAAAAATATGATGCCAGCTTCCCATTGCATTCCCCAAGTATTAAAATCTCCGTTTTTTAATTTCCTGCACCTGGGTCTCTTTCTCTCCTGGAGACGATTAGTTCTCGGTCTTTAGAATCACCAACACAGTGTACGGGGCCTCACCCCAGGGTTTCCCATTCGGAAGGTCTGGGGTGGGGCCCGTGAGGTTGCACTGCTGACAAGCACCCAGGTGATGCTGAGGGTGCAGGTCGCCTCAGGCCACTTGAAGGCTGTTAAGTGGCAGGTCCTGCCATTCACTCTCTTGATTTTAGCTTTTCTGTTTAAAGTGGTGGAACCGGCCTGATTCGGCTCATTCACTCCTTTACATTAGATAAAGTTCAAAATCCTTTCAGCCTAGAATCAGGGGTTCTTAACCAAGGGTCCGTGAGATTGAATTGAAATTCAAAAAAAACATTATCCTTGTAGGGATATGCTGGTGCGGGTGTGGTATATTTATTAATAATAGCATAGTAAGGGGTCCGTGGTTTTCACCTGACTGGCAGAGGGGTCCGTGGAACAAAAAAGGTTAAGAACCATTGGCCTTCCTGCCCAGCCTCTGGCCCTCTGGCTACCAGCTGCAGTTTCTGCTCCATCCTGTGCCTCAGCTGGTTCCCCCCACACCTGGCAGCGACCCAGATGCTTTCATCTGGAACTAGCCTTGCTGCTCAGAGCGGGGTTGAGGTCACATACTTATGTGCTCACTGAGCTGCAGGGCCCCAGGTGAGCTCCGCCATTTGCCTGGGCCTTGCTGGCCTGTGACGGTCCCTTCCCCACGGGGACTGTTTCCCTAGACAGTACCTGGGATCTGTTTGAACTGTCATAAACTTCCCCTGCACCCCGTACCCAGCACCCCCAGACCCCCAAATGTCACAGTTTTGCCTGGGGCTTTTGCTGCCACCCTGCCCCTCCATCAGACCCCCAGGCCTGGCAGCCAGTTCTGATGGAGCTGAGTTTGCTCCACCCATTGGGCTCTGCATTTGGGCTGCTGCCCTTCTCTGTCCTCTCCTGGGAAAGTCTCAGGAGCCCCCTAGCCCTGGCACCCCCTGTGTCATTGCCCTTCCTCTGCCGTCCTTGTGACGTGGCACAGGCACTCGTGGCCAGAGCAGCTCTGATTATAATCACAGTTTCTCCTTTCACCCCGAAATCTAAAACCATCCTCCAGGTTTACCCACCTCCCCTTCCACCCTCTCAAGGAAAGGAGGCCTGGGGTGGGGAGAGGAAGTATAATGTTCATTGTGACATGCTTGGTAGCATATCCGGCCTCTACCCAATGGATGCCAGTAGCTTAATCTGCCCCCAGTTGTAACAACCAAAACGTCTCCAGACTTTGCCAAATCTTCCCTTGGGGGCAAAATACTGCCCCTCACTCCTCCCACACACATACTGAGCAGGATTTCCATGCAGCAGACATTTATTGCTGTGAGGCGAGTACTTGCAGCTACATTGCCTCATGCACGCCTCACAATAACCCCCCGAAATGAATGCTATTAGTCCCATTTTATAGATGAGGAAACCGAGGCCTAGAGACTGGGGTATGTGATAAGTGCTAGGACTGAGATTTGAATGCAGGCTGGTCTGACGTCAGAGCCCATTATTTTAGGGAGGTGTGCTTGCAAGGGAAAGAACTTACGGGCAGGGTTTATTTTAAGAATTCAGCGGGATATTTTACAGGCAACTCAGAGCAGGAAGTAAGGTTCGACTGGGCCACACAGAAATAGAATTGGAAAGTTGGAAGCCACGTTTACTTTCTTACCTCTCCTTGTACCAGGGTTGCCTTCATGCCTGCACCTTTCCACACAGCAGCTTCCCCCACCCCCGGTCTTCTGCTCCCCTGTAGCTTCAGTACCACCCCCAGCCCCCAGCCTCTTTAAAATGCCTCAGCCTCTGTGTCTCAAGTCCACATTCCCAGGAGAAGCCATGTGATGGGCTCAGCTAAGGTGTCCTCTGGTCCTGGTCCAATTGGTTGTGTGTGTTGGGGGGAGGGTCAGGGAGGGGAGGAGGTGATTGCCTCTCCCCCATACTCTGAGCTCTGGCCGCTGCATTCCAGTCATTCCAGGCTGAACAGCTCCCTTCCTCTGCGATATTTTCACATACTGTGGTCCCCAGCCCATTCCCCTCCTCTCAGCCCCTCCACTGGGCCAGCCTCCCCTTCAAGGTGGGGTTCCAAGGTGAACACGACGTTTCAGGTGTGGTCTGACTGGTACTGAGGACAGGAGGGTCATGTGGCTGTGGTTCCAAGCACAGCCTCTCTGAGCCTCATCTTCCTCGTGTTTCATAAACGCTTTAATTTAAAATAGGCTTGGAAGAGTTGTGAAGGTAGCACAGAGTTTGCACATCCCCTGCACCCGGCTTCCCCTCTCGTTTTCATCTGAGATTAGCATGGTGGGTTCAGTCGTTGCAATGAATGAACCAGTACTGATAGGTTATCGTGAACTCAAGTCCTACTCGAGTCAGATGTCTGATGGCCTGGGCATTCCTGCCCTTTTTTTTTCTGTTCTGTTTTAAGGACAGGATCCCATCCAGGACACACAGCACACTTAGACATCATGCCTCCTTAGGCTCCTCCTGGCTGTGACTGTTTCTCAGACTTGGCTTGTTTTGATGACCAGCACTGGTCAGATATTTCGTATAATGTCCCTCAACTCGGATTTGTCTGGGGTTTTTCTCACGATTAGAGTGGGGTTACGGGTTTGGGGGAGGAAGACCACAAAGGTAAAGTGCCATTGCCACCACATCGTATGAAGTATGCTTACTCCCAACATGACTTGTCGCTGATGATGTTGACCTTGGTCACCCGGCTACAGTCGTGTCTGTCAGGTTTCTCCGCTGTCAAGTTACCCTTTTCCCCTCTTTCCACTGTACTCTTTGGAAGGAAGTCATTATACTCACATTTACGGGTGGGGTGTTAGTCTACTTCCTTGAGGGTGGAGTATCTATGTAAATTATTTGGAATTCTTCTGCATGGGACTTTGTCTGTTCTCCCCATTTGTTTAATCATTTATTTATATTAGACTCATGGATATTTATCTTATACTTTAAGTTATAATCCAAAGCAACTTTATTTTGCTGCTCAGGTTGTTCCAGCCTTGGCCACCGGGGGGCGCTTTCATTTGGCACCCATGGGTGTTTCTTTTTATGAAGACTTCCGGACTTCTGGCACTACAAGGTGCTCCACGCCCTTCTTGTATTAAAAGGGGGATATTTTTGCGCCTGTCTTGTGACGTTGTTCTGAAGATTAAATGTTACTCTAAGGAGTGCTTTTTCCTTGTATAACGCCTACAAATAATCTTTAGGGAAAAAAAGTTAAAAGCTGTGTCACCACCCTGAGCTTTTTCAGTCAAGCAAAAAGATCCCAGGCCTTATTTTCACTCAAACTCCTCTTAAGTAAAGCTTGTGAGGCTGTACTTGTGTAATCTAGTTTTTGTCTCTAAATGCAGAACTCCCCTGTCCTGCCCATTCTCACATTGCTTGTTGCAGTCCCCTGCACTCTTGAACTCTGCAGCCCACTGCATGCTTTCCACTCAGCTGAGAGCCAGGTCTTCCTGCCCTGGCAGACAAGACAAGACCTGCGCCAGCTGTAGCCCCCCAGCTTGCTGTACCCGCAGTCAGGGGGAGTCTGCCTGTGGCTCTCCCTTCGCCACAGTCTCTCTGTCTCGACCCAAGGAATGAGGGATCAGGGATGACGTTGTTGGTTAAGACTCACTGTCTGTAAGCTTTCCCCTAATTTATCCAGTCTAGTGACCTTATGAAAATAGGAAATGAGGTTGGTTGGGTATAATTCATTTTCAGGAAACCCATTCCCACTCATATTTATTGCCATTTTTTTTCCTTAAGAGTCCACAAACCACTGTTTAAATTCACACCATAATTTTACCCTTGTTGTTTCCAGAATCTTCTCAACTATCTTTAAACACTGGGCACTTGCCTAGTGCCAGTCTTGGGGCATTTTCTTTGTTTTTCCATACTTTTCCCACACAGTCTCTGTGTGATCCTGCAGTTTTGTCTGCATCTGATGCCCTGGGCAAGCGCAGGGAATTGAAGTCATTAGAAAACATGTTCAGAAGTCATTTTTTCTTTTTTTCTTATTTCTGGGCTCTGGTTCCCTCATAATCACATTTGTTCAGCTTTTGGGGATTGAAGAGCTTTATCCTTGAAGGAAAAAAAAATCAAAATTATACTTAAGTGATTCCAATTTCTTGCTTGACTATCTAAATTCAAGACCAAACCCTTGCTGCTACTTCTTGCCCCAAAAATGCCATTCTGGGTTCTTGACTTCCCAGAACCGTAGCCCCTTCTGGGCCACAGCAATGTCAATTTTTGCTTACAGGTGTCTGCCATTCTTTAATGTAGATCCTTAAAGACTGCTCATGGGAGCGGATGTGGCTCAAGGGGTTGAGCGCCCGCTTCCCACATGGGAGGTCCCGTGTTCGGTTCCTGGTGCCTCCTGAAAAAACAAAAACAAACAACAAGCAAACAAATGAAAAAAACACAACTCAGGGGAGCCAGTGTGGCTCAGTGGTTGAGCACTGGCTTCCCACATATGAGGTCCCAGTTTCAATCCCCGGCCCCCAGTACCACAAAAAAAAAAAAAAGCTACTCGTTCCTTTAGTCTTTTGTCATTAGAAATTCTAAATTGATCTAAGAGTTCCCATTTAAATGCTAGTCTCATCTCACTATTACCCACTGTCTGCTGTTAGTGAGGCTATTTATTTCTTAGGGCCTCCTTTTTTCCAGAACCATATTTCCTAAAATCTCCTTTTCAAACTGCCTGAAATCACTCTCCTAATATCCGGTGTGGATTAGTCCCCTTTTACTGTTAGTGCTTGCAAGCCCTGTGAGAATATGTGTCCTGAGCCTCTCTCCCCAGCGGTCAGAGAAGATGCTCTCCTGGCTGTCCTCTGCCTAAGAAAGCTTCACCGGCAGCAGCCTGGCTGTGTTCGTAGGGGCCCCTGGACTTCAGGATCCTCAGGGTAAATGCCAGCATTCAGAGCTGCTTGGAAAAAAGAACGAGCCCTTACCACTTTTGTGTCTGGAGGTTTTGGCTTTTCAGCTTTCTTTAATTTGTCACCCAGTTGATTCTTGCACAGCAGATGGACAAAACATCATGTTGTCTTCTCCCTCTGGCTAGAAGATGCTTTCCCCCACATCTCAGAGTCTCTCTGTCGATCCCCTTCCAGGAGGCGACACTGGCCTGGCAGTGGCTCTTCTCTTCTGTTAGACGGGCCCAGCCAGCAGCTCTGCTGAGCCTGCCTTGAGAAGCCTGTAGGCCCAAGGGTCAGTTCTCAGCTGGCTGTTCCTGGAAGCCGAGGGAGCTGCCGCCCAATGCAGAGAGGAAGGCTCAGTCGAGAAAGGCTGCAGAGGGCAGGGTGGATCCCACGGACACATTTCAGTGAGCAAAGGGACCCCAGGAAAAGCTCACTCTTGGGCAGGAGTTTAGTGTATTTGTTTTTTTATTACGTTGGAGCGGCTTGCTTTTTTCCTGAAAAAAAAATGTTTAGGCACCAAGAATGTTAGCAAGCACCAAACATCACATGCAGGGCTTGGGGGAAAAAAACAAAGTGCAGTGGGGGTTTCGATCTGAGCACTGGTGGCGTCTCGGAGACTGATGGGCCTGTGTTTATGGAGTCAGTCCATGGACTTCAAAACCAGTCAGCCCATGATGATGCCAAGTCCCAGAGAGGAGGGTCTCCTTACAGCCCACCTGTCGGGGGGTGGAGAGCCCACCCTAGCTCTAGCTCTTGAGCCTCGCTGTCTCTTTGATCTTCAACGAGCAGAAAGGAAGGCAGGTGAGTAATATCCAGACAGTGACCAGATTGTCTGTTTCTTCCTGGTGCAAATTATCCTGTAGGACCTCCTAGGCCACCTTACACAAAGAATCACTAATCGTCAGAAATTGCTGAATCTTCAGAGTCATCCTGTCCCTTTCCTTAAGATGAGGATGCTGGGTTGCAGAGGAGAGAAGTCTCTTGCTCTGGGTGACAGTGGGAAAATAGAACTTGAATTTGGACACAGCTCTGATGATTAGTAGTAATGGTTCACATGAAATGAAGGCCTGCCTTGTGCCAGGCAGGCTTCAAGGCTCCTGGCATTTGTTGCTTCTCGTGTTTATTGTCACATAGCACTGACACCCAATTTACAGATGGGGAAACTAAGACCCAGAGAAGGGGTGTGACTTGCCCAGGGCCACACGGCTGGATCTGGACTTCCCTCACGCACACGCGCCCACACGCGTGCACACACACACACCTGATCCGTGTGACATCCCTGCATCCCTGGGAGGCTGGGGCGGGGAGGGTTCTTATTCCACAGAGTAGGAAACTGAGGTCAAGTCCTGCGATTCTAAGTTCAGCGCTTCTCCTGTTTAGGGGTAGTAGGTCCGTGCACCTTAACGCTACACAGAAAGAATAAGCATAATTCATTCCATGACTTTTCCCTCTTTTTAACTCTACAAGTTAAAATCAGGCAGAAGGTTGAAACAAGACCAGTGCTTCACCTCGCCCCTCTCAGGGGACTGGCCTTCAGGAGACCTTGAGCCAGGATGCTGGATGTCCCTTGGGGTGTGCCCCCCTCCACTTTGGGTGACCCCCCCTGCAGCCCATGGAAGTGGAGAGCAGGCAGATGCAGCTCATGTGCCGTCCACGTAGGGACAGTTGCTCTTTGGAGACGGTTGTTCCAACCCATATCCCCGAAAACCCCATGAGGAGGCACCTGGCTACCCAGGGACTTCCGGGGTCTTAGGTTCCTAGGGCTGCTATAGCAACGGCCACAAACCCGGTGGCTTAGAACAACTGGCACTTATTCTCTCATAGTTCCAGAGGCCGGAAGTCCAGAATGAAAGATTTCCAAACTGTCGTCTTCACAGGTCCTGGAGGCCAGGTCTTGGGCATGTTTTCTGTGAGGACACCAGTCATCCCACTCGCTGTCGTGTTTATCACCAGGGCGGGAAGCAGCGGGGAGTCTCGGGTTAAGTGAGCTCGGCGCCCTCCTGCCCTGGCCTCGCCTACAAGTACACCGACCGCCGTCTTAGGGCTGGGTCCCATCAGAAGGGAAAGGCTGAAGCCAAGGCCCTGGAATGAGTTTTCAAGAAGGGCTGCATTACCTGCCCTTTCCCGGGAAGCAGGTGGGTGCCCTGCAGCAGGGCAGGCTTAGCTTCCCTTCCACCCTGAGGCAGGGAGCTGCACTCGATGACTTCCCGAAGCCCCTTCTAGTCTGGAGAACCCATCACTCGCTCCAGCAGCATGAGTGCCTCCTCTGAGGGGTCACCCTCCCCGCCCAGCGTCCACCGCCCGTGCCCACCACCTCTCCCCAGGACCTTCCCAGCACGCTGGGTCCTGGGAAGCTTGTCGCTTCACTCATCGTCCATCCAGTGGGCAGCGTCTGGCGACGTGCCCCTGAGCAGACGGTGCATAAGGAGCTCCATCCCTGTTGGCTCAGGGCTCCGCGTTCCACGGTCAGCTTTGTGGCCAGGTTCCCTGGATCTGGAAACCAGAGCCTCGATTGGTGGAGGGAGGCCCCAGAGGGCTCCCGATAGCACAGCAGACCTTAGGGTCACGGCAGGCAGCTCCAAGGCAGTGCAGGGTCTGTGCTGAGAAGAGCCTGTGAAAGGTGCACGTTCGAGTATTTCCATAGAAGCTCCTGCAGGCACTGGCCTCAGACCTTTTGTCCTCGCCCCCTGCCCGACAGCGTGCCTAGCGCATGGTAAGTGCAGTGATGTTTGTGAATTAACGTGAAACACGTCCCCTCTTCACTGCCTTTGTGCTGGATCTGGTATAGGTGGGTACCCAGTAAGTGAGCCTTGGTCTTCTGGGCTCCCCTTCCTTCCCCAGGTCTGGGAGTGTTCGGGGGTTGGCTGGCTCGTGCCCAGCGTTCTGCCCCAACAGAATTGTCAGAGCCATTAACACTGGCTGAGGGTGGCCAGAAGCCAAGTAGACAAGGATGAGCGGGAGGGCCTGGCTGGGCACCGTCCCGGAGTCCAAGAGGGGGGCAGGCAGGGCAGAGCCGGCTCCCAGGCCAGCCTTCCACCCACGTGTGAATCAAACGCCTGCCCCTTGAGGATAATCAGCTCTGAAACCCCAAAAACCCAGAGAGCCCGCAGAGCAATTGGGAGGCTCTGAGAAAACTAAGTGCTAGAGGGTGTCCTGTTGGCCAGCTGGGTGGGAACAGAGTGGTAGGAATTCAGGGCCTGCAGGAAAGCCCCAAGTTAGTGGGGCAGCGGGCTGGTGAGAAGGCGCGGGAGGACCAGGGTCCCGCCCGGGGGTGCCCCTGTGCACCCTCCTCGCCCTTCAGCCACCTCTACCGCCCTGCTCCTGTGTGTGTGCATACTCCTGCATGCCCAGCCCTCCTCCCCTCTGGCGTCACAAGGCTTTGGGGACATGGTAACGGCAAGACCTGGCAGATCTGAGCCTGCACATCAGCGAGCCTGTGGCAGCCGTGGACCTCCCGCCACGCGGAGAGGCAGCGATAGCCTTCTCCAGCACACACACCTGCCAGCCCAGAGTTCCCACCCTCTGCTGTGTCTGCACACCATCCCAGGCACCTGCTGGAGACCCTGTCAAAATACCAGGAAGGGAAAACCCAGATCATTAGGGAAGTTTGCTCAGGAGAGAATCCTGGGCCATTACCCAACTCTAAGCTTGCAAGCACCTGTGCAAGGAAGGCAACACTCCCTCCTCCTCCCCTCCCTCCCCCTCCCCGTCCCCCTCCCCTCCCCCTCCCCTCCCCTTCCTTCTCCTTTTCCCTCCTTCTCTTTCTCTCAAATACACACACACACAATTTACATCCCATTCTGTTCCAGAAAGTTTTTAAGGAGTCAGAAATTCTTAAGTAATGCGTGGGTGAGTGAGTGAAGCCCTAACCCTCAAAACCTGCCTAAACAGGGTGAGACTCTCCTACTCTGGTGTGAGGGCTTGGTTTTTTGGGGGGAGGGGCTTCTGAGATCACCCTACTTTAAACTGGAATCAGAGGGAGTGGGTATGACGTGGGCTGCTTGCAGCACCCAGGGCGGTGGTCCTGAACCAAGGTCCTTGTTGTCCTCACCTGCAAAGAAGGTTTAGAGTGCCCTAGGCCCGGGGGATAGGATGGCTACAGCTCCGTCTCCCTGCAGAGACGACCAAGGCCAAGTTCAGCAAGTCCAGCAATTCCTCCATTCAGCCGCTGGAGCCCCTGGAGATGCACCGTTGGTCCATGGAAACCATGGAAGTTTCTGGGGAGGTCAGCCAGACCTAAGTCAAGGTGCACCCTGGTGGGTCCCTGGAGCCCAGTCCTGTGGGACCTGTCACGTGGACCTGGTGGCCTTGAGAGGCTCTTCACCCTGAAGACCACTGCCACTCCCACACTTCTGTCTCTTCAAAGCCTGCCCAGAGGTGCCTCCTCCTCACTTGTTCTTTGTGAAGTGGCTTGAGACTTTTCGTTCGCTTTCTGCAGAAAAAAGAGATCCCTGCCTGCCTGACCTTTTCCTGTGATTTGCTCGCATTTTCTCCACCTTGCTCTTCCGGGAAAAGGGCAGCCCTTCTGCCTCTAAATGTGAGCAGCCAGAGGTGAAGTGCAGACAAAAACCCACACAGCGAGGCAGGGCTCTCGGGGAGGGGACAGCCCCTCCGTGTTCCACCTGGTTATTGGGAGAGCATCTATTAAGAGGGTGACTGAATGCATTCAGGGGCCCTCAGGCTTCCAGTGCTGTGGGAATTCTGGATAAGAGAAGGTGATCATAACCCCTTGATATTCCCCAAAGGAGATGTGTACCATGGAGTTCACAAACATGGGCTCATTTGATCACTCATTCATAAATACTCACTTACTGGGATCCCAGCCCTAGATAAGGGGATGGAAAGCCAAATACAATCTAGTTTCTTGTATTTTGAGTGGTATTGTGGTTAAGCCAGACTTCCCTAGATTCAGATCCTGCCTCCACCACTTGCTCCTGTGTGTCCCTGGGTAAGTGCCTTAACCTCTCTGAAGCTCAGCTTCTTCACCTATAAAATCTGGATAAAGATAAACTAACTCAGGATGGCTTTTCTTGCTTCTTATCTTAGAAGATAAAAGCACTTAGCGCTTAGCAGGTGCTTGAATAAATGTTAGTTCTTAATAGATTATTGGGGGGCGGGGAGCTGTTGTATATGAGTCTCTCTGTTGTCTCTGGGGAGCTGTTCCAAGGCCCCTGCGCAGCCAGAGGGCTGCACACCTGCTGCAGTTAACTGGAAGTGACAGCCTCCTTGGATGCAGGAAGATGCAGCTAGCTTCTGTTAGCCCATGGCTGCGTCCATTCCCAGGCCTGGCTATCAGAGGGATTCCGGAATCAGTTTCCTCTCCTTCTGTATGAGAATGCTTTTTGGATAGAAAATTATCCTGAAGCTCACTTGTGTCAGCCCCAGGGCTGAGGCGGAATTTCTCTAACATCCAGCCCTCACTAGAAGGACGTGGAATCCCAATCCCCTTGTACCCAGTGCCACCTGGCATATGCCAGTGCCTTATGGCAAAACTGGCTTAGGGGTCATCTGCAGAGCGTCTGTGTCACGTGGCACAGCGTGGCGGGTGGACAAGCGCTGGACGCGACATCAGGAGATCTCAGTTCTGATCCCAGTTTCCCTGCTTACAAGCTAAGCTGTAGGATTGCAGCAAACGGAGTATTCGCGGGGCCTCGGTTTCTATACTACCTTGACAACATCAGAGTGTGGCCGTGAGTTAAAAGCTCGCCTCCCACTGCACCCAGGCACTCTGTGTTCCAGAAGAATCATCATCCTTGCCAGGCTGTGCCACCAGACGGTGAGCTCCTTGATTCCAGTTTCAGCAGAATCACAGGGACAACCAAATATCAGAGGACAAACTGCCGTCACTCAGCAAAAGCCCTTTCTCCAAGTCTTGTTGGGGTTTGCTTACTGATGTTCCCATCATACCATTATGAAAGACAAGACTCAGAAAACCGTTCTCCATGCGGGGAGTGGAGGGACCACAGGCTGTGCAGCCGGTTGTCCCGGGATTCTCCTTCCTTGCGTGGCACAGCGGGAGGCCAGGCCTTCCCACAGTGGCCTCTGTGCCCTTCTCCAGGGGTCCAGCCCTCAGTCCCCTCCCCACCCCCCAGCATCATCAAATTCCACACTCAGGGAAGCACCCAGGGAGCACGTCTGCATGTCTGCACTTGAGGACTAAGGAGGGTTTCCCTTTCCAGGGGAATTTACATATTTTAATTGAAGACAGATGCCTTATGTTAATTCTGTGCAGCAAACTTCGGTCAAGCATTTATTATGCTCAAAGGAATAAAATTCTGAGAACTCAGTGGGGGCGGTGGGGGGCTTTATGGGGGAGGTGACTGACGTGTGAGTTCAGAATGCATTTGGCTCAAGGGGCAGACAGACCTGGGTCCGAGTTACAGCCTCGCCCCCCGGGGGAGTCAGTCCAGTCTCCAGAGCCTGGGCGTCCTCTCGGAAATGGGCATGGAATCCAGTCCCTGCCTGGGAGGGCTGCTGTGCAGATCACATAAGGTGATGTACTTGGCATGCGGCCTGGCGGATTGTGAGTGCTCAGTACATGACAGTTGGTCCTGATTTTCTCCTTATCGACAGTCAAGAAGCGGACGAAGGGGTGACCACCCACCCAGAGGAACGGTGTGGACTAAACCTTCCAGGGTGTGGTGCTGGGGACGGAGGGCTCAGGGAAGGCTGGGGTGCCTGGCGAACCAGGCAAGGAAGTCTGGATTTCATCTGGAAGGCAGTGAAGAATCACTGAGGAGTTAGGGCGTTGTGTGGTCAAACGTGTGTACTGGCAGCGGCGGCTCTGCTGGCAGCATGATCCAGGACCTGGAAAGGGAAGAGCTTGGCCGCTGTGGGCCAGGTGGCCCAGTGCAGGGGTCCTTAACCTTTTCTGTTCCACGGACCCCTTTGCCAGCCAGGTGAAAGCCACGGCCCCCTTACTAAGTCCACGCTATACTGTGTATTATTTAATAAATATGTCACACCCGCACCAATACGTCCCCACAAGAATCATGTATTTTTGAACTTTAAGCTCACGGAGCCCTAGTTATGAGCCCCTGGCCTAAGGGGTGAATTTCTTTGGACGTTTAGCCCCAGCTCGCTGGTAAGGGGGATCAGTCAGGAGTGGTGGGATCCAGAGTCCTGGCCCAGAGGTGGTCTTTGACAGGCAGGCCGTTCTCACCAGCTCCTGCCTGGCCCCCCCACGGCTCGGGGCACGGCCGTCGGGGTTGCCATTGGGGCCCCACTGCCGGATGCTCACTAAGGCTTGCCCCCTGGAAGTCAAGTCAGAGTGCCCAGAAGCCAGCAGCTTCCATCCAACCTCCCTCCCACCGGGGCAGCAGTGCTGGGAGGACTCCTAGAGCAGGGCCTGCCTGCCTCGCTCAGGCCCCTTTCTCTAGGGTTTGTTTGGGGCTCTGCCACCTTCCACAACAAGAGTTGAGTCAGGGGAAAAGGCCGGCCCTATAGGCAGTAGCCGAGGACAATGTGGTCATGGGTCTCAGTTCCCCATTGAGAGGTACAAAAGGGTATCTGCAGTGAAGCCGCCTTCCCCATATCCCAGCTGTGTGATGTCAGGAAGGCCACTTAACCTCTCTGGATCTCAGTCTCCTCCTTTGCAAATTGGGGATGATAATCTCTTTGCTGTTCGATTGAACATATATAGGAAGTGTTCAACAAGTGGTAGCTCGAAATTCAGTAGTACTAGTATTCATTTGACTAAGAAATCCAGAGCCCAGTAGGATGGAAGAGAAGGGAAGGGCATATATACAATCAGAAAGTGCTGGGGGTTGGAAGTGCCTCCAGCCAAGTCAGAAGTCACAGCTGTTTTGGGCCAGCCGTCCAGAACCTCTGCATTTCCCAGGCTGGGTAAGCAGAAAACACGGGACTGAAAACATCAGCTGAGCTTGTATTGTCAGATCACCCAAAAAGGGTAATGAAGATGGGCAGCTGCAGATAGGCCTCCGGACTAGCTCAGGTTCCGCCTGTAAGCGCCGAGCTCCAAGCTAGCTGGAAGTGCAACCAGCTGGGAGCCTGAAGTGCTGTGAGGTTTCCCCAGGGCCTGCTCCGAGGATGTGACCATGGCACTCGAGAGTGTGGACCTCAGAAGAGATGGGTGCTGTGTTAAGGGGACAGAAGCTGATGGGATCCCTCACATGGAGCAATAACCTGTTCAACCCATCTCAGCCCAAACCCCAGAAACATGGGTGGAGTCCTTGGCTAAAGACACAGTAGCATAACAGCTGCTTCCAGATCAGACAGGCCTGGATTCAAATCCCAGCTCTGCCACCTAGCAGCTAGGCGAACTGGTCAGGTGTCGTAACTGCCGGGAGCCTCTCTTTCCCTGTCTATAAAATGGGAATAGCATTAGCCATTGGGAAGAATTGTGAATACCGAATAAAATCATAGAAGCTCATTGCCAGCACAAGGTGGGGGCTCTGCAAGCAAAAGTTCCCTTTAGGCAGTGTAATTAAAAAAAAAAAAAAATCATGGAGCCAAGTATTGTTCTGGGTTTTTGCTTTTTCCATGATTATCTTGTTTGACCCTTAGGACAACTCTATGAAATGAGTACTAGAGTTACTCCCATTTTACAGATGGGATGGCTGAGACTTAGGGATGAGTAGCGGGTTTACGCGGCTCAAGGCAATTTGCCTTAATAACCTCTCCAACCAGCAGTCCTGGCGGCTGTTCACACCATGAGCCCGCCATTAGCTGGGCCCTGCTGGGGATTCCAGAAGTGACTCCCATGGATGAGTGCTGAGACGGAGGTGCCTTACACAAAACTCTGCTTTGGGGTCATTAATCCCCCCTTCTCCCCTCTCCCCCATCCCCCTGCTGATCCTAGGAGTCAGTTGGACAAACTGAAGCCTCAATTCCAGTTTTTCTCTGAGGAGGAAAGAGGAATGGGATAATGAATCCAGTTGGCTTGCCTTTCTGTATAGCTCCTGCTTCTCCACAGTAATAACGGAGGATCCAGGTGCCCAAGTCCCTTTATAGCTCTTTTTTAAAACCTTCTTATTTATTTATTTTCTCTTTTAAAAGCAATTTTATGGAGGTATAATTTATATGCCATACAACTCAACTCGTTATATGTGTGCGATATAGGGTTGTGTGACCATTGCCACAATCTCATATTAAGAGCATTTCCAACACCCCCATTATTTCTATTTAAAAGCAGATAAAATGTTACCTGCTGGTCCTGTTAGGCTTGTGACTGGAAAGTTCAAATCAGGGAAGCTCTGTGTCAGAAGGCAATTTTGTTCCCAGCCTGTTAGCGAAGGTTGCTAAGGAAGCAGCTCAGAGCTGCTTTTCCAGGAAGCTCTTCCAGGCTGAAAGCACTGAGCTGCCTTAGGGTGACAGTCACAGAGGTGAAAACCCATCCCAGGAAGGGCAAGAACCAGCCATCCCTGATTCTACCCTACGAGCTGAGCCACGGAGCCCAGCCCCAGGGTCCTGACGGCAACTCGTCCTCTGTGGTGGCATTTGTGGGAGCAAATGAGCAGCCTCTGGAGGTTGACCTCATCGATCCTTTCCAAAGGAAGGCGGAAGGAAAGGGCTGGTCCCAGTCCAACTTCCAGAAGGGAGTTGGTACCAGAGGCCACGCACCCTCGCAGTGTCCTTGGGCTCTTCAGAGGCCGGTGAGCCAGTCAGGATCAGGCAAAGTCAGGATCGAATCCCAGCTCCACCAGTTACCCCTCTAAGTCTCTGTACCCTCATCTCAAAATTGGAGAAAATAACTGCTCCTGTGTAATGACCATATACATATAAATAAATGCCAGCAGTTTCAATTAGATTACTGAGGACAAAACAGCTCCAAGAGGTATAAAACTTAAACAACTGTGTAGACATATCTGGTTCCTTGGGAGAAATGGAACTGGTGGGTTCAAATCCATGCCCCTCTATTTATTTAAGTGGGTCTGGGCATGTTGCTTGACTTCTCCAGGCCTCAGTCTCCTTATCTGTAAAGTGGGCATAATAACAGTGCCTGCCTTACAGAGCTGGGGTGAGGATTCAATGAGATCATGCTTGCAGACGGCTTCGCCAAGGGTCGGTCAAGGTGGGCTGTGGACAGCAGAAGCAGCATCACCCCCACCTCTTTATGGTTAGCCATGGCGAGGACTTGCCATGGCCATGTTTTCGGAGGGACCTTATGGCCAGTCCCTTTAGATGTTGTCCTAGTCTTCTAGGGCTGCCGTAACAACTTACCACCACCTGGGTAAGAAACATATTCTCACACACGTCAGAAGGTGAGGAGGCCCAAATCGAGGTGTCAGAGGATTGAGTCCTCCCGGGGGCTCCAAGACAGATTGTGTCCCATGCCCTCCTGGCTTCTGGTGGTTCTAGCACTCCTTGGCATTCCTTGGCATGTGGCAGCCTAACTCGTCTCTGCCTCCATCTGCACGGGACCTTCTTCTCTGTGTGTGTCTTTGTCTCTGGGCCTACAAGTCCCTCTTCTTGTAAGGACACCAGGCCCTAGATTTAGGGCCCAGCTAATCCAGTATGACCCCATCTTAACTAATTGCATCTGCAAAGTCCCTGTTAGTAAATGAGGTCCCATTCCACCGGTACAGATACCATCACTCAGTAGTTGAACTTCTCTGTGGATAAAAACTCCCCATCCCTTGGTTAACCTCAGACATCTGAATGAATGTGAGAAAGCTGGAAAGACAGGCCTGTGGACGGGCCTGATGAGAATTTGGATGCAGTTCTGGGGTGTGTCTGGGAGTCCTGGTTTGCTTCTTTTCACCTTGTATGTAAATATTGAGGAGAGGGCAAGTGTATGAGCAAACTGGAGCTTAAATAGGCCAAACGAGGATCAGTCCCTCCGACAGCACCCAGGCCTGTGTGTGTTTGCCAGTAGCGCCCAGTGGTGTATCCCACGGTAGCCGGCCACCCATTGCCTTCCCCACTCTGCAGGCCGGGGGGTTGGGGGCCGCAGAGCCCTCTGCACCGCGGAAGAGGATAAGGCTCCACCGTAAGGAGGGCCATGACCTGATTGGGATACTCACACCCTGCCCCTCAGGGCCATCCTTTCTTTGGAACCACGGGCAGGGGGCCTGGGGAGAGTGGGGGGCAGGCAGGCACGTGTCAAGCAGGCTCAGCCTGCACCACACCCCTTCAATCAGAGTATCTTTATGTTTGTCTGCTTTATTTGAAGAAAGGGTTTCAGTGCAGAAAGGGAAAAATGATAAATTTAGATATAATTCTTCCAGAGCAGAGCTTCTCACCCAAGGTGGGGATTCCAGGTAGTACAAGAAGTTGGTTCCCCAGCCCTTGGGGGCCTGGGAGATTGGCCCCTGGCTGGTCAGTGCAGGCAGAGCAGCCTTGCATTCTACCCTGAGAGTCAGGCAAATATTATTTTCTTTGTGCTTGGCAGGGAAAGAGAGGGAGACCCTGTTTTAGGGGAACGCCTGTGGGAGCTAAATGCTGGGGTGGAAGAGCTGCTCTAGAGGAGGCTACCAAAGGGCATGTGCAGTGGGGAAGGCCCTGGAAAGGACCTCCACCCCGTTTTCAAGGGGCTCAGTCTGCTCTGCCCCCACATGGTTAGGGAGCATGCTGGGAAAGTCTTGATGGGGAGGGGAAAAGCTCTCATTTTTCTCCACAAAGACCCCTAGTTATAAAGCTCTTGCTTGCTTCTTACTCCTGCTTCTCTTCAGTGTCCCCTGGAGGTTTGTAGCAGCTCCAGCGCTCCTAACCACCGTTTAAATAGCTGATCGTTGAGCGTTCCTGATGCAGGAATAAAGCAGGCCCTGCCGGTCCACGGGGAACCTGGGGGTGCAGGAGCCTGTGCGGTTCCAGGGCCTTCGGAACCTGCTTGGGTCTCTACCTCTGCTCCCGACAGCGTGGTAGCCAGCAGCCCTAGAACATGGTTTCCTCTGCCAGCACATTGACCTGACGTGGTCAAATGAAAATAGAGTTAAGCACGTACTCTACTGAATCCGTTTCTGCAAACCTTTTTTTTTTTGGTAAATGCTTGACACATTGTAGGCAGGGTAATTGGGGCTGGGGGAGTCGCCCTGCCCTGGGGTGGCTCCCCCCACGCCCCAGTAGGGTTACACGCATTTTCCTCGCTACTTTCCAGGGCATGGTAGGTGCACCCGAGCCAGATTTCTCTCCTTTAATCCTGGGGCATGGCTTCTCCACTTGGAAACCTCCGCTGTCTTCCCACAACCCATTAGTAGACCTTGGCCATGCACCCAGCCTCTACCTGCCTTCACAGCCCTGGGTCCCTCGCCTCCGATCCCCACCCCCACCCCTGGCTCCCTCAGCCTGAGATGCCACCCCCTCTCCTCTGCCCACCAGAGCCCACTGCCCCACATCCCTGAGAGAGAGAAAAGGGAGAGTGCTTCGAGATATTACCCTGGGAACAATTTCTCTTGGGTTACTCTTTTCTCTCCTAACACAGATACGGTAAACTTCTCACACCCTTACAATCCAAAGTACAGATGTTATGTGGCATAAGGTATTAACCTGGTGTCAAGTGTCATCAACTGATGATTAAATGAGTCTCATTAAACATCGCCTCACTGCAAGGGGACCGTGCCATGCCTTTTGGGACTGGCCTTCTAGAACCAGGAGCACCAGTGCAATAGACCACCTGGAAACAATGACATCGGGCCCGGGCTACCTCCTAAAGACACTGCCAGCCGAAGTCAGATGGTGGAGGCATGATGGTGCTTGAGCATGAGGATGCAGGAAGCTTTCACGTTCCTCACAGATTTTCAAGGCACGGTTTGAAAGGATAACTGAGCAGTCGGCCCTCAGTGAAAGAGTAAGGAAGTAGACTTTTCTCTTCAGCAAATCAGGTGATTGCCAGCCCCGTGGGCCCGTTCCACCCCTCTCCTGCCTTACTCCCACGTTCAGAGATGAATCAGATGGTTTACTCTGCTCTACTTTCCTCTTCGAAAAGGAAAGCAAAATCCAAACCTGATTAAGACAGCACTTCAGGGCTGTCACTAAATTCCTTCACAGCCCAACTGCACTGGGACATGGGGCTTTCTCTGGCCTCCAAATATTGCAAGCCGGGTTGAAATCATTGAGTATGCAGGCTGCAGCTCCTAGAGAGGTAAAGAAGAGACGAACCCTGCTCTTCTCGTGCATGGGAGGGCTGCCACTTGGATTCCAGCTAGCACAGAGGCTCCACATTAAAGCAAGCCGCCGAGTGTGGCTCTTCATCAAGGAACAGCTCTAGGCTCGTGGAATGTTCTGTCCTAATGGCGTTAACAGCTCCTTCGTTTGGTGGCTAGAACTAGAAAGCAGAAGATCCCAGATGAAGCTCTTCTTTCGAGCTCCCTGCTTAGCTCCCACCACCACGACAGGCTTGCAGGCAGCGCAGACTGTGGAGTCTCCCGACCCGTCACTCCCTGGCTGTGTGGCCCCAAATCCATAACCGCTTGGGCACCAGTGGCCCTGCCTGTAATATGGCCGGTCACAGACCTGTTTCTCAGGGCGAATCTTAAGAGATCCATCAATGTTTTGGAAATTCTACTCTGTGCCAGACACTGTTCTGGGAAATAGGGGGGCTTAAGGCAAAGCCTCCTGCCCTTAATAAGTCCATGCTCTCCATCAGTGGTTGTCAGTTGGGGGCCACGTGAGTGCCCGGGAGACATTTGGCAATGACTGAAGACACTCTTGGTCGTCACAGCTTAGGGGGAGAGGGTATGCTACTATCATCTAACAGAGGCCAGGGATGCCGCTGAATATCCTACAGGGCATAGAACAGTCCCCTACAACAAAAAATTACCTACCCCATCTTTAGCATCAAAGTTAAGAAATCTTGGTCTAAATAGACCAACCTAAATATATAAATAAGTAATTTCAGTTCCGTGTTGTAGGAGTTATGAGAATTAAAATAAAATAGTCTCTGTGCCAGGGCCTTCTCCTTAGCAACGCTGTCCTTCGTTCAGTGTTCTGCTTCTGCAAGGACTCGTGCTGGTAGGAGATGTCGAGAGAGAAAGCAGCCCCTGCATTGCTGCACAAAGGAGGGGTCACTCCAGTTGACACAGATCTGCCTCGTGTGATCCAGCCTTGTTCTCACTCTTGGTTCTAGTTATGTCAGAATCCGCCTGCATCAACAGGTCATCAGGGCCAGCAGTGCAGGAGGAGCCCAGAATGGGGGGCCCAGGCATGCTGGAGGGTGGCTGGCATTTAGCAGCGAGTCTTCCTTTGCATTCACCTTTCTCATCTAGGGCTCCCAGCCCACAACGCGCTCTGTGAGGCAGAATCATAAATGAATCACTGCGTGACTCACTGGGGAAAGCCTCCCCGGGAGTGCTGGTGGCTGAGAACTCACACGGTTGACATACATCCGCTTTCCCAATTCCTTTCTTGCCTCTCCACGCAAAAGACTAAAAATAATACGTGAGATAGTTAAGATGCCTTTACTGCAATAACTTTTATAATAAGAAAACAAAGTAATTTTTTTTTTTTAAAGAAGCCAAACTGGGAAGCTACCCAAATTAGAATTCAGAAAGGTCAGAGTTTGATGAGACATCTTCTGTTGCGCAGGCATCAGGCTCATTCGGGATTGGCTGCTCAGTGCCAGGTGGCCTCGCAGAGAGGCAGAGGTGGAGGGAAAAGTGAGCACGGCGTCTGATTCAGAAAGTCTCAGTCTGCACATCTGTAGCCTTAGAAATTCCCTCGGCTTCTCTGGACACCAGATTCTTTGTAAAATAGTTACCAGTGGCACTGCACACTACTGTGTGGAAGGTGAAAGGAGTTCAGGCATAGAAAAAGGTTTTGAAAGTTAAAATCCTTTCACAATTATTGTTATATGTTGGAGGTTTGATGAAAGTATTGTGGCTTTGTCATTAGCTTTTCAAGACACATCCTGACGTCTGGGTATTTGGGAGAAGCAGATGGTGGGGGGGGGTATAGAGGAAAAATTAACCCTAAGTTGATAATGGGTGTGGCTGGTGATGTACACCTGTGCCTTCATTATTCTTTTGTAATCTCTACTTTTATCTTAGGAAGTTTTCATAATTAAAAAATATTTATATCAAATCGGTTATTCAGATCAACAATGTGTTTGGGGTAGAGGAAGCACAGAAAGTCAATGAGTACTGAGAGGAAAACAAAGAAAGCCAGGATGAAAAGGTGCAGCTCCGCCCAGGGAGTTTACAAGCGCAGATGACAAGTGTGGGGAACATGTGAGGGGGCGCGGCCTTCACCTGCAGCTGCAGGCATTGCGGGGGGAGAGATGAGCCTTCATGGGAGAGCTGACCTGAGCTGGACCTGGGGGAGGCAGGCACACGGGTGGAATAGAAGACAGGGAGCCGTAGAGCCCCGACGCTCCTTCCCCAAGCCTGTGTCCTCCCTGGGAGTCAAAGGACGAGGGCAGCAAGGAGGGGAGGCAGTTTGGAGGACGCCGGATCCTCCCATTTGGTGGACGTGTCCAAGGACAGGTGGAAGGTACTCAGGGCAGCGTGGAGGGCTCTGTGTGCTAGGCTGAGCAATTTGGACTTAGGAACAGATGAAGTCGGAGCTATAATCGCTCCTTTTCTCATCTTTTAGAAAAGACGTGTCAGAGGTGGAGGCACTTGAAGCTAAGTGTCACTCATCTCGGAATAATTTTCCCCTAGCATTAGATTTACACAATTATTGGTAGAACAGAGCCCTGTCCTGATGGATAATACCTAGCCCATCAGTGTGGGAAGCAAGTTCGCTGTGACCAAGGGCAGTTCCTTGGGTGGGCTGTGGACTCTGTCTGGCTTTAATTCTTCAGCTGTGAGACCTGAGGACATGTCACTTCATCTCTCGGGCTCTTGGTGTCCCCACCTGTGAAACGAGCCAGTCCCAGAGACTGATTTCCTGGTCCATGACCAGAAGAGGTTATTATGACAGGCCATTTGTGTCTGTGGATGGAAGGTCTTGCTTGGCAGGCGGATCACACAGGATACATTTCAGTCGTGACTTTGGGGGTACCTGCATGTGACGAGCTCTTCCTCCTCCTCCTAGTTAACGTGCACTCGAGTCTAGGGAAGTCTAAGAGAGCCCATCATCCTTCAGCTGTCACTGACAGGTTCTTTTAGAGGGACTGATCAGTTCCCACCTATGAAGCACTCTGGGAGAAACCTGGATGACAAAGGCAGCATTAGCGCTTTCCTTTCTTCTTCATGGATTCCAGGAGCTTTTCTGCACTTGCTGTATCTGTTTGTCTTCCTTGTTTCTTTAGGAGGCACAGGGAGCCGAACCTGAAACCTCCAATGTGGGAGGGAGGTGGGTAATGGCTTGAGCCACCTCCACTCCCTTCCAGGAGCTTTTCTGTGAGTTAATAGATTGCAATGGATTTTGGATGGCGCGAGATGGAGGCCTTTTGAAAAGCATGAGGAATTCCAAATCAAGCAAGCATTGCCACCCCGTTTTTTCCCCACTGTCCCTGAATTTTGAATCATGGGTTTAGAAGGAGATTTGGTCCAGCCTAACCTCGAACAATTGTTCACTCCACCTTCATTCAACAATTGCCTTCTGAGTCCCCACTCTGGACCCAAGTCCATGGAGATGGGGCGATGGCCCAGTAGAGAGTAGTGATTTTCAAACTTTTTGACCCTAGGACCTTGCTTTAAACAACCCTGTATTAGTTTCCTGGGGCCACCATAACAGATGACCACAAACTTGGTGGCATAAAATTGCTGTTGCAATTCCTTCTGTCACCATTCTGAAGGTCAGAAGTCCCTGCAGTGGACCTCTGGGAGAATCCTTGTTCACCTCCCCCGGCTGTTCCTTGGCTGTGGCTCCGTCCCTCCAGTCCCTGCCCCCATCTCCCTGCGGCCTTCTTTTCTTCTCCCTCTAACCTGCTAATCCAGGATGATCTCATCTTGAGATCCTTAACTTAATTACATCTGCAAAGTCCCTTTTCCCAAATAAGGCCACCCGGCGTTCACAGGTTCTATGACATGGACATACCTTTTAGAAGGCCAGTGTTCAACCCACTACAAACACCATACGCCCAAGTCCACCCAGCAGAAAGGAAAAGGAGGAGGGACCGTGGTTGTGTCAGAATCGAGACCTCAGCCTCCACACATTCAGCTCAGCTCCTCCCCACACTCTGCCACGCAGCCCCCTGCCCCAAAAAGCCCAGTTTGAGAACTGTGGCTTCTGTTGCCTGGGAGCCTCGGGAGTCAAAGTCCTAGGCTTAGAAATAGGCTGTGCTACTCACTGGCCCTGGGACTTGGGCATCTCAATTTCATCATCTGTGAATAATGAGAAATGCCAGGCAATGCTGCAGTGTCGATGTGAGATCTAAATGAGATCAGCAGTCCTCCAGCCATAATTGGGGCTCAGGAGCATTAGTTTCTTCTCTCCCCACCTCACCCACACCCTGGAAACTTGGGTATTCTGGGGATGCTTCTAACTTCACACCAGGGCTGGTGTCTAAAGAAAATCAAGAACTGCTAGAGCTGTAGGGATCAGGTTCTTTTCTTCTTCTCCAGTAAAAAAGAGAAGATCTATCCTAAGTGTTAAATGGAGCCTAGTAATCTTCCAACACCCTGCACCCACTCTTGTCTGCTTGAATTACAAGGTGAATGCAGGACAGCAAGGCTTTGAGATCAATTGCAGAGTGTTTGCTTTGAGCAGTTTCTCAGCCTTGATGTTATTGACGTTCTATGCAGCATAGTTCTTTGATGAGGAGCAGGGATGCTCTCCTGGGCACTGTAGGATGCCTAGCAACATCCCCAGCCTCTACCCACTAGATGCCGGTAACACCGCCCTTCCCAGGTGTGATAACCTAAAAGGTCTCCAGTCATAGCTAAATGCCCCAGATTGAGAACCACTTACTTTGGAGACACTGTCCTCTCCTGAGCCAGGCTGTCAAGTATCAGAACTGAGACACTCGTTCTCCTTGTAAACTGTAATTGGGTCCACTTGCTGGTGGTTTCTCCAGTTTTGTTCTCAGGTCCACCTTGACCATCTGCACCCTACTGACCCACTTCACTGAGCAAAGAGTACACTCAAAAAATTGGCTATCCGTCTGCCTGTCTGTCCTGTTGCCATTTTAAAGGTAGACATTCCTCAGCAATTCCTCACCTCCATTCTCCAGCCTGCAAATTGAAATTCCCTCTCTCAAATTTCTCTAGAGAAAGTCTGTGTCCTTCCACATAGGTGGATTGCCAGGACCAAGACCCTGGGAGATCAAGTAGGTGGTGCTGATTCAGCCTGAAAACCTTGAGAGGCAGGGTGGGGGTGGGGGTGGTGTGGTTTTCTGGGGAACACCCCAACATCCTGCGATCCAGTAGGTTGGGTCTAGACACTTCCATCTCAGTGGGAAGGTACATCACACCTGCAGTCATGGAGAAGTCAATGAGGATTCCCAATCTCCTGGCTGCCTGGGTTGGTGGAGAGGCTTAAGAAATTCCTGGCAGTTTTGCTCCAATTGAAATCCTAGAATCTTAGAGTTGGGGGCCTTCTTGTCTGATTCCTAGCACCCAGCAGGAATGCCTTATCTTTCCACCCCAGCACTTGGTTACTTGGCCTCCACTTGAACATCCACAGTGGCGAGGATCTCATTACCTCAGAGCAGTGTGCCCTGCTCACCTTGTCATCTGCTTCATTATCATTCTCATCCTGAATCTGGCTTCTGGAGAGACCCAAAAATAGCTGCCATCTTATTCCCCGTGTCAGAGCTTCAGTTATGCAAAGCTGGTGATCATGTTCCACTAATTCTTTATGAGGCTAAACTTTGCCAGTTTCTTCTGTCATTTCAAGACGTGGCTTCTAGGTCCTTCGCTTTCCCAGGTGCCCTTCCAGGAGATGACCCAGTATGGCATGGCCCTCTCAAAATGTGGTACTCCAGCCTGACAAGGCAGGAATCTGGGAGCTGCCCCTTGTACCCCAGTCTCTGCCAATGCTGCCAAGATTGCATTGGCATTTCGGCCAACTACTTCACAGATGGGGACTCACTCATGCTGAGTCTCCAGCCAACTGCAGTCGTCCTGCACACTCCCGCAGGCTCTCCTAGTTTCCTGTATGTGAATCCTCGCCATGTTTCATCCTGAGAGTTTGAGTCCATTGTTTCAGCCTATGTAATTCATTGATTTCTTCATCTAAAACCCCAGTGTATCACCCTTCGCTCTCAATCGGTATAAAGTACCAGTGCATCCACTCCCTATGTAGAGAACGGTGTCGGTGCAAACCCCCAGCTCACCACCCAGGTTCCCCATCCTGCTTGACAAGGCTCCATGCGTGAGCTGCTGCACTGGCTTGAAGTTGCTCAGCCAGCTCTGAATCTAACCATCAGTGCCTCTTCCTCCCTTGCATCGTGAGCGAACGCCTGAGTCCCGTTGGTACCTGCCTCACCATCCAATGTGTTTATGACTTTCCACCAATCTCATCAGCCTCCCGACCCTATCAGGAAACCACAGAGGAAATGAAGCTGGCCTGGCGCGACTTGTTCCTGGTGAACTCTGTCGACTTCTGACAGCCACGGCTTCCTTCTCTCAGAGCACATAAACCCGGCGTTTAATAATCCATCCTTGAATTTTGTCAGGCTTCACAATCATCCAACTGTCACTTCAGCAAGCAGCTGTGTGCTTTGTGATAAATCAGGGTGAGGTCTGCATTTCACTAGCACCGCCACTGTTTGCCACGGTTCTTCAAACAAAACCTCTGGTTAGGGGCCCTAGAAAGGGATGTGGGGGGAACATCCCGTCCAGCCCTCCCTGACCCCCTGGCCCCCTGGACGCCATGCTTGCTGCCGACCTCCGCTGTCAGTGCCGAGAACTGGGCTAGCCCCTCCTGCAACATGCACTGGGGGTGGCTCCGGGCCAGGGGCCCGCCCTTCCACGGGTCCCCAGCCTGCTCTCAGGCTGGCCCACCCAGCACTAGGCGGATCGTCTGCAGCTCACCTCCAGGTGGCAGGGCGAAGTATGGACTTCATGCGGTAAAGAGTTGGGAGCCCCTGATGGTTTCAGGCCAGAGAGGAGCAGGATTAGACAAGTTTGGATTCGTCTGGTCAAGCACAGACTCTCCGAGGTCGGAGGAGTGAGACTTGTTGCTCCTGTGGGAGTTGGAGGCACTGTGGCGGCGGCTAACTGTTAGGGCCTCCCTCCCTCCTCAGGCATTCTGGAGATGCCATTTTCTTGACAGACACAGAATGAGCGCCTCTGCCCTTCTCTAATGACCACAGATCTGCCAAAGTCATTTGCCCACCACATCCTTCCACAGGCCGGGCAGCTGCCCTCAGGAGCCGGTGGCAGCCTCCTGCTCACCCATATAGCTAGTCATTGGCATGAGACGGTGTCTGGCTCCCTCTGCTGACAAGAGTTGAAATACCTAAGCCTCTGCCTCAGGGCCCCCTCCCAACCCTGATGATGGGGCACACATGTGGGGTTGAGGACAGGTAAATGAAGGCCTGGAGCCCTCAGGCCCCTCGGCTTTCCTGCCACAGGCAGGCAAAGGCTCAGATCAGGGCCTTCTCTACCCCCTGTGGGCGCAGTTCCTTAGAACTTGCTAGAAGGGTTTCCATGGTCTCATAACCCCTCTGCTGCTGAGTGGTCAGTGGGAGGAAGTATGCGGGATCAGGGGCTCCCTGGCCTGGGCTCGTGTCCAGCTGAGTGTCCCCAGCTGGTTATCTAACTTCTCTGTGCCTCGGTTTCTTCATCTGCAAACTGGATCTCAGGGTTGTGAAGATACTTCTAAAGCACCTGGCACATGGCAGGTGCTCAGTGAAGACTTGCTTTTGTTGTTGCTGTTAGGGTTGGGATAAGTAAGGCTGGATAGAGGTAGACGTGGGCTTTGAGCTCGTGGGCAGCTAAGACAAAATGATAGTGTCCCCTCAGGCAAACGTCTGAGTGCTTTAGTGAATGAGAGCGGGAGATACTTACCAAGAGCTTAGCACTGACCTGTGGGGGCACTGCCCTCTGGGGCTGGAGCAATCCCCGCAGCACACCGGAGCGGGCTTTACCCCTGACTCTGGGTCCTGCTGTCTCCCTGAGGCCTGGGCCCTTTACTGCAGTTGTCTGAGCCTCTGAGGCTGCTAAGAAAATTCATTAAGGCTTCTAGAGCACTTTGAAGATTCAGGCTGTGCCCATGAAAGTCAGACAGACGAGCTCTTCAGAAGCAACTTCTCTGAAGAGAAGAGGCCAGCCCAGAGTGAGGGCAGGCTGGTACACCGAGGTCCTGAAAGCCCACTGGGCAGTGACCCACTTCCAATGGAGGGGTCCCAGGATACAGCACCCCCTTGGAAAGGAAGAGAGCTTGCATCTGCTCACTCACGGTCCAGCCAGTCAGCAACAGCGACTTCAGCTGGAGGCTAGTAATCCAAACCACATCCCCACACAATACCCATCCTGAATCTTGACTGGTCTCCCTGCTGCCTGCTCATTCCTCACAGCCCCCCTCCCCCACTGCCCCCACACCCTTCCTCTAGGTTTGTCTTTCTAGCACACAGCTTCATAAGGACATGCTGCTGCCCAGGAGCTGCCCGCCCTCCCCACAGCAGGCACACGGAGCACGACCATCGATGGCCACAACCCACTCTTCTTTGCAAAGCCACACCTGGACCCTTCTCCCGTTTGCAAGAGCCTCCTCCTGCTGCCCACCACACTCCCTTGCCCCCTCCCGCTTCTCTGCCTTTGCCCATATGAGCTCCTGGACTGCCCTCTTCCCCTCTTTCCTCTCTTTTCTTAAATACTTTGGTTTACTCTTATTTAGCTTCCCACTTACTACTGTACACACACCCACACACCCTCTTGGACAAGTTACTTAATCTCTTTTTTCCTCAGTTTCCTTACATATCAAATGAGAGGGAGAGTATCTGCTAGTAGGATTGTGGTGAGGATTAAATGAAATAGTGCCGTCAGCATTCTACATGTCAGCCACGATCATCACCACCACCTTCATCACCCTTACCACCATCACCATCATTGCCATGATCATTCCCACCACCACCACCATCACCCACCACCACCATCACCATCCCCACCATTCCCACCATCACCACCACCACCACCATCACCACCACCACCACCACCACCAGCAGCACCATCATCACCATCATCACCATCACCATCACTACACCATCACCGCCATCACCGCCACCACCCCCACCACCACCATCACCACCCCCCACCACCACCACCACCATCGCCACCCCCACCCCCACCACTACCATCACCACCCCCATCACCACCCCCACCACCATCCCCACCACCCCTGCCACCGCCGCCGCCACCGCCACCACCACCAATACCACCACCACCACCAGCACCATCACCACCATCTCTAACACCACCATCAGCACTGCCACCATCACCACCGTCACCACTGTCACCACCACCACCAATACCAACACCCCACCGCCACCACCACTTCAGCACCATCACCATCTCTAACACCACCATCAGCACTGCCACCATCACAACCACCGCCACCAGCACCACCACGAGCACCACCAACCACAACCACCACTGCCACCGTCATCAGCACCAGCACCATCAACACCACCACTAGCACCATCACCTCCACCACATCACTATCACCACCTTCACCACCGTCATCACCACCACCAGCACCGTCACCATTATCCTCTCAGTAATAATAAACCTGCTTTGAAACCCCTCTGCAGCCATATTCTGTGAATGGGGTATTTCCCTTATCTGATTTTCTTCAATTCTACCACACTCAAGTCTACACCCTATTCACAAACCACTTCTCTTGTGTACAACATTCAACAAACTTTTAAAAAGAAATAAATAGAACTGAAAAATTATTGGATTAAAATATCACTATCCTTTACTACAAGAAAGGAAGAAGAGGTTGATAGAGCACACAGGTGACAGTTCTTGGGGGAAAATGAAACGGTTTCATCTAAAAAATTAGTTGGAATTCAACCTGCAGGCTGAAGGGAGAGGAAGGGGGTGGGTGGGTCAGTCACATGCAGAAGGACCACATAGCAAAAACCCCAGGACCTGGCCAGGCTGGGTGGCGCTGGGTAGTGGTTGTTGGACGGAGAATTGGAGCAAGAGCTAAGCTGGAAAGGGTAGCAAAACCAGCTCATGGCAGAACTTGCCAGCCACACTGAGGAGCTTAAAACCCATGTCAGCAAACTGTTATTGAGAACCTGCTGTGTCCTGAGCACAGTGAGGGGTTCAGAAGTAATAAATAAGACAGAAATCCCACAATGACAGGGCTAACTGCTAATTGTACATCTTGCCATTCCTAACCAGGGAGTGACACCTACAGAGGCTGAGCTGGATGTTGATTCCATCCTGGCATACGGGCGTCCTGGGATGGCTTCATAAATGTTTCTTGGCTTGCCTTCTGCATCTAACAGTGCATGCCATTTGGATGGCACTCTACAGCTTCCATGTATTGTCACATGTGATCCTCACACCAGTCTGGGAGGTAGACAGGACAGGTGTCACTGCCTGTTTTATAGATGGCACTGCTAAGGCTGAGAGAGGGTGCCTGACTGGAGCATGGCCGCCTGCTTAAGGCTGGACACCCGCACTCTGGGCCCTGCACTGCCCCCTACTGGAGGCTGGTAGGACAGCAGGAAGCCAGGGAATACCTGCAGCCCTGTGATATCAGAGGATATCCAGAGAGAAGTTCTGGGAGGAGCCTGCTTGGCTCCCAAACAAGAATTCAGCGCCTCAGGAAGGTCCAGGTTAACCTGTTGTGAATTTGGGTGAGTTTCCTGCTTGTAGGGCTCAAGTCTCCTTGGCTCTCTTTCTGTCAGCAGTATGTCCCCATTTATCAGCCAGTGCAATCTCCACTCCTGGGACATTTCACCAGAGGCAGTAAATGAAGGTGGAGGATACTCTCGCCTGCTTTGAAGACAGTTCCAACCCTGCGCCTTTGGTATCTGCTATGTTCAAAGAAAGCTTCAGGAAAGGACACGGCAGCTTAATCCCTGACATGCGGGAACTTCGGGGCTGCTGGCCCACGGAGCCAGGGCCTGGCCCCTGCCAAAAGCAGAGTTGTCTCCCATCCAGACATCCCACTGACAGGCCAGCCAGAGAAGCATGTGCTCTCACCCAGGTAAGGCCCTGCCAGGGCCGGAGGGGAGCACGAGAGCACTCTGATTCCTGGGTTGAGGAATGAAGACTAGCCACAGCTGCGGTTTTGACCAATGTGCTGCTTCTCTCCAAGCATGCTTAAGAAGTCAGGCCCCGTAGGATGACGTTCATCAGATGCACAGCTCTCCATCAAGCTAGGGCTTCCTGCTTTCTCCAGGTCTGGTGGGAATCAGTTCAGCAGACAAATGCTGGATCCCTCCTGGGTTCCAGGCAAAGGGCTACACTGCCCTGTGGCAAAAAGAGGATTCCTTTTTTTTAAAATGCAGGGACTCTGTCTTCCCTGAGTTTGCAATTATTATGGCCTACCTAAAACATGGAACTTTATTTTTGCAAGCATTCACAACCATAAGTGGTACTATGAAAACAGTCTCAGGCCAGGTGCAGTGGGAGAAGAGGGAAGGGAAGGTTGAAGTCCAAACGGGAAAATTGAGGCAGGTCATCTTAAGGGGGTGGCATTTCGGGCAGACTTTGAAAGGAAAGTGTAAGTCTGGTGCGGTGCTGGGGACCTGGAAGAAAGGGAGAATCTGGGTTGAGGACCAGCGTGGACAGGGGCCCAGAAACTGGCCAGCACCGGGGGCCACACTGAGATCACCAGGCAGAGTCGTCGTTAGCTGCGTGCACTTTCACGGCAGCACACGGGTCTGCTCTGGCTGCCTGGGGCCCCGGTCTGGCCATGCTCAGTGACTGGCTGCCCCTCCACCTTGCAGGGGTGACATTAGATGGCATCCATGTACTTCCCTGTTCCCACGTGCCCGTGCATTTGGGGTACTAACTGGTTCCTCGGTCAGTGCTGGGAGTCTGATGTTGCTTTCTAACTGGAAAGAAAGCTCAGCCAGGGTCAGCCAGGGCAGAGGCTCTCTCTAGCCCAGCCTTCCTCAACCTTGGCTGCACTTAGAATCACCAGGGGCTTGGAAGAGCCCCCATGCTCATGCTGTGCCCCGTACCAACTACATCAGAATCTCGGGGGGCGGCAGACATATGTATTAGTACCCAGGTGATTGCAATGTGCAGCCTCGTTTGAGAACCAATGATCCAGCTGACCAGAGAAGCAACTGGTCTGATACTGTGGGAAAGACGCGTAAGCTCCAGCTCTCCTATACCCCATGGCCTTAGCATCATTAGTTTTGTTATTTGCTTTTGTTTTTAGGCTTCGCAATGGGGGATAATTCTAGTCCACAAATTCCGAGCAATGTCTGGCACGTACTATGTGTTCAGTGAATGCCCCCCTAGCCCCCTGCACGAGCCTCAGACATAAGCAAGGTCAGTTGCATGATGCTGTCAGGCTTTGGCAATGGGCACTGGATGAATAGGTATTGCACGGTTTGCAGGCTTCCTGCTGTTTATGGATGATGTTTTATTCATGCACATATGATGCAGAATGCGCCTTCTTAAAGGAGAGTTTCCAGCCTGACAATTTCAGGACAGAAGAATGCATTTGTATAAATTGAGGGCACAGGGGGTGAGCGAGAGATGAGAAAAGCACTGCTCTGGCGGAGGATTCTTGGGCAGTTAGGAAGTGGAGGACCAGGATGGGGGCTCTCTTTTCTAGGCCGACGCTGCCCTCTACTGGGAAAGTGCCACAGACACCCGTGCTTCCTCCTCCCTCTTGCCACTGGAGGGAATCCTCCAGGCTTAAAATTACTCCAGGTCCAGCTCAAGAAGCAGAGACACATGCCTAGGAAGGCCAGCCCTGCAGGCTTCCTTCCTGAGCTCATCACCCCTGAGACACCAGGACAATTCTAGAAAGCCTGCATGGCACCAGAAGCTTTGCCGGCATTAGATCTCATTCTCACCATTCCACAATTCTTATTCCCAGTCTCAGAGTGGAAATGAGTCATCTAGAAATTAAGAAGTGTAGCAGAATTCCACCCTAGAGCTGGCTCATCCTAAAGCCAGGGCCTTCACCACGGTACGTGACATCCTGTCCTTTTTCCAAAGGCTTGGGTCCTAGAGGCCTGACTTCTACCTCTCCCACATATAAGCTGTGTGGCCTTGGGACAACTGAATAACCTCTCTGAGCCTCTGTGTTCTCAGCTACAAAGAGAGTATCTTAATACTTAACCTTATCAGGTGGTCATGAGAATTATTATTGATCTCAAATGTTTCAGAAGGGACAGAGAGAAGAATTGAAGAAAATGATTGATTGCCTTAGCATGTGAGATAACAGTGGCTAACCCCCCCCCTTCTGAATGCATTACTTTTATAAATCAGACAAAAATGAAAGGTCGATTGTACCACTCTCTTCAAAAGAGGCCACAGCACTCACCCATGTGTAACACCCTGGTAAGATACTACAGGAAAGACCGTTTTCTCCAAGTTGTATCAGGCAGATGTCAAGATCCCGGCAATGAAAACCGCAGACTTTCCCTGAAGTGATCTTTCATTTTGTCAAGTTCAGAAGCCTCAGCTCTGCCCTTCCCCTGCCCGCTCAGTGTCCTCTCACTCCCTGCTAAGAAACCAGGGCCTTGGAGTAAGGTCACAGTGTCCGCAGGTGCCCTTCCTTTCTAAGGTAGGAAGGGGATCAGGAGAAGGGGCCCGGGTGCTGGGCAGGGGACTCCTGAAATACTGGGTTGCTCCTTCCCCGCTTCAGAGGGCAGTGAGAAATGCCTGGTCTCTGAAATTCAGTGCCAGCGGCTCGGATAATTCTAGTCTTTAGAAAATGTTACCATTTGTTCCCAGGCTTTCTGTCATTAGAAGAGCTGGGTTGGGTGTTTAAAAAAACTGAAGAAATAAACTATGTACCTAGAAACACACTGGAAGGGAATATCTGAATGTATATCAGTGTTTCTCTCTGAGAGGTGAGAGATGGAGATTTGTGCTGTCTTCTTTGTAATAAAAAATGGACGAAATTTATTGAGCACTTACTGTATTCCAGGTGCTGTTAAAAGCCCTTGACATAATCATTTAAACGTCATTTAAAAAGCCTGTAAGGTGTAAGCGCTATTATTAGCCACACACCCATGTGAAAACAGGGAGGCCCAGAGAAGGTAAGTAACTTTCCCAAGATCACACAGCTAGTAAGTGCACAACCCAGACACAAAGCCTGGCCGGCAGCTCCGGGATCTGTGTTCCTAGTTGTAGTACCATGCTGCCTCTCCATACTCATCCTCAGATCATTCTACAGTGAGCACATGTTTATTTTAAAATGAGGACAAGCGCTTTTGTTTTTAAGTTAACCTTGATGGTCCCATCCATGTAAAAAATGCACAGGAAGACGTATTTAAGAGTGGATGCCTAAAGGGAAATATGAGAAATATTTTTTAACTTCATATACAGCCCTTTATTTTGCACATCCTCTAAAATAAGCATCTATTACCTAAATAATCAGAAAAAGTAAAACTCATAAAGCAGAAAAAAGAAAATCCCGGTGTGAGAAGAATAGCTAGCTGCTCAGATTTCTTGAGACTGTCTGTTGCAGGAACTGACCTGAGCCCTTCTTTGTGCTCTCACTCCTTCGCTCCTCAGAGCCCCCCTGGAAGGCAGGGGTTGTCTCATTTGACAGAGGAGGGAACTGGAGACATTGGCACCACGTTCACGGTCGCACTCGTTGCGGTGGAGGTGCCGCTGATCACACAGCCCCATATTGCCCTTCCGTAGTATCCTGACCCCACATCGAGGCAGGGATTTTCCTTGTCCTTCCCCTCGTGGGGAGATGGAGGGTCAGAAAGGCCAATAGATGTGTCTAAAATTGCAAATGAGTAGAGGCCCTGGTAGAAGCCCCTGGGCTTCTGGATGGTCTGTTGGGTTCCAACTCAGCGACACTAAAGAGTTTGTGCCGCCAGGTGGCAGATGCCTGGAGCTCCTCCAACTCAGCCCCTCTGTCCACCCTGGCAGGCTGCTCACGTGGAAAGGCTCAGAGGGAAAGGTCAACGTTTTCTCCTTCAAATGATGCCAACAGTGCCTCCTTTGGCTTGTCCACTGGGGAGAGACATAAAGAGCAGGCAGCAGAGAGCAGGCCTGCAAGCGAGTATGGCTACAGAAGGCTCGGAGAAACCACTGGCATACACAGTGCCTGTCCCTTCTCGGTGCTCCTGCAGCATCATGGAAGCTAACACTCACCAGGTACTTCATCTGTGCCAAGCCTCACACTAAGCCTCTTAATGTTTTCTTTTCATGAACTCCTCACAATAGTGCTATGAAATATGCCTTATCATCATCCCCACTTTTCAGATACAAAAACCACCAGAGAGAGGGTGGGTGACTTGGGCAAGTTAAGTGGCAGAGTTTAAATCCAGACCATTTGAGCCCAACTATCCACTTCCACCCCACCTACCTCCCGAAGATGGGAAGGACCTCTGTGCCGCTTCTGAGCATCCGCTCATCCACGTGGACTGCTTCGCCGACAAGGTGTTAGGTGGGAGAAGCAGGTGGCTGCCTTTGAGCAGCAAGGCTTGGGGTTTGTTTTGTTTTGCTTAACTTTGCTTAGTTGTCCTTTGGTAGCTGGGGACCCAGTTAGGCAGAGGAAGCCAAGTGTCCAGAGAAAGTTGCTTAATTTCTGTGAGGCTTGGCTACTTGGGTAAAGCGGGGATAGTGGCCCCCAACTCGTTGTGTTGTTAGAAGGAATCATAGTGATGTGTTTAAGTCACATGATGTGCCCAGCCCCTGACGTCACGCAGTAAGCATGTAATAAATAGTCATGTATGTCCATGGACCTGTGCCACACGTGCACATATATACACTTGAAAATGTAACAGTCACGTTGCTGTGCATGAAGCAGAGATAATGCATCTTCAGTTGCAAAACAAACACACACGTGGCCTGCAAGCGGCAGGAGCACAAAACCTGCACGGGAGAACTTTCCTGCCCCTTCCCACCCCAGGGACTCCTTGACCATAACTCCCAGCCTCGCCCAGCCGTAACCACAATCCTGGCTTTTATTAGCTTCTTTTCCTTGCTTGTCTCAGTAGTTGGACTCCCTGGCTACTGATCACTAAATCTAGTTGGATTTTGCTCTTTGGCATTCTGTGTAAGTGCTGTCTCACCAGTATGTATTCTCATCTGGTCTGTGTTCACATGGTCACCATTACACCTTTAAGATTCATCCACGTCGTGGGGCTGATCTGTTTTCCTTGCGATGCAGTAATTTCATAATTTGGAGATAACATGCTTGGCGTATCTGTCCTCCTATTGATGGACATTTGGGACATTTCCCATGTGGGCATCCTACAAACAACCTGCTTCAGGCGTTCCTGTATGTGCCCCTGGGGTGTTTTCACCCAGGCCTTAGAATGCTGGGTCAAAAGCTTAGTTCCTCTTCAGCTTTTCAGGCACTGCAAACGTCTCCCAAAGTGGTCGTCCCATTTACAGTCTTACTAACAGTGCACAAGAGTAACAGATATTTCATTTCCTTGACTTTCATTTTATTTCCTTGTTTAACCCTGGGAATTCGGTCTACTATGGTGTTGTCAAACTCTTTCATCAGCTAAAAATGTAATGGCGTTTCATTGGGGTTTTAATTTACATTTCCCTGAATTCTAATGAGATTGAGCATCTTTTCACATTTGATTGTTCATTTGGATTTCCTTTTTTTGTGTGTGAAGTGCCTGTTCAAGGTTCCATCCCTTTTTCAACTGGTTTGTCTTTTTCTCATTTATTTTTAATAGCTTTTATGTAGTCTAGAATGAGCCCTCTGGTTCTTGTGAGTGTGTTATAAGAATATACATGTTACACAAATCCTTTCTCATATTTGTACTTTTTAAATGGGGTCTTCTGATGACTAGAAGTTCTTAATTTTAATGGAAACCAATGTACCATTCTTTTCTTTTAATGGTTAGTTGGTTAGTGCTTTTTACAGCCAGTCCAGAAATCTTTCCCTTTCCCCGACATCATGAAGATACTTTCCACTATTATCTTCTAGAAACTTTATTGTTTTGCTTTTAATATTTAGGTCTTCAATCTGCCTGGAATTGTTTTGGTTTTTTGTTTTTTCGGGTTTTTTTTGCATATGTTGTGAGGCTGGGGCTCTTCTTTTTCCCTATAATTTCAAATTGTCTCAGCACCATTTACGGGAAGGGCTCTTCCTTTTCCTCGGTGCTTTGTAATAGACCCTGTATCATAAACCAGGTGTCCACGTTTGTGTGTTCTTGGCTTTCTATTCTGCTTCACTGGCATATTTGTTTTCCTTCTGCCCAAAGCATTTTTCAAAGTCCTGATAGCAGTAGAGCAAAAAAAGAAAGAAGAAACAAACTTTTTTTCCAGAAGTGTCTAGTGTGGTCTTGTCCCTTTGCATTTCTTCAAACAATTTAGAAGAGCTTATCTCATTCCACAAACAAAAAACACTAACCTTTTTAATTAACCATCACATATTAGTCATAATAGCAGAGATGAATAATTCTTCCTGGACCACTAAATTCCAAGTAGAAGTTGCTGTTTGCATTTTCCAAATCTTCTGGTTTTACGCGTCTGGCCTGACCCTCTCTGTAAGCTCAGCAGGGCCAGTCCCGTCGTCTCACGGCATCAAGAAGGGGACGCACTGAGTGGGAAGGTTGGTTAGTTAGAAGGTTAATCAGCTTCTCAGGCAAATTTACATCAGAGGTTCCCAAACTTTCTTGACTTATTATGCCTTTAGTTTCTCAGAGCCCTGAATCCAAAAGAAATACCTAACAATTCTGTGTATCAGTCAGTTAGGACCAAACTACTTAATAAGTGTTTTTGTCTTAACATTCAGTAGCTATTTGGAAAAAAACAACATATAAGTTGAAAGAGAAAGTATTTTTATTGTATTTTAAATAACCACAATCACTGCCTAATGGGATGTGTCCCTGTGGGGCCTGCACAGATTCGCAGAGCTTGGAATCAGGTTGGGTATTGCCACCCTCGTTTCCTTTTTCTACATCGATTTTCACACGTTTCTTGCTTATTATCACAGCAACCGCCAAAAACCCAGCCTCACAAAGATGTGATTTGCTCGAAAGGAATGTAGTGCAATCCAGTGTTGAAATTGTCAGCTACCTTGGGCAAGTTGTGCCATGAATGCAGCGCCCTGAGATACCCCAGCACCTAATTTTGAAACTACAGGTGTACCCTAACCTAATTTACTCACACCCACGTACAGACCAGGATGCCAGTTAGCTGAGCCCAGGGTCTCGAATGTCCCTGCACCATTTGTCTGGTTGTCAAAGCCCTCGGAAGCCAAATGAGCTTCCTACTGTGCCAAGCAAGCCGAGTGGGATGGGGGTACAGGGGGTGGGTGGGGGCCTCTGGGTGGACAGGCTTTTGGCCCTGGTGAAGCTCGGCACCAGGTGCTGTTCGAAGAGCTTTACAAATACTAACTCATTAAATCTTCACCAGAACCCTGTGGATTAGATCGCATGTCATTCCCACAGATGAAGAAACAGATGCACGGGAGGTTCAGTACCTTGACTAGGAAGTGGTGGAACTGGGACTTGAACCCAGGCGGTGCATGTGCTCACCCGCTACCTCGGGTCACTTCCAGTGTGCCTTTTGCCTTAGGGCGTTGGAGAAATCTGGCTTCAGGTCCTGGCTGTGCTGCCTTCTAGCAGTACTCGCCTAGCTGGGGGCGAGATGCTGGCCCTCTCTGAGATTACATTTCTTCCACGGTGAAATGGGCTCAAGAAACTGCCCCCTCGGAGTTACTGAAAAATGACGGGACTTTATGTGTGTAAAGTCCCGGGGACACGGGGGCCAAAAGTACTAATGGCCCGTTCACGTTTCTCACTCTCCTCGCCTCTCTGGCTCTCTTCCACCTCCAGTGCACACAAATCCAGCAGGCAGCAGGGGGCAGCACTGGGCCGCTGAAGAACGTTCTCGTGGGGATCGGAGGTGCTTGCTTCGCTACTCAGGGATCCCATTCATGCATTTCTCATCCTTGTAGGCAGCACATTCAAGATGGTTTTGCTAAACAAGTGAGAACCAAACCACAGCCTGGCAGGAGCGCCAAGGAAGCACGTTCAGAAGTTCCCTTCCGTGAGGTTATTGCCCGCGTCACGCACCTCAGGGGAACAGCTTTCCCACAGGCCCAGGGCCGTGCCCTAGGAGGCTGCCCATTTGGAGTCCTTATCTAAGATATTTCTGCAGTAAAAAAGGACACTTCCTGATGCATGAAGCCCCTGCCCACCTCCCTCCTACTGGATTGTCCCTTGGAAGATATTTGAGGACAGTTTGCTCCTGGAGGCTCAGCTTGACCTCTCTCTAAGGAGGAGCCACTTAGAGAATGGCTCCAGAGATTTTTGACTGAGGGAGAAAAATATGCCCTTTTACACCCGTGCTTCAGTGATTTGGGACATTGAGTGCTATCGAGTTTCTTTGCACCGCCCTCCCTTTTCCTGTGTCACAGCGTGCTCAGGGTAGGAGGCCCAGGGCTTGGGGGGGGGGGGCAGCTGTTCCGTGGTGTCTGGCCAGTCCACACTCTACTCTGTTGTCCCCACATCTAGGGTTACAATCTCAACACAGCCTCTTGAGCTCATTGGTTGTGCCTTTTTCCCCCAAGGATGCTAAAAGCTTGTTCCTTTGACCTATTAAGTAATTTTCATTATTCAGTCTATAGGATGGATCAGTGATTATTATGTTACTGGCGAATTTTATTTAATTTGCGTGAAAGAGGGCATGTCATCATGGTGGCTTGGGGGGGGCAGTTGTGGAGGGTCAGAGTGAATGCTGGGAATATCTGCAGCAAGTCAGGAGGGAAGCTGCAGTGCCCTTGGCTAGGAAGTTGTGTTTCATCTCCTGTGTTCCTTTTGGGAAGAACGGAGCAGTCAGTTTGCTTGCTGAGCCATCTTTAGGGTGTGCTCTGCTCTGAGCCATGGCTCACCTCAGCCTGGGTGGGAGGACATGGCTGTTTCACGGTTTTGCCCTGAGACAGGAGTCTGTTTTCTCTACCTTCAGTGCTGCTTTTGCCTTGGACTCCCGCTTCCCACTCCCCCTGCCTCTTGCTCAGTGTTCCTTCCTGCTTCTCTTTGCTCCGCAAATGGAATGGAGGCCAAGACTAGTTCTGCCCCCAAGCTCGAACCCCACCCTGCTAGGGATGCCCCTTCTACTTCTAGCCCATGTTCCAGAGTTTTCCAGTTGTACCGCCTCCCCCGACTCTCCCAGCTTGCTCTGTTTGGTTATCTGAATCCAGGAGCAAATGTGATGATCATAGGGATGTCGCTCCCCAGCAAAGTGACGTAGTATCATTAATGGACCCCTCCTATAAGCAGGAATAACTGAGAGTTTGGGGGTCTTTGGCTGGCCCTGAGAATGGCTATTTTGAGATACTTGAACTTCTAGATTTCTTCAAATTGTAGAATAGATTCAGCCCCATTTCTGTGATGTAAAATGTCCTCTTTTCATTCCTTCCTTTATCAAACAACACACGTTACAAGGTGTTTTCAAGGGATTGCTTCAGGGCTCTGGGCTCCTGCCTGTAAAATGGGAAGACGTGCCTTCCTTTGCCGAGTATTTATAAACCATTTGAGCTACTTGTTTTTTTTTCCTTCTAAGTCAATGAGTTCTGTGAAGGCTGGGATTTTTGACTATTTAGTTCATGGCTGATTCTTTGTGCCTGAGACTAGTTCTTGGCACGTAGAAGGCACTTGGTAAATTTCGATTGAATGGATGAATATTGGGTTCCATGATGGCCTCACCAAGGGAATTCTGGCTGAACTAGGCTGCCCCTGTAAACAGGCTGGGTGTGAGGGGTCGCCTCTGCTGATCTCAGATTCCGGCTATTGAATCCACCTCCTACCTGTTCTTCATTCACCTGTGGGAACCTGTTAGCACAGGTTGGCTGTGCTAACAGCCAGTCCTGTCTGGCTTCTCGAGTTGACATTACCTCTGTGTTGTTTGTCCCCATTACATGGCAAGCTTCTTGAGGGCAGGGACACATTTTGCTCTTATTTTCATCCCCACAGACTGGGGAAATGTCCATGCTTAGGAAATGTCTACCAGCTTGAAATTCAACGACATGGTTATAGTCTGTAGGTTTTAGTTTGGGCCTAGTGCATTTCCCAGTGTGATGCAAAAGGTTGTACAAAATTCCAGGTGCTGTGTCCAGCAGCTCCCAGGGCCTGCCATCTTCTCAAGGCCATGGGAATGCTCGAGACCCGGACAACTATTGCAACAGCAATAACTAGAAATAAAGGCTCTGAAATGTAGGGGAAATGTGCAAAATTGAAATTGATAAATGTGTAATTAAGTGTTCTCAAAGCATACTATTATGTCAGCTTTGTTATTTGCTAAATTTAGTGCTCATAGACATTTCATTACATTCGAAAGTAATTTCTAGCTTAGATTTTCTCACTTCATAAGAATTCCTAAGTTTGTACAAGAAGTACTGAGAAATCTTAGCCAAACAAATTAAAGGAATTACATAAAGTCAAGTAAATGTAGAAGTAAAATGATTTTAAAAATCTTTAAAAATGCTTATAACAAAAAATTCTTAATGGATGTATTTTGATATGTTTGATATGATGTGGGGTTGCAGGTCTCTAAAAGTAAGTGTCCTTAGGGCCCCCGGGATTTCAAGGCAGCCTACCAAAAACTATACATTTCCTGCATAACATACAGTGCTTTGGTAGAGCTTCCAAAAATTAGAAATACTAGCTTTCCCCCTCTAGGATTTTCAGACTAATTCCTGTAAAGTCATTTGTATGATCAGACATCTCGCCTGATCAATGTAAAATCATTTCCTTGACCTTCGATGATTTTGTTCATTGAGTGGTCCTTGCTTTTTATCTAATCTTTGTTTCATCTTCTTTTAGGAATCCTGTTCACGATGCTGGTATTTGGACCAGCCTGTGGATTTATCCTGGGCTCTTTCTGTACCAAAATCTACGTGGATGCAGTCTTCATTGACACAAGTAAGAATATATCTGAATTTCTAACTGCCACCCACAAACATTCCCCTCCCCCCATTTATGAAAAAGTCTTCAGCCTTTGGGTTCTAAAATCTTCCTGTTAAGTGAAGTCCTAATGCATTTACCTCTGCTTCTGGTGGACACGCATCATTAAATGGAGAGAGCATTTGTCTTGGTTCCGAGGGTCTGGATCTAAGTCTAAGTAAACCAGAATCACCTTCTAGAGTTGATTTTACCTCTCAGATCTATGTTTTACTCATCTGTAAATTAAGGACAATAATAATTATATCCACCTCTCAGGGTATTATACAAATAAATGAGAGAGAGATGTGGAAATGCAGTTCATTGACCGTTGGTCCATTAATCTATAGGAGAACCCTATTTTCTAAACAAAATTGGAGCATGTGGTCTGGACTGGGATAAATGAGACAGGGTATTTGAAAGTCCTTTCTATAGTAGACCTGTGATGGCTTTTATGAGGAGCTATACCACATCTCAAACCCATTTGAAACAAAACTTCTCATGTTCTTAGCAGAAAGAGCAAATGTATTTATGAGATTGTTCTGGGGCCCCTCATTCTTGATTCTGTGATTTAATGATGTACTAGTCAGAATAGTCTAGGTTAGGCTGTGGTAACAAACAATCCCCAATCTAAGTGACTATATACAACAGAAGTTTATTTCTTGATCCTACTACTTGTCCAGCATGGACGGGTGGCATTGGGGACGGGGAACTTGGTTAATTGTAGTCATTCATGAACAAAGGCTCACAAAAGATTTATCCTGATCCCAGCTCGCAAAATTCCCAAAGCAGGAAACTGGATTGTAGCAGGTTGCACACTGGCTCTTGAAGCTTCTGCTGGGAAATGGCACACATTGTTTCCACTCATGTTTCAGTGACCAAAGCAAGTCACTTGGTGTGTTAGTTTTCTGTTGCTACATAACAAATTACCCCAAACTTAACGACTTAAAACAACAAACATTTATTATCTCACAGTCTTTTTCTGGGATTCTGGAATACAGCTTAGCCTGGCATTGGCTCGGTCTGTAGTCATCGCAAGGATCATCTCGGATAGAACCCACTTCCAAGTCACTCACATGGCTCTTGGCAGGTCATGGAAGATCTACATCCAAGCTCAATTCCAAGGCCCTCCTCACAGAGCTACCTCCTAACATGACAACTGGCCTCCCCTGGAGCAAGCCACCTAAGAGAGGGTGAGAGAGAGGCCCTAACACAGAAGCCACAGTCTTTTTATACCCCAGTCTCAGAAGTGAGATCGCATTACTTCTGCTCTCTTTGCTAGGAGTGAGATACTTGTTTCCGTACACACTCAAGCAGAAGGGATTGCACAAGGACCTGAATGGCAGGAGGCAGGGATCCTTGGAGGCCATCTTCAATACTGCCTACCACATATTTCTATATAGGTCAGATGTCTGTAGCTACCGTATGTTTCTAAATAGTTCAGCAAGTAGAAAAGCCATGTTTCTATTCTCTGAAAACAGAGTGTGGGGAGCCGTTCCAGCTTCTCCTTCCCATGCTGATCTGTTCTCAGGATCAATAAGAACTCTCATTTCCCGGGTTCTCCATCCATCATCTCTTGACAGTGCTAAATCTACTAATTCAACCCAAAGAAAGAATGTGGTTTTAAATCCAATCAAGTCACTTTGTGATGCACTCCATTAATCTACTGATATATTTACTTGTAGCTAATGATGTTACAAATTTGCAAGTGGAAAAAAAAGTCAAACGCAGCTTTATTTATTTATTCTTCTAAAGTGCTGGGTCTGTTCAGGAGGTGATTGAATGCTGTTTTTTTCTTCCAGCAGTTGGCTGGCATTCTGTACCCTATTCATAGAGAGTGGGATGTGGGGTGGGCTGGTAAGCAAAATGACACATGATCAGAGTCAGCTTCCATCGTTCTTATTATGGACAGGAAAGTTGGCTTCCACTGCATCACCAAAGACAGCACAAGACAAGAATAGCAAAAGGCAGTTAGGGGAGGGAGCGTACTTCCTGTGCAGTGGGGAAAGCAACTTTGAAAGGGAACCAAGGTGACCAGGCAGGAAATTTTGCCTCTCAGCAAATCAGAGAGTGGCCCCATTGAATCAAGGCCTGTAGATTTACAGATTATCTGTGCTGGAAAGGACCTCAGATATTATTCTTTTCCAACTTTCTCATTTTACAGATGAGGAAACTGAGGCCCAGAGAGGGAAAGGACTGAAGCAAGGGGCCTGTGTGTGTGTGTGTGTGTGTGTACACTAAAACCCAAATCTCCTGACCAAGCAGGGGAGGGGTATTTCCACCTCCTGATTCCCACTCCTCAAATTCTCTCCTGAGAGTGAGGTAGCTTCTTTCTCAGTGTCTGAAATGACGAATGGGTAGACATGTGGCTGGAGGGGGCTTAGCTGGTCTACTCACAGTCCCCCGAGCATGTCATGCCATTGAGGGCTGTGCCCTCAGCTTGGAATGCCACCTCCACCCCATTCTCAGCATTGTTCTTCAGCCTTCAGGACGCCATGTGACTTCACCCAAGGTTCTAGGCTCACTGGCAACTTGACGCATCCGAGTATGGGAGACAGTTGGGTGCTTCTCCGTTCCAATCTGGGCACCTTACTGATGGCAGCCTTCCCCCTTATCGGGTTGAAGGTAGACTCTCCAACCTGTTTCTGAGGATCGGAGGCATGCATTGTCTTAGTCTTTGCATTGTTGCTGAAGGTACTGTGAGGTTTCGTGCTATTTGCCAGTAGAGGGCAGAAGAATGTAATTTATTCTGTTAGGGAGTCAGCCACAGAATTCTTTAGTTTCCAGGAAAAAAAAAATTTTTTTTCTTTCCTAATCTTGTGACTGAAACCTGTCAGTCTACGAGTGTATTTTGGCTATATTTTGAGGAGGGCATCCTAAATGCTTTAGGAATGACCCTCGCTTACTTTTTTCTCACCTACCTAAAACGGAGCACTTCTTTAGGATTGTCCGATCTATGGGAGCATGACCTCATGCATGAACATACAGGTGTCATGCACATAATGACATGCTTGTGAAAATCTTACTGAGATGGGGGGGGCTGGGAAAAGCCAGTGGGGAGGTGGGCAAAGCAGGTCCATGGAGGGCCCCTGTTGTTGGGCAAATGGAGGAGAGAATGTGCCTTTCTCCCAGCTAGTCTGGCAGCAGCTGAGAAAGCAGGATTCAGAGGGAGAGTCCAGTGAGGAAGCCTGGTTGAAATCTATGAGTAGATGTAACTGGGGTGCAGAGAGGTGTTTGGTTCTAGAATGGGCAAGTTGTGGGAGAGGAGACCCCATGGGCAGCTTGCCTGGAGGGCTTGACTGGCTGGGCTGAGACCTGGGCTACTGCAGCTGTGGGCCCTTCATCAGTATTTGATTCCCCTGAAGCTCCCTTTGCCCATCTTTTTAAGGAGATCTAGCTGCTTCCCCTGACAGGGACAGGAATGATGGTGCCTACAGAATTTCTTCTTTAGATTATCCTTGTTAAACCAAGACCCAGTCAAGAGCAGGGCCTGGAAAAAGAAGGACTTGGCATCAGACTATGCCCCCAAGCACTGAACCAGCCAACCTTATCATGGTTGATTTGTTAGAAGACGAGCAGGGATGACCACTGCAGCCATGAATTGACCACTTCTTAAGGCTCTACATTGATTGCCTCATTTGAACCTCAGAACAGTTCCATTGGAAGGTGGCTCCTATTAGTATTCCCATCTTACAGGTGAAGTGTGATCATGCAGTGGTTAAGAGTTCCGGCACAGGAGACAGACCTCAGTTTCTATCTCAGCTACACAACTTAGAGCTTTGTGACCATGGGTGCATTACTCCTCATAAGTCTGTGTTTGGAGGATGCAAATTACCATGGAATGCATTTAGCTTAGTGCCTGGTATAAAGTAAGCACACAGGAAATGTTAGAGGTTCTCCACAGCTAGTAAAGGATAGAAGTAGGATTCAAACCCAAGGCCTACATGACTCCAAAGCCCCAGTCGAAACTGAGCAGCTTGCTTCTCTGAATCATCTCTAGGAATTTAGCCAGAAGGCTGCTGCTTTGCATACACAAAGGCCTCACTGGGTTGACCAGACCTCACCACCATCTCCTTACAGACTCATCCTATGGCTTGCACCTGCCGGCCCCGCAATTGGATGCATGACGTTTGCAGCTGGAACAAAATATGGCCATCTCTTTGCTTCACAGAAAAGGTCAACAAGCTGAGAACCTCCTGCTCCACCACTGTGAAGGCTCTCTGCCAGGGCCAGCATCCTTTCTGCTGGGCCAATTAGTTCAGCAGCTGGAATCCTGCATATTCCACGCTGCCCTCCCAACCCACCCCCTCCCAGCCCCTCTCTGTCTCCAGTTTCTAATTAGGTTTGCAACTTAATGATACTCTTGGAATTCTTGAGTCCCATAGCAAAAGTCTCACAAACTGATTAGGCAAATACCCAGAGAGCTGTGCTATCTCTTACACAAAAGTATGGCCCAGGAGTCAGAAGGAAGTGTCCCCGATATGCTTTGATCTGCCCCTCTCACAGTCTCAGGCATCTTCATGTGTTGGTTGGTTGGTTAGTTTTCAACTGATATAACCCTCTTCCCAGTGATTTTTTTCTTTGGACCCCCTCACACGGTAGCAGTCCTCAGAAATGGATAGAAATCTCAGTGAGCCCCATATGTTTATTTGACCTTCAGCAGAGGGAGCAAATAGCTGCCAAGAGCTTGCTCATCTTATCCAACAAAATCACTGAATACTCCAAAAGTCAAGTTCCAAGTATGGAAGGATTAGGAAAAAAACCAGATCTTGTAAAGGAGGAGAACGTTCTAAGCCTGTAGACAGCGAGATGAGCCTGACCTCATGCCAGCAGGCATTGTCAGCACGGGGCACCTTGTTCCACTTCTGCTTCCATTCTTCTCCCTCCCCCTTCACCTAACTCCCCTGAGAATGAAGCAGCATCTTTTCTCAGTGTCCGTAGTAGTGACGGAGTAGACAAGTGGCTGGAGGGAGGTTGGCCGGTCCTCTCCCAGTCCCCTGGATATATCATTCTTTTACTCTGGCTGTCTCCTCAGCCTGGGATACTGTCCCATCCCCATTCTGTTCCACAGCTTCCTTCATCCATGGTTTTGGTTTCATTGGCACTTTAATGCATCTAAATAAGTAAGGCAGATTGGTGCTTTTACATTTTGTTCTGAGCATCTTACTGACAGCAGCTTTCACCACAAGGCTGAAAATGCGGTAACTTTTTTAAAATGGAAGACACTAACTGGAACCAGGTAGAAAGAGAAGCAAAGAGGTTCTCAAGCCTTGCTTCCAAGCTGTACTTAGGAACAATACTTTGCTATCCCAAGACTACCCAGAGCCTCTATTCTTAAAGAGCATGAACTTTTATTTCCTAAACGTTTCATACTAGTCAGGATAAGCAAGGTTATGCTGCCATAACAAACAACCTCCAAATCTCAGTGGCAAAAATTCTTTCTTGCACATGGTATATAACCAGTGCGGGTTAGCAGAGAGACTGTTCATTAGCCTCTCAGGTGCCACCTTATGAAGATTCCATTGCCCCAAGGCAGAGGGAAAGAGCACAGAGAGTCAGCCAGCAGCCCCTAGGTACTTCCATGCAGGAGTGACGCGTTAACTCTGCTCACACTTTGTTGGCAAAACTAGGCACACCTAACTTTGCAGAATAAGGGAGGTGTGACCCTCCTTGTCCCCAGAAGAGGAAATGTGAACGCAGATGCTGGTAATATCTACCATGCCGTTCTCTTCCCGTCCACAAAGAGAAATCCCCCTCAACACCAGTAATACTACAAGTTTCCAGAGTAGATTCACTGCATTTGTAGCCTTCTGGGGAACCACAAGCCCTCCACTCACTAAGCCCCTGTGGCCCTGAGGGCAGCACACTCCAAAGCTGCTCAAAGTAGGGGTTTTTCCTCAGCATGTTGTTTCTCTCCCTGTCCTGGTGCTCTGGAAAACTGAAGTGAAGTGGTGCTCCTTCCTCGTTTGCATAAAGATGTTTTCAATATTTCCCGTAACAGTCAGCTGTGATTTCCCTGGATCTACAGAACCTCGCCCTCTATAGGCCTTCACACAGAACCCTTCTCCCATCCTCACCCACGATGGCGGCACACTTTGGTTCTGCCCCAGATGGCATGTTCTACCCTATCGTATGACTTGCAAGCAAATACCGGCTTTCCACACACAACAAGTACCTGCAGGGAACAAGTTGACATTCACACACAAACCCACCTCCCCCACGGCAGCCCCTCCCCCGGGGATGTTTTCTCACACACAGAGCAGTGTCGGTAACTTCCTAACTAAAATATGACTTCTACGCGTTACTAATTTTGGTCCCCCAAATAACTGCCAAGATTTCTCTCTTTACTCGCTCACAGCTGCCAGCCTTTCAGTTCCTTCCTTTATGGAGCCTGTAGACAATGGAGGAGAATTCTGTAGCTCCCTTTTACGGTCTTTTGTTTTCATTGATTGCTTGGCAGCAGGTGAAGAAACCCAGTGAGTGACTGGTGAAAACATCCCTGCTTAGCTACCTGAGGTAATTTTACCTCCTTTTCTCCTTCCTTGTTTGCATAAAGATGTTTTCAAGATCAGCTTGCGTTTCCCAGGCCATATGTTTTTAAGAAATCCATAAATTGAAATTCCCATTAACATAAACATATACATACATAAACGTGTAAATAACAAGAGATGCCATACACAAAGAGCCTACTAGGTGCCAGCTGATTCTTGCTCATTGTCTCTGTGCTTCCCAACTACTCTAGCTGGATATCATCTTTATTTTGCAAATGGTGAAACAAAGGCCAGTAACTTGCCTGGTAAGCGGCAGAGCTGAGGTGCAACCACAGGAAAGCATCTGGTCCATTGTAATGCCTCGTTACTGCTGCTGGGTTCATGTCAAAGTCTCTGAGACAGAGACCACCAGTGTTCCAAAGGCTGAGTTGGCAGCCACCAGTAGAGTTGGTGTCTTAGGCCCATTATACAAAGCACAGGACTCGGTCATTCACCCAGGGCCTTATAGGGAGTCCAAAACAAAGTCCAGACAATCAGAGGGTAGGAGAACAGAGAGGTCAAGAGCATGGGATTGGGCCGCTGGAAGTCTGGGTTGCAGTCGCCAACTCTGTGACCTTGGGCAAGGTGCCTAAATCTTTCTAAGCCTCAGTTTCCCCATCTGTACAATAAGGATAAAATCCCTTTACTTTATGGGGATGGTCGACCAGGATGGTTATGTTAAGAAGGTACTTTGATGAAGCCTGCTGCAGAGTAAACACTTAGTAAATGATGACTGACGTTTTCATGAAGACCAAGTAAGAGTCTTCAGGGAGAGCATTTCATAAATGATGAAGTGCCCATCTGGTGTCCATGGTCATTCCTCTTCCCAGGTCTGTCCATCTGTCTGGTCCAGACCCTCAGCCTTCTTAGTCCTAGCTGATGCGCCCGCTGCCCATGTCTCCAGGAATCTCCTTCCGTGCTCCCGGGGCATAGGTGTTCATCACAGGGACATCCCTGAGCAGCTCATCTGGGAGTGCTGCTGTGCAAGGCAGTTGGAAAGAAAGAAAGAAAACTCTATCGAAGGCTAGAGCTGCAGTTTATGACCCCATGACATCAGCTTGGAAATCAAAATACTAACAGCACAAGGCAGCCAAACCACGTGCATATTGCCTTGAAGCTCAGCTTTCTGAGAGAGGCCTGGCCCTAAATCACAGGGCACGAGGTGCGAACTGATGTGTCCCCTAGAAGCTTGGAGGCAGAGGCTCCTAGCCATAAACAACGAGCCAGAGTGGATGGACGTGCTCAGTCACGTGCCAAGCATTGCTCTGAGCACTCCGTGTCTGCTGTGGCTCGCTCAGGCTTCCCAGCACCGCTAAGAGGTAAGTGCTGTCGTCGGCAGTGTGCTCCAGGGCAGTAAACTGAGCAGGAGCCCCCCAGCTCCGCCACGTCCAGCCCCTCCTAAGCTGTGCTCTTTCCCTTGGCAGGTAGCCTGGACATCACCCCGGACGACCCCCGCTGGATCGGAGCCTGGTGGGGTGGCTTTCTGCTCTGCGGTGCCTTACTCTTCTTCTCTTCCCTCTTGATGTTCGGGTTTCCACAGTCCCTGCCCCCGCACTCAGACCCCGCCCTGGAGAGCGAGCAGGCCATGCTCTCCGAAAGAGAATATGAGCCGCCCAAGCCCAGCAACGGGGCCCTGAGGCACCCACTGGAGCCCGACAGCAGTGCCTCCTGCTTCCAGCAGCTGCGAGGTAAGGGCGGCCTCACCCTCGGGGGGGTCATGAGGGAGAGGGTGGTCTGAGGACTTGAGGCTGAATAATTCTTGTTCAGCATGAGGGGCCTTCCCCTCTGCCCCCACTTCTGTGCTTCACTTATTCCTGAGAAGGAAATGAGCTGATCTGATTAATAGAAACAAAAGTAAACGTAACTACCGCTTCCTGAAGGGGCAGCAAACTCATCTTCTCCCCAAGCAGAGACCACCGTGCTAGCAAAGGACCTGGTAGGCAATAAATATAAGTGTCTGTAGAAGAAAGAACAAAGGAGGAAAGGGAGGAGTTAGACATTTCAGGGGGCTCTAGAAAGAGTTCTGAAAGAGTTGGGTTTTTTTTGTTTGTTTGTTTTTTATTTTAAACAAAAACAAAAAACCTCTTTCTGGCCACTTTTAAAGCATTGAAGCAGCGAAGGGCTTTTGAAGTTGGCTCCCTTTACCTGACAGTCATTCCTCAAAAGCCACCTCCAAAGTGCATTTCTTTCGATTGACTCCGTCCTTCTGTTCCCCTCCATTAAAGATAAAAGATGTGTTCCTCAAGAAAAAAAAGATATTAACCCAGTCCCAATAATAAAGTCACACTTCAGAATGCAGCAGAGCTCTTACTGTCACTTTCAAAAGAAAAACAAAAAATGCAGCTTTTCTGACCAAAAGGTGAGAACACAAGCAGTGACGCAGAATGAGAATGCAAAGTACCTCCCCATCTGGGTCCTTTTCATTTTGGGCAGGGAAAATGTCCACGTGGCTTCGAAAGCCACCAAGTTTCTAGCGCAGCCTCTCCTAGACAGGCACGCACAGGCCCTCCCTAATTCTCAGGACTCCTTCCTCAGGTTCTCTGAAGAACCTGCTGGATTTTAAGAGGTGAGCAAAGGTGGACAGCCACTTTTTTTGCAGGAAGCTGTGTCCTGGCTGAGCCAGCCTTCAGCCAGTGCAGTTTAGAAATGTCATCATGGCCAAAGTCTCTTTCCTGAGTTTCTGCATACTGAGGTACATCTTCCACCGAAGAGGCTTGAGAATCATGGCAAGAACTTCAGGTCCCATTCTGTCCTTTACCAGCTGCGTGGTAATTAGCTTTTCCCCAGCTCCATCTCCATGACTGTAAAATTGCAATATGGTTCCTGGCAGTGGTGTTATGGGAATGAAAGCAATGAAGAAGACTGTCAGTTATAGCCTATGTGTAATCAAAACAACTTGTGCCATTTCCCCCAGAGACACTAATTTAATGACCTAATGTCATGTCCAACCCCATCACCTGCTTTGGAATTGTCCATAGAAAATCTCAAAATTCAAAATTCACCTCTCAAAATTCCAGAATGCATTTGTAGATGAGAAGGGCCCGCAGTTTGTGTCCTCTGAGTTGGCCTTGGCTTGGCTCTGCAGGATTATGGTCATAATAACAAAAGACCCCCGTCCCCTTCTCCCCTGCCCAAAAGGCTCACTTCCAGGAGCCCCCCAGTGGCTTGCACAGTGGTCCTGCTGCTCCCCCAGTAGCACAGCCAGGCCTGGCAAGTGTCCCATCACCAACCCCACAGGAACACAGTGAGATGGTAGGAGGATGGGTCTCGCTCTGCCCTGGGTGGTGGCAGCCTTTGGGTCTTCCGTTACCCGCAGGGTGGCTGACCCTCTCTTCCTCTCTTCCTGCAAGAGCTGCCCCAGCAATCTCACGCCTTTCATTTCCGGAGATGCAGAGATGAAAAAGATAAAATATTGCCATCAAAGAGCTCACCATCCCTTGTAGGGACAGGCCAGCAAGCCAGAGAAGACAAGCCCGTCTCCGTGTCTTCTACAATAAGAGGAGGCACAGAGCTTATGGAAATAGAACAGGCCAGCAAAGAAGAGCTTGTGGGCCACGGGTGGGGGGCGAGGGAGCCATCGGCAATCGCTTCCTCAGAGAGGGAGCTGAGCGGAGTCCTGGGGGATGCCGGGGCTTCACAGTGCTGGGATTATGATTCAGTCACTCATTAACTCATTTGGTCAATTTGATCGGTATTTACTGAGATCCCACTAGGCTCTGGGAAGACAGCAGTGACTAAGGCAGCTTCTATGCTGGGAGGGGGAGGCATGCCATATGCAGTGTCAAATTGATAATGAGATAAGTGTTGGATGGGCTGTGGTTGAGATGTCAGGTACGCAGTTGGGGAAAGGGGTCTGGGACTCGCTAGGCCATAGACATGACTGCAGACACACGGGCTTCACTTCTGATAATGAATGACTTTTAACTGAGAATTAGAAATTCCCAGAGGCAGTAGGAACATTAATGGGCATAAAGGATGCTCTGGCAGGAAAGGAAGGCAGTGTCCCTAGAAGAATCCCCAGGAGCCAGAGCACAACGAAGTGCGCTAATATGCCAATAAACAGTACGCAAGCAGGTACACGAAGAGATTTACATCCTCTCTGTTGCCATGTGAGAACGCGGACACTTAAACAAAAAGCTCTGTGCAATGCTACTTGGTGCCCCGTACTCTTTATCAGATTTGCCACCTTAAATGTCCTGGTGGTCTCCATGCAGTGTGTTACAAATAAGCTGAGCAGGGTTGCAGATATCAGGGGAGTTATCCGCGCAACCTCTCATCCTTTTCATTTGGGTTTGCAAATGCATTTCTTCTTCGGCCGTCAGTCTGTGTTTCATGCCATGCTCTGCAGCTAACAAGGCCCCAAGCAGAGCTGGCAGTGCGCTGAGATCAGCCCTTCCATCCGCCCAGGTCACCTTCCTCACGGAGGATTTGCTTTCGGGAGAGCCACGGTGCTGCTTGCTTTGGAGCAGAGCCACCTAGGTTCATGTCCCTCCTGGAGCGCTTCCTACGCGTGGTCATGTTACTTAATCCCCTCAGCTTTAACCCCAGCGTCTGGTCTCATCTTTACAGCAGCTGCGGAAGGTTGGCTTCATTATTTATTCCCGTTTCTAGGTGAGGAAACTGAGCTTCAGTGTTAGGACTCTGGGTCACTTTTCGGTGCACTCCTCCAAAAAGTGGGATTAGAAGGTCTGTTGGGCACAACAATGACCATTATCAGTTGGGTTTGCAACCCAGACAGGATGAGAGGTAGAAAGCCCAAAATCTTGTCTGGAATTGTGGGAAGAAGCTGTCACTTCTTCCTCCATCATGTCAGCAAAGCCTGGAATTCTCATCTTATGGTAATGGTCACACACTGTTTTGCAAAGCAGGCAGCAGGGGAGCAAAAGCTTGGGCTTGTTAAACTCCAGGGTTCCCCCAGGTGGGAGCCTGCCAGTCCGATGCAGTTTTGCTTCTCAGCGGGGCCTCCCAGTAGCTTGTCCTCTAAGCCCTGCTCTGAAGCTCCTTCTCTTGCTAGTCAGTGACCCTATCTTGTTGCTCCATCCTTCTAAACATACCACACACACCCCATCCCTCCTATCGCCCCTGGCTTCGCGTCCCCATCTTTACGAGGTAAGCTATGTGGGGGCAGTGCCTACCTCTCATGTGGTGTCCTGAATCTAGTAGCTGCTCCGAGTTGGCAGAACTGTTTCTGAAAGGCTAGACCTGCAGGGAAGGAGGGAGTCAGACATCTGTGATATACATGTGCACAGTATTCGTACCAGCAAGTGCATGAACTCTCACGTCCATACTGCTGTGTTTCATTGGGAATGTTTCTCTGGTGTCCCTTGTCCTGGAAGTCCTTCACGGGCACAGTCCTGGCCACCCCTGCAGCCACACATCTGTTCCCCATCCCTTCGTGTTTTCTAGCATTCCTGGGGTGCATCTGGCATTCTCTTTGCTGCTGCTTCTGCCTAGAACACCCTCGTGCCTCAATTTCCTTCTCAGTCCTCGCCTCCTCCAGGAAGCCTTCCCTGCAGCCCCTGTACACACCCACATAATGCCCAGTGCTAGGTGAGCTGTATCCCTCTAATGTTCACACAGTCCCTGCAAAGCACTTGTCACCTAACTATCGTTATTTGTCTGATCTGCCAAAAGACGGTGGTTTCTCCAGGGAGGACGCCCTCATTCATCTTTTCGTTCCCAGTGCATAGCTCAACATCTGACACAATATCAGTGATGTGGGTCGAATGAATGAATAAGCAAATGAGCAGCTTCTTGCCAGCTAACCCCACCAGCGGGTGCACATGCACACACACACACACACACACACACACAACAGCAACTAATGTTTGCTTTCCGTGCACCAGCCTGTGTAATTCACCCCCAGCTCTGTAAGGTCTGGGTGCTATTTTACAGATAAGGAAATCGAGGCTTAGAGATGGAAAGGCATTTGAGCCCCGACTGAAGCCCCAGTGCCTGTATACTTAACCGTGACAATGAGCTGCCTCTTCTGGCAATACAGACCCTTAAGGGAAAAGTGGCATCTGCGGGCGTGCACGGACTTTTCAGCAGAATGTACTGAAACTCCAGCGGCCCTCTACAATGGCACAGATGTAACCTACAACAAGGGCCTTCCAGACAGAGTTAGAGCCCTCAGGTGTCAGTACGCTCTGGATTTCCTGGCTGGGATGAGAGCAACTGCTCCAGAAGTTTGAAATCTGAAGGGGGAGTGTGGCCTTTGATCACCGAAAGGAGAGCAGAGCCATCAAAAGCTGAGAGCTCTCTCATCTCTAAGCCCTTCACACTGACTGCCAAGTGGTGTCTGCCTGTCCCAAAAAAGACAGCCTCACGGGGAGACGGGCAGGTGGGGCCCAGCTGGCGGAGTGGGGGCAGGGCTTCAGGTACAGAGTCTCAAAAACCACCATCAAAATTTGGAGGGTGATTCGTGACTTCTGAAGCATTTGCAATGGACCTCTCTCGCTTGGCCTGTACAGTTGGCCGACGAGGTGCTATGACAAGGACGTTGGAACTCAGGGAGGTTAAACCATGGGTTAGGATCCTCCCAGCTGTGACTGCCACAGCCGGGACTGGAACTGGCTCTCCCGACTCCACATCACGTGCTCGTTCCACTGTTTCCTGCAAGGATCCCCTAACTGTTAATGAGAGGACTAAGGCAGGAGGAAGCCCTTCCTTATGCCCTGTCTGCTCCTCGTGCTCCCGCTCCAAAAGAGGAAACACAGAGCCCCCGGCCCTGGAGGACTTCCCCTCTTAGAGGAGTTGCAGTCTGCCTGGATCCTTACCTTCCCACCCTGGTTCTCACTTTTCCCACCCCTCCAGGCAGCCAGTCACACCCCGGTCCCATCCCCACCGGCTCCGCCACCAAGTTCTGCTAGTTCTCCTGCCTAAACATCTCTCCAGCTGGCTTTTGGTCTCTCCCACACACCGCCTCCACCAGTTTTCTTGCCTGACCCCACCAGTCTGTTATCCACACTGTGATCTTTTCAGAAACCATCAGGTCAGCTGGCACCTGCTGCTTGAAGGGACAGAGGCAAAGTGCTCCCATGACCCCGAGCCCAGTAGTGTCCAGCCTCAGCCTCTCACTCCCTTGTTCTCTCCAGCCCAGCCACACCAGCTTCCTCTTAAGTCTGTCATACTCCCTCGGGCTCCCTTCCTCCCAGGACTTCGCACATTCTGTTCCACCCACTGGCAGGCAGGCTTTCCCTGACCCCTGACTGTACCTCCTCCAAGGCATGTCACTCTCTGTGCTTGATAGCCACAGTCAGGGTCATCATTTTACCTCTGTGTATGATTATTCAGTTACTCCGCAAGTTCCTCAAGGGCAAGGTCTGAATCCATTTGTGCTCATGGCTCCTGGTTCATAGCAGGTATGCAGTCCATATATGTAAATGAAGGAATATATGGACGGTAGGTGACCACTAGCCAATCCCAGCATGGTCTGCTGCTTTCCTTGAAGCCCACCCACCCCTACCCCTGCTCCCCATCATTTTGGCCTGTGCTCAACCCATCCACAGACACAGGCTTGCCAGGAACTCCACAGGTGCTGACGCCACAGCCAGCCCACAGGTGGCTCACCTGTGTCAGAGAGGGGCCAGGCACCCCTGAATCGCAGAGGGTCTGCCAGCCTGTTTGCCGAAGCAGGTGTGCTCTGGCGACTTGGAGCTCGGTGGCTTTATTTGCTCATCCCCCACCGTGTGCCCCTCACCGTCTGGCAGGGGCTATGTGTCTGCCCTGCTCATGTTTCTGCTTTATGGGACTCTTTCGGGCCTTTTCCTTCCTCTACCAGTTAGCAGTGGTTTCTGCTGCCCTTTTAATTAGGAGCCTGCTGAGCAGAGGGTCCTCCTGCAGGAGGAGGCTGAAGGTCTCTTTTATGGTGCACTATGTCTTCAGAACTGTGCTCTTGCCTCATGTAGATTTCCTGTGAGAATCTTCTTTCTTGATTCTATGGCAAAGAAAATCATCCGCCCTCCCCATCCCCCAACACTTAGAATCCTGTGCCAGGATGTTTTTGTTTCCTTGGCTGCTCAAAAAATACCATGCAGAGGGCTGGCTTAAACTATGGGAATTGAATGGCTTACAGTTTCTGACACTAAGAGAAAGTCCACAGCAAGGCATTTTCCCTGAAGACCGGCGTTCTGGGCAGGCTGCCGGGGGATCCCTGGTCCTGGGCTCCTCTGTCATATGGCGATTCACATGGCGGCCTTGCCTGGCCTCCCCCCTGGGGCTTTTCCAGGTTCCATTGACCTTCAGCTTTTGCTTCCCGTGATTTTCTCTGTCTGAATTTCATTCCGCTTATAAAGGACTCCAGTTGGGAAGCGGCTGTGGCTCAATCAGTAGGGCTCCCGTTTACCATATGGGAGGCCCCGGGTTCGGTTCCCGGGGCCTCCTGGTGGGGGCAGGCCTGCCCGCACGGCGTGGTTGGCTGACCCGGCGAGCACGAGCAGCAAGGGGGGGATAAATGAATAGGTAGATAAAATCTTTAAAAAAATAAAAAATAAAAAATAAAGGACTCCAGTAATTGCTTTAAGATCCGTCCTGACTGAGAGGGGCCACACCGTAATTGAAGTAGCCTCATTGAGAGGTCCTACTTACAATGGGTTCACACCCACAGCAATGGATTAGGTTTAAGAACATGTTTTTCTGGTGATCGTCAAGCTTCAAACCACCACATGAGGTGACATGCCACCATATCAGAGGAGGTGTTTCTACAGTTCCCCAGGAACCAGACTGGTGATTCGCTCCATTATGTTCCTGTCTACACTGATGAGGCCTGCGGGGTCCGATGTTGGAGATTTAGGGCTGTGGGTAAGCCACGGCTCCTCTTCTTGGGTAATCTCAGCAAAGCAACTGAGATAAAAACAGACGAAGGCACCTAGCAAGATGCCTGGCACAACGTGGATATCCCACGTGTGTTTGTTGAATGAAGGAGGAAAAGAAATAAGTAACATGCACATTTCCCAATGGTGGTTCCCCAGAGCCTGAATCTTCTGAGAGGCTCAGGGAAAAACAAACAACTACCACAACACAAAGGGGAGTGGTTCCATGGCCAAATACATTTGAGAAGCTCTCTTAGAGATGTGTGAGTTCTTTAGCATAGTCAAGGCTCTGAGAATGGCCAGCGCTACAGAAAGCTGGCTGACTTTGTTTACTCCTTATTTCTCAGATTTATATGACCACAAAACTCTTTTTTTTTTTTTTTAAATATATATGCATATATGTGTATTTGCTTACAAAAATGTTATTTTTATATATATATATATACATATATTTTAAGAAGTGCTTAGATTACCTAAAATATTACACGGAACCAACTGGGATTCCCATGTTGCCCACCTCCCACACCTCCCACCACATCCCACACAATCATCTCCCACAGTGTGGCCCACCAACCTCAATGAACTTACACATCCTGGAGCCTTGCCACCAACCATAGACCACAGTTCACACTGTAGACCACACTCTCTCTCCCACTCAGTTCTGAGTGGTGTGTGCTGATTTAAAATGGCCTACATCCATTGCCACA
>JAKSZT010054540.1:6729538-6796056 GCA_026826555.1 Tolypeutes matacus
TTCTTGCATTGCAAGAATCACCATATGTGAGCAAGAGAATACCATCAAGTCCACTCTAGTCCATAGTTCTTCCCCCAATCCAGAGGCGACTGGGATGGTGATGTCCACTCCAACTCCAAGTGAGAGAGGGCTTATATCCCCTGGATATGGTGGGTGGGATGATCCTGCCTGCAGATGCAGGCCCTCTCCATTCCCTGGGATGGCCATTTCCCATCGTTGTCTCCTCACCAGGTGACTTGGATGAGTCCATTGAGCTGTAGGGCAGGAGTTGCAGCTCTTTTCATGCCCACTATCACCACTCCTATTTAACATTGTCTTAGAAGTACTTGCACGAGCACTGAGACAAGAAAAGGACATAAAAGGCATCCAGATTGGAAAAGAAGAAGTAAAAATTTCACTATTTGCAGATGACATGATCCTATACATAGAAAGCCCTGAGAAATCGACAACAAGGCTTCTAGAACTTATAAAGGAGTTCAGTAATGTTGCAGGCTATAAGATCAATGCTCAAAAATCAGTAGCATTTCTATACACCAATAACCAGCAAACTGAGGAGGAAATCAGGAAAAAAATACCATTTACAATAGTAAACAAAAGAATCAAATACCTAGGAATAAATTTAACTAAAGATGTAAAGGACTTATATACAGAAAACTACACAACATTGTTAAAGGAAATCAAAGAAGACTTAAATAAATGGAAAAATATTCCCTGTTCATGGATGGGAAGATTAAACATCATCAAGATGTCTATCCTACCCAAACTAATCTACAGATTTAATGCAATCCCAATAAAAGTCAACACTATATTTTTTAAGGAACTGGAAAAACTAACCACAAAATATATTTGGAGAGGTAAGAGGCCCCGAATTGCCAAAGATATACTGAAAAAGAAAAATGAAGTTGGAGGTTTCACATTACCTGACTTTAAAACATACTACAAAGCTACAGTGATCAAAACTGCATGGTATTGGCACAAGGATAGACCTACTAACACAAAACTCTTTTCACATAACGCTATGGCCGCTTGAGAAATGATTCTGAAATACAGGATGAAAAGTAGCAAGGATCACAGGAGGTGCCAAGGGATGTACAGCGTTCCAGAGGGGGAGGATTTGAAGACAGATGTTTGAAGGAAGTAGCATTTCAGCACCATCTGGAGGGATGAGCAGGGTCCCCACAGAGGGAGGGAGGAGAAGGGCTCCAGGCTGAGGTACAGTCGTAAGCAGAAGTATGGGCATGGGAATGTCCAAGGCGTGGCCGGGAGATAGACCCCTTCTTTGGGGGTGTAGGATTTATTCAGAAAAAGGTTATGAGAAGGTAGCTGGGGTCAGCTCCGGCCCCAAGCAAAGCAGGCTGGTCAGTAAGTCTTTGATAAAATAATGAATGAGTGATTGAGGGCCTTAAAATTGCCCTTCTAAAGTATCTGGACTTTATCTGAGGAGCCATTGCTGTTTCTTGACCAGGGCTTTGAATCAGCATCAGCAGTGGAGCTTCTTTAACCACAGAAATTCTGATTCTGAGAGTCTTGGATGGCACCAGGCATCTGGAGGGCTTAAAGCCCCCAGGTGATTCTCATGTGAGTACCCAGTTAAAAACGAAGGTCAGGGGCAGTGGGGAATCCTCTGAGGGTTCGCCACCAGGGGCCAACACATCAGAGCTGTTTCTCCATACAGTACATGGAGAGACCCACACACCAAATGAACTTGGGACTCTGTAACCCTCTTGGAGGTTCCCAGGTTACATTAGCATGTTAAAGGCTCTGAGAAGGCCTGCTGTAAACCCAACACTTTGGGAAATTCAGTATCAGGAAGCCTAAACTAAAAGATAGGAATTTACATCAACTTTGGCTTTTTCACCTCACCGTTTCTCTTCTGAAAGTTGCTATTTCTCTTTCTAGACTTTCCAGGAGTGAGTTCTCGTATTGTTAGAGTTTTCACAAATGCTAAATCCAGTCAGCCCTGCCACCTAGGAGATGGGACTCATTCTCCCAGAGAAATTACTTAGAGGCTGGAGTACAGTTATATAAAAGTAAGCTGTTTGCTTACAAAAGACTCTTTATTCCCCTCCTCATTTTCTGTCTGCTGCCTCTGGCTTGGAAAGACATAATATTTGGGTCTGGGTAAGAGATTGCTGCTTCTCAGGCTCCTTTCTTCATCTCTGCAGTCCTGTGGAGATCCTGTGTTTCCGATTTCACACTCTGAGGAAAGGAAATGACTGGAAGGGCACAAATTTGTAGCTGCAGCTTGCAGAAAGCTAACTGTGCCTCTGAGGGACTTGGTTCTTGTTTAAACTGGCTAAGGGTTGGCCACACAACCCTTTTCTCCTGGGACCTTCTTGGTGGGGTTATAAAGATTTGTCAAAGAAAAAAGTCAGTGAAATCGTTCTGCTCTGGTTTGTCATGGTAGATCCCCACCCAGCTGGGTTTCAGTCTAAATGTGTGATTCCTGTGCCAATGTTTTTTTGTTGGCTCACTCAAACCACAACCTTCGCCTCTATACAAGGGAAGTGTTGCACTCTGGCTGTTAGCTCACTGAAGACAAACAAAAGGCAACCCCTTAACATTTCTCTCAAACCTAGCAATGAGAAGGTGCCAGGAAGCTCCCCCTGGGTTGATCCACACTGGGAAGGAGAGTGGGGCCCGGCTCATCACAGCACAGAGCAGAACTGAAGCTGAAGGCTGCCTGTCAGGACCTGGCAGGCACTGGCTTCCCGGGAGCCTTCCGTGTCCCCGAGGCCACACCTACCCAGGTGCCTCTGGAATCTGTGATGGGACTGAGGAAGACATGCACATTCTGGGTTCCTGGCCCCACCACCAAGGAATCCTTTCCCCTGACCCGGCTACCTAATTGTCGCCACTTCCAGCCCAGCCCACGAACCTGTGACCATCCCCAGTGGTTTGATCGTGAGTCCTTCCCATAGTTAGCGTTTCTAAGGAGACTCAGTGAAAGGTGCCTTTCCAGACTGCGGCTCATTCCTTCACCATCCGCCTTGTGCCTGTGCCGTCTGCTCTTACAGGCACAGTGCTGCCGTCTGGGATGCGCTGCTCCCTCCTTGCTTCCAGGCAGCGCTGCCGGCGGGAGGGACAGGAGGACCCCAGGCAAGGGCACCCACTGTGGGTCATGGGTGTGGGGAAGGCAGCCACACCGGGCTCATCAGGACCTGACTCGGTGGCTGGTGCACATTCATGTCATGCCATGGAACTTCATTTTTCCTGGGATTTACTTCACCTTATGTTCATTCTTGTGTCTCCATTAGGGTTTTTTCCCACTTCATTAATTCTTCCTTCTTCTTACATTTTTTAAATGTTTTACTTTGAATGTACTTCAAACCTACAGAAAAGTTGCAAAAGATAATATAAAAATAATACAAAAAGCTCCAATAGACCCTCTCTTCAGATACCCAGATTTGCCAACTTTTAACATGTCTTTCTTGTATTAATCATCATTCTAAACATTCGCGAATAGATTGCATACATCATCCTTCTTTTGTTTCGAGGCACAATTTGAAGGCTGACATTGGTGTCATCCCAGCTTCCCTCTGCCTCTCTGTTCCCTCCTTCTGGTGAGTCCCTCTTTCAGGGACCCCTGTGTGAGAAGGGCTTCATGGCAACTCACCTTGCAGACAAACACTTTGCTGTTGATTCAAATCCCCGCCCAGAAACCTGAATTTGAAGACCATGGCCTCATGAGTTCAGGCAGAGCTGAGAGTGAGTCCACCCTCCACCTGTCAGCTTTGCATTCTTGGGGACGGGGATGGGTATTGCTGTCCCTCAAAGAAACCTTGGTTTCTTCACGTATAAAATGGAGATGACAGGACTCCCCACTGTTGTGATGGTTGAGAGAGTGAAATAAGAAACAGTAGCCCGTTATCATTACTGAGCAGTTATATACAGTAGGTCTATTTCCCCTTCTTGGGAGAATTAAATGGGTCTATTGACAACAATGTTATTAAAAGAAAAGAAAGTCAATGCCATGTACAATAGAGTTTAAAGACAGAAATAGACTGAGAGTCCAGGGGAGCCTGTGCTGAGCCCCAAGGTGAGCACTACCTGGGGCACCCCCAATTTCAAGGAAGGATGTTGGTCCTGAGGATGTGGCCCTCTGGGGGAGGTGGGGCTTCTTGGGAAGCCCATGGCCCTATCCGGGGTACCTGGGAGCTCAGCGCACCCCTCCACTGCTGAGGTCACCCCCACCAGTTCCTCCCCACCTGGCTCTTCACAGCGTCTGCTCACAGGTGAGCATTCTCACCACAGGCCTGTGTCCTCACAGCTCTCAAGAACACTGTAGAAACGGTGAGGAGCCCGAGGGGCTCTTCCTGGGATAGCCAATTTATAATAATTACTAATAGACTTATTGAGCTCTAACTGTGTGCCAGAGGCCCTGGGCCAAATGCTTTCCGTATGTGGTTCGCATTCATCTTTCCAGCAATTATGGGATGGGGTGGTGGGCTCAGATCACAGACCTACTACAGTGTGAGGGCAGAACTCAAACCCAGCTTACCTGCCTTTTTAGACCAGGTTCTTACCCAGGATTGGCTACAACCTCATTCACAAAAACCTTTTAAACTCTCCACGCCTGGCTTTTTTTACTTCTCCCTCCCTCTTTTCCTTTCCCAGCTCTGCTCCTTCAAGAAACAGGGACTGAGCCCCTGCTTTATCATTTTCCCCCAACTTGATTGGGAATTATTTTTTTTATTATTCCTGAACAAGAATTAAGCTGCACCTTTGATTACCAGGAAGTGGCCTTCGTGCTTATAACCTTAAAACCAGATCAGCACCTCTGGGATCCGGGTCGGAACAGCACACTGGGTTTGAGCATGTGCTGAAGCAGTAGGTGCCAGGCACCACGCTGTGCCTCAGTTCTCTCATCTGTAAACTGGGGCTTTTAATCGTCCCGGTGTCACAAGGTTGCTGTGAGGATTACACGTGTTTACATGTACGCAGTCAGAAAGTGTGTGGCACACGGGATGCGCTCTGTCAATGGTAGGACTCAGCACTTATCCAGGCCAGCCTTTCTCCTTCCTGAAGGCATCCTGACCTCGAGGAGTGGCTTCTGAAGACCAGCAGTGGAAAACCTCGTTACCCCCAGAGAACACTCTCCCCCCACTGGTCCCAGTCTTATACTCACCTGCCGGTGACCGCCCCGTGCTCCTGATGAGGTTGTAAAGGGTTTCCCCGCTGGTGAGACTGAATAACCTTGCCACCTCCCTCCAATCCCCCACCCCCACCCCACTTCCCAGCTTCTGCAGCTAAATCTGTGGGTGGGAGGCAAATGGCAAAGGGAGCATGCAAGTGCTCAGTGGCCGGCTGTGGCTTTGGTTCATCAGTTTCTGTTTGGCTGGCCCACCTCATTAGCTCCCTCCTCCTTGGAAAGTCACATTTTATGGGCTTTAACAATCTGTTTGAATGAAAAAGCTTGATACAGTGGGATAGCCCTAGGATCAAGCTAATTAATGCCTCTTTCTCATTGGGGCTTTGCAGGAGAGGCTGAACCTTTGAAAAGGAATCTTCTTTTCTGAGCACTCTTGAGTCCACATAATAAAACTGGGGATGGGAGGAAAAACCTTCAAAAAATATAGTTGAACCCAAGAGGAAGCTGTCATCTCTGAAGGCAAATAAGCGTGGCAGAGGGAAAAAGAATGTGGTTCATGCAAATAAGACCCACCGAGGTTTCCCCAGGCCTGCAGTCTGCTGATTCTCACACTTAATGATTTTCACATCTAATTCAAGGAGAAATTAGTCACTAGATATTAAGACAAAGCAGGTAGGTTCCTGTCTCGACAAGGATTCCTTCCCACTGAAGTAGAATTATCTCTGGAATAATTAAAATGCTTGCTGAAGTATGAAAAGGTTCCATTAGCTGGAGTTGCCTTTGTTGAGCAAGGGCCCTCCACCTTCCCGAACAAATCATGATGGCTCTGATCAAGGACAAGGAGATTCTGGAGCCCACACAGATAACACAATCAAACCCAAACCCTGGTCGGAGTCATTGGCAGATGCCGGTGGTGTCGGCTCAGCAGCAGTTTTATTCATGTGCAAGTAGGGCTGTACTGCTTTATTAAATTCTGGAGACCCAGAATTTAAAGAGTCTGCACCCTAACAGAGGAAATGAAGCCTACAATAAAAGTAAGGCGGAGGATCCCTTTCCATGGAATGTTTCCAACCTCCCTATTCATCATTGGCAATGTTTCCAGAGTTTAGTATGTTAATTCCAAAAGAGCACAGCGATTGAGTAACAGTGTTATTACCTGACAAAACATATGAACAGCCAGAGACTTTCAAATTCATTCACTACAACAAGGTGGCAGGGTTGGTGCTGAGATCACCCAGTGTGACTCATACCATGCTGTCTACATGCCACTTCGTCTTGGTGTCTGTGACGTGACCGATCTGTCCCTTGTCACAAGCACATAACAGCACCACAATGTGCCACACACTATAGCAAACTGGCCTTCCCTCGTTCGCAGTGATTTATGATGATGGAGACTTAATATCCAAGGGGCTTTTGTACACAGAGACAGGTACTCACTACTCACTGCCCTCTGCTCGTGCCAGTTTATTCAGCATATATTTGTTAAACAATCAACATTTTAAACATTACAAGTCAACATTCTGCTAAATATTTGTACAGCACTTAAAAAGTAATGTGGATTTAACCAAAGAAGATTCCCCAGCACTGAAACATAGGTTTTTAAATGCAAACACTTCTAACCATGTCATTGAAATGATACTTCTGGAAAAATCAGATTCTCATAAATGCTTGTGTAAAAAATAAACACAACACAAATATAACCATCAGTACAGGGTATTTAAAGTTGTTTCTTTGTTATCTTTATTCTTATTGCCATCCTTTTTAAAGTTTTTATTTTCTTTTTATTTGGGCATTTACTTATTCCAAGAGTTGCTTTCCTAAGGTTTCAGTGATTTTGCAAGAAACCATAGCAGACCAGCCATGGTCACCAGGTCTGGTTGTTGTCTGGTTGCCTCTTGGTTGGAACAGAGGATCTTGTTGCCCTGCCCGTGGTAATTTGAAGCCTGAAGTTACCTGGCTCGGTCCATTTTCATAAATAAATTCTTTTTATTATGTCAAAGGACTCTTAAGTCCCTAACTTCTTTTAAATGGATTTTTACTTTTGAAACTGGTATCTTTCCCAGAAATAATAAATTTTAAGTATTTGCCAGCTCCTAACCCATTTTTCTGTCATTTTGATTTTTTGAACTTATCTGTTAATGTTATTAAAAACTTATGTATTCTCTATTATTATCTCATCCTAATTAGTTAGGCCATTTAGAGGTTTTGTCTCCTGGGAGATGAGGCTGAGCTTGTGTCATTAGCTGGCCAGTTCATCACCTTGGAACGTAGTATTGTACTCCCTTTCCACCTGTTTATTTTGTATGACCAGGGGCACTGATCAGTTTTTCCTAAACTTATTAGAGTAACTGCTTCACCTGAGACCCTGTGTTTTATCTTTTCTCCTTACACACGTAGAAACAAGTACACCACCACATGTCGAATGCTTAGTCACTGGCATGGCACCCTTTTGATTGTTGTCTAATATGCATATCACCTGTACCATCATTTACATAAGGCCTTTCTTTAGATAACTTTAAATCTATGCACTTGTTTTAACCTAGCCTCGTCTGAACCATAATAGCCATGAAAACACAGACTATGTGTCGCTTGTATTTCAACTCATTATTTTTGTAAGTGCAGTTGCAGAGTTATTGAAGCCATGAGGTTGTCTTATACCCCAGAGCCCTCTTCCTACTGGCAGGTTCAGGCTCCACACTTGAGTCTGGACGAAGATCATGTGCCAGGGCTCCTGGCGGCTGGAAATATCCAAACAATGCGATTGTTTTAAAAGGATTTGGGGAAAGAAAAACAAAAACAAAAGCTGCTCTTCCATTTTTTAAAGTGTCAAAATAAGAGGAGGTGTTAGTGGTTTATGAAACCACGTACTTGAAGGAAAAATAGAGCACAATAAAACAAAATAAAACTGAAACACCTGACCTCAGAAAGACCCATTTTCTAGTCCTATGGGAATTTAAAGTGGTCCGCAAGCCGCAGCAGGGCTTTTGTCCACTGTCAGCTATCACAGAAGCCCTGAGCACCCAGGCTGGGTGAGGGGTTTCTTTTAGGTTCGATTGGGTGGTCAGAAAAGACCCCCTGAGGAGGGGGAAGCACTGGCAAAGCTATGCGGGCAGAGCCTTGCGGTTGAGGGAAGCGTCCCACGCACAAAGCCCTGAAGTGGGAATGACCTTGGTGCCTGCGGGGCTGGACTGGAGGGAGGGAACGGTGAGGTCTGGACTGGAGGGAGGGAAAGGTGAGGTCTGGACTGGAGGGAGGGAAAGGTGAGGTCGGAAGCGCGGTCAGACGGCCAAGGGGCAGACCGACCACGAGCCAGGGTACCTAACGGGAGACCAGCCCCAGGTTTGGGGCTGGAAAGTGGTTTGAGCTGATCCCACAGGCTACATGTCAGGGAATGATTACATTGGGTCAAGAGTGAAAATGGAGACACCAGTTGAGTTATTTGGGAAATCCCTAAGTGAGCGCTGCTGGAAGCTATCACCAGGGAGGTAGGCATGGAGGTGCTAAGAAGGATGCGGAATATATCTTGAAGCCAGGGTTTTCAGGAATTACTGTTTAATGAGAGGATATAGGTTTTGGCCTGAGCAACCTGGTGGCTCTTGGTACCATTTCCTGAGATGGGGAAGGGTCATTCCGAAGGTGCCTTTGGAGCAGGAAGCTTGACGGCGGGGAGTGCAGTGTGTATGACCTTGACCTTCCGCTTTCTCTCTCCTCACAGTGATCCCGAAGGTCACCAAGCATCTGCTCTCAAACCCTGTGTTCACCTGCATCATCCTGGCTGCCTGCATGGAGATTGCCGTGGTGGCTGGCTTTGCTGCCTTCTTGGGGAAGTACCTGGAGCAGCAGTTTAACCTCACCACCTCTTCTGCAAACCAGCTGCTCGGTGAGTCCACTCCTCAGTTACCCTGAGAGGGCAGGGGGAGGCCACCATGTGCCTATAAGAATTGACTGAGAGCCTCCAGGGAGCCCAGCACTGTGCTGGGCCTATAGAAGCAGTACACATCTTTGCACAGAAAAGAATTTCAGATTATAGTCACAGGATGAGATTTGCCCACCTGAAGCAATTACTAAAAGTACATGGTTATTGATAAAGAGCTAAAATATAAAAAGCACAAAGGAAGCACAGTGAGAGGTTAGGAAACTGATAGATTAGAGAGAACTGGAGGATTGAGGAACGATAAAATGGAGCAAGAGGGGAATAAAGGTAGATCTTGAAAGAGTAACAGGTTTTTTTTAGGTTCGTAAGAAAGCAAAAGCATTCTTGACAACACAAAGCCTACGGTCAGAAAATAGAGAGCTTGGAAGCCATGTGCCTTTCCCTACCCCCATCACCCTTTTCCTGGGCCTATGGCAGATGTGACTAACTGGCCATGGTACTCCTTCTCCCCGAGCTCAGGAATGGTCTTACAGTCCTTCTCAATGGTAGGCTACAGGCATCAACTTCGAGTTGCTTGAAGTCAGTATGTGAAAGAAAACCAGTTTGCCCTCATGAGAAGTAGCATTATTTATGTGCGGTGTGAGGAAAGTGGTCTCAGAGCAGGAGAGGGAGGAGTTCTGACTTGGACAGCTGGGGATATAATTTGGGAAAACTGAAAATGGCAGAGAAAATTTCATCCTGTGGAGAACATTATGAGTTCAAATTTGAATTTGCCGAGTGTAAGATGCCTCTGGAGGGAGTGGATGTGGCACAAGCAGTTGAGCAGTTGCCTCCCACATGGGAGGTCCTGGGTTTGGTTCCCGGTGCCTCCTAAAGAAAACAAACAGACAATGAGCAAAAACAAGCAGACGATGAGCAAAGACAATGAACAAAAACAATGAGCAGACGAGCAAACAACAAGCAGACAACGAGCAAAAAAAGCAAACGAGCAGGGAGTGGATGTGGCCCAAGCAGTTGAGTGCCCACCTCCCACATGGGAGGTACTGGGTTCCATTCCCAGTACCTTCTAAAGAAAAATAAAAAAACACACAACAAACAGACAATGAGCAAAAAACAATGCACAGGAGGGAGGTGCCTGCAAGGATGACGGGCATGCCGAGGCGCGCGGGACTGGGAGGCCATGAGCGCGGCGAGCTCGGGAGAAGGCCGACGTCGCCGCGCACACGTGTCGCGTCTAGTCTCCTTCAGCGCGAGCCACCGGCTCCACTGCAAATCACTGAGTAATGAAGAAAACTTGAAACTCTTTGGGAAATGCAACAATCCCAATGGCCATGGGCACAATTATAAAGTTGTGGTGACAGTACATGGAGAGATTGATCCTGTTACAGGGATGGTTATGAACTTGACCGACCTCAAAGAGTATATGGAGGAGGCAATTATGAAGCCCCTCGACCACAAGAATCTGGATCTGGATGTGCCCTATTTCACTGAGGTTGTGAGGTGGGCATCACTATCTTGCCTTATACTGAGAGTAAAAAAGAAGTATTGCTTTTAACATTTTATCTGATTGCTGTGTGATTTCTAAAGTTTTAGTTTGATGATGTATGTCTCTTAAAGATAGAATTTCTGCTCTCTGTAAATATTAAACATTAAATTTTGTTTCATTAAAAAAAAAAAAAAAAAAAAACAATGCACAGACAATGAGCAGATAACAAGGAAAAGGAAAAGAGCTAGCAGAAGGTGACTTACAGAAGACAGAGGGTATATGGGTAGACAGCTCTTGACGGAAGACCTCATCTGTTCTCCTGAGAATGAAGAGGAGACGTGAGTGTGGCTACTGAGACTGTGATGGTATGGCTGGGAGTTTGAGAGAGCTCCAGGCATGTAGACTTTATCTTCTCTGTTAAATAGAGGTCAGAGCATCTGCTGAGCAGAATGGGCACGGTGATATTTTCTGATTTTCCCTTTTAAATCCTCCTGTTGCTTCCCAAATTGCCAATGAACAAATGAAAGGGGGCTAACCCCATGAGTTCTGAAAACCACAGGGAGATTCCTTCCACAATCAAGATGGCATCAGGGCTCTGTCTCTCCACAGAAGCTTTGAACAACCAGTCAGAACTGGCAGAAACATCTTTCTCACAGCTCCAAAAAACAATGAAAAGATTGCAGTAACAGGGAGAGCGACGAATCAAGAAAAGGCGTCTTAAAAGCAGTAGGATCTCATGATGCCGTGGTTAGCCCCTCCTCCCATCGTCTCACAAGCTCAGCACAGAGCTGGCCCGTGTGCCCGTTGCAGGTTACCAGTTCTGGAGGGAGCAGAGCAACCCCGTGCACGTGCTAGGAGCATGGCTGTCTGGCCCAATCTCTCTGGTGTGAGCTGAGGGACTGAACCAGGACCCTAGTTGCAGCCTCACCATCCCAGAATCTACCCTGCATGTAGAAGGCAGCTCACAGGGCTGTCCTACAGAATGCTGTGGGAGAGCAGTGGAGTCACGGCTGCCTGGGGCCAGAGGTTTCTGACTGTAAGCCATACAGTACAGTGCCCAGGACCATGAGGAAGCGGGAAGAGGGGGCATTGGAACCGGTGTAAACAGGGTAATTCCTAGGGCTGTGCACATGCCCAAGACAATAGGCATGTGCAGAAAGGATTCGGGAAGCCCGTACACTTTGGCCTCAAGCTATTCTCTAAACTCATTGCAGGGTTAAACCCTGAAGGAGAGCACTTGCACAGGTCAGTGTGCAAAGACTGGGATAGGTTTTTCTTTTTTACATTTTTTTTTTGTTGACTCCTGACATTCAGGAAAGCTCTGTCCTATCACTAGCTGGATACAAGCTTAAGGAACAGATGCCCAAAGTGTGAATTCTAGCGATAATGCATTAAAATATCAAGATGCTTAGGTTTCAGCAAAAGATTACAAAACATGCAAAGAAACAGAAAGTATTGACCCAGGCAAAGAAGGTTAAAACATTAGAAACCATCAATGGGGAGGACCAGACCTGGGACATAAGAAACAAAGACTTTTTAAAAATGGTCCTAAATATGCTCAAAGAGCTAAAGGAAAACATAGACAAAGGACTAAAGGAAATCAGGAAAATGATGGGTTAACACAAAGAGAATATCAGTAGAGAGATGGAAATTATGAAAAGGAACCAAACAGAGCTGAAGACCACAATAACAAATTAAAATTGCCTGGAGAGGTTCAAGAGCAGATTGGAGTGGCAGAAGAGTCAGGTAACTTGAGGATAAGACCATTAAAATCATCCAGTCTGTGGAACAGAAGGAAGAAGAAATGAAGAAAAGTCAAGAGTCTGAGGAACCTGTGGGACACCATCAAGTGTATGAATATATGCACTGTAGGAGTCTCAGAAGGAGAAAACTTCCCAAATATAATGAAAGACATGAATGTAAACATCCAAGATTCACAACAAACTCCAAACAGAATAGACCCAAACAGACCCACAGCATGGTATATTATAATTAAACAGTTGAATGTCAAAGATAAAGAGAGAATTCTGAAAGCCACAAGAGAAAGACAATGTGTCATAAGCAAGGGAGCTTCAATAAGACTCAGTGCTGATTTCTCATTAGAAACCATGGAAGCAAGAAGGCAGTAGGATGATATATTTAAAGCACTGAAAGTAAAAACTTGCCAACCAAGAATGCTATATCTAGCAAAACTGTCTTTCAAAAATAAGGGAGAGATTAAGGCATTCCCAGATAAACACCATGGGGGAATTTGTCAGTATTAGACTGGCCTTACAAGTGATACTAAAGAGAGTTCTGCAGATTGAAAGGAAAGGACAATAGACAATAGATCAAAACCACAGGAAGAAATGAAGATTTCCAGTAAGGGTAGTGACATGGGTAAATACAAATACCTGCACTATGTTGGTTTGTAACTCCACTCTTTACTTCTTTTAAAAACCTAAGAGGTAATGCATGAAATGTAATGATAAGCCAGTGGTTTTGGACTCATAATGTATAAACATGTAATCTGTGACAAGAACCACATAAGGGTGGGGGATAAAGGGGTATAGGAACATAACTTGTGTATATTATTGAAATTAAATTGGTATCAAAGCAATGAGATTGTTATAGATTTAGGTTGTTAAATGTAAGCCCCGTGGCAGCTGCAAAGGAAATATAAGGGAATATGCATGCTCACAGACACAGAAATTAGAGTACAAGTTGCCAGGTATAGGGGGAAAGGGAGATGAGGAGTGGGGAGTTAATGCATAATAAATGTAGGGTTTCCATTTGGGGAGGTGGAAAATTTTAGGAATGGAAGGTGGTGAGGGTACCACAGTACTGTGAATGTTCCACTGAGTGATAGACTTCGGACTGGTTGAGATGGTAAACTTTATGTTGTATATAAGTTCCCACAATTTAAAAAAAAGAGAGAGAGAAAGAGAGATGAACTAAAGAGACAATTACAGTTAAGTGTAGCACATGATCTTGGATGGGATCCAACAAGGCATGAGAAAAGACTCAAAAGGACATTATTGCAACATGTGGAAAAATCAGTATATGTACTGTAAACTTTCTATCAATGTTAAATTTCTTGAATTTGATAACTGCGCTGAAGTTGGTTACGAAAGTGAATATCCTTGTTCTTAGTAAAAGTACATGGCATTATTAAGTGTTCAGGGAGCATGATGTATATGAGTTACACTGAAGTGTTCAGAAAATGGATTGATAAATAGATGTATAGGGAGAATGATACAGCAAATGTAGCAAAATATTAAAATTGGTGAATCTGGGTAAGGGCAGAGTGGGAAGTAAAGGGGTATATTGGAGTTCTCTGAATGGGATTTGTATTATTTTTGTAACTGCCCTGTAAGTTTGAAAGTATTTGAAAATAGGAAGTTAAAGAAAAATACAATGAAATCTACTACTACACACCCAGCAGACTGACAGTAGCAAGTGCTGGTGAGGATGTGGAGTTACGAGAACTCTCCTATACTGCTGGTGAGAAAGTCAAATCATACAACCACATTGGGAAACTCTTTGGCAGTACCTATTAAAAGCAAGCATGTGCTTACCGTGTGACCTGTAAGTCCCACTTCTGAGTGTATACCCAACCGAAAGGAGTGTCCTTGTCCACCAACAGGGCATAAGAATGTTCATAGCAGATTCATGCATAATAGCCCCAAACTAAACAGCTCCAATGTCCATCAGCAATAGAATGGGTAAATAAATGCTAGAACATTCATTCAGTGGTCTGTTACACAGCATGAAAAAGAAAGAACTTCGATTCATTCCCCAATGTGGATGAATCTCACCACGTTGAGAGGAAGGCGCCAGGCACAAAAGAGTACATATTTATATGAATTAAAAGAGCAAAATTGAATTAAGGGGAGAGAGGCCAGAATAACAGTTTCCTTTTTAATTAAAGTTAGAACTTCTGAGAATCTCTCCTGTGTGGTCCTCCAGCACCAAAGAGTTTATCGCTCACTTCCTGATTGTCTTGCTGCCATCCCTTAAATGTTGACTGCATTTGCACAGTCGCCTCTACTTTGGAGCTCTGCTTCAGAGCCAGGTTTCCTATTGACAAATCAATAGCATTCAGAGCAGGAGGTCAGAAAAACAAGCTGGCCTGCTTGAGCCTGTTTGTTTCCCAGTGGTTTTGTCTGTGAGAGTGCTTGGCACGCACAGGGGGCCCTCGCCTGCTGAGGAAGGCAGCATGTGTGCCCTGTCCAAGGCCCTGTGTGTGGACTCCAACTAGCGTGGACTCGGAGGGCTGGCTGTAACAGTGGGCTGGTCCCGTGGGCAGCTCAGGGGACAAAAAGGCATCGGGAACATGAGACTCATGTGAGGAAGTGTCCTTCTGTAGCCCGTATAGGCCAGGGAGATGGATCCCTCCCAGCTGTCCTAAGGCACCATTGAAGGGCTCCGGGCAAGCCAGGAAGTCAGCAGCAAATCAGACAGAGTTCACATAATAGCAGCACAGAGGAGGAAGGGCCTGATGGTGTTGACTTGTGAGTGGAGATAAAGCAGATTCAATCTGCATAGGTTAGCATAATGAGGATGGCATTCCGGGAAGCTCCAGTAACTTCCTAGAGGGTTAAGAAGGCACGCGCATCAGGGAGGGAGAGGGGGGTGCTGGTGATGGCTTGGAGAGAAGCTTCCAAAAGTGTGCACTTGCCGGAGGTACCTCCATCATGGTCTCCGCCACCATCTCTGGTAGGAAATTAAACAGAAAAGAACGTCTGCTCTCCTGGACATGTTGTCACCCCAACGCTCATTCACACAGATTCAATCTGCTCACTGTTTCATTTATTCAGAAAGTAATACTTGAGTGCCCACTCTGTGCCAGATGCTGTGCTAGGGCCCGGGGAATTCTTCCTGGACTGAACAGGAAGGAAAAGGGTTCTTGTCCTCAGGGAAGGTGCATCTTACTGGGGTAGAGAGAACAAGAAACAAGAAAACCAAAGTCAGTGAGGCAGCTTCCGATTGTGGTGAGAACCAGGGAGGCAGTAGAGTCAGGGGAGAGCTGGTGGGGAGGCCCAGGGCAGGGGAGGGGGTACATGGACTGCTTTTGATGGGGCAGTCTGGGAAGACCACTCGGCGGGGAGGTGGGGGCCAACCAAGTGAAGAGGTAAGACGAGAGCATCCCAAGAAGAGGGGACAGCCAGTGCCCAGGCCTGGAGCCTGAAAAGGTTTGGCCTATTCCTGCAATAGAAAGAAGGCGGAGTGGGCATGGCCAGGGTGGGCTCTGGGCCACGAGACAAGCTTAAACTGTGACCGGTAGTCCAAGAGCTGCAGATAGTACATGGCTGTTTTACGTTTGTTTTAAAACTGACTTGTGCTGTTTTCTTGCAGAAGTCAGCCTCCCCAATTACACTTCTCTTACCCTAATATTTAAATTAATTTTCATTCCCTTAGCACTTACCAGTCGGTTGATAAAGTTGACTGACCCTAGAGCCTGTTGACTGGCAAGGAGGAGGTAGCTCAGACTGGAAAACTGGCCGTGCATAATCTGCTCAATAGATACGTGAGACGTGGGAACTTAAAGCTGGGCTTTAGATGAAATGGTCCAGAAGAGAGCAAAACCAAGCAGAAGATTGGAAGCCTAGGATGCTTTGGTCCTCCTGAAATTCCACACATCTTTCAGAAGCAGGTATAGCAGGATTATGTGCCTGCTGCCTTGCAGATTGCTCTGTCTATAAGAGAGGGAAAAAGGTTTTATGCCAGTTAGTTTCCAAACACTAAAAAAACTATTGATGTGTGATTGCTGCTGCTTTTCCTGGTTCTAGCTGTCTCCATGGATGATGAGTTCTGGGACCTTTGGGTTCAACAGCATCCAGACCCTTCCATGAAGCCCTCCTTACCTAATTAGCAGAGGCGGAACAAACCCCCAAACAATCTTGCCTCCCCTTCCCACATCACCTCAAAAATGCACATAGAGCGTGTCGTTTCTCAGTGAAATGCCCTTTCCTAAAATGCACGGCTGGCTTTGGCTCACGGTTCTCCCACGTCGGTCGTCTGGGTTTTCCATGATTGGGCCCCCTTGGCACAGCTGGTGGGTCCGCTGAGACTCCTAGGGGCCGGGCTCCCCCCAGTTTTCTTTGAGGGCAGACATGAGGCCCTTCGTCTAAACTCGGGGGGTCGCCGCGGTCGTGCCCAGGGAATTCTGTCTGGGCCGGGCACAGCCTCAGGCCTGGCCCCCACCTCCGCGCTGATGGGCCCGTCTGCTCTCTTTCCAGGGATGACCGCCATCCCGTGCGCCTGTCTGGGCATCTTCCTGGGCGGCCTCCTGGTGAAGAAGCTCAGCCTGTCGGCGCTCGGGGCCATCCGGATGGCCATGCTCGTCAACCTCGTGTCCACAGCTTGCTACGTCTCCTTCCTCTTCCTGGGCTGTGACACGGGCCCCGTGGCCGGGGTCACTGTCCCCTATGGAAACAAGTAAGCACCACAAACGTCCGCTTCAGCCCCCGCCCACCCAGGGGACGCCAGGCCGCTGCCCCCATGGTAGCCTAATGGAGCTTGCTTCGTGCCAGTGGGAAGAGCGGACAGCGCCGCTTCTGCCTTTACTCCGCGGGTGGAAGCACGAATGCAGCGGCCCGGCCCGCGGGGGGCAGACTGTCCACCCAGGGTGGTGGGAGAGCGCGGGGAAGGGAATAACGCCTTTTCCACCCCCAGGATTCTCAAAGTATTATTTTGGGCATTTGATTGACGAATGACATGGCTATAGAAAATAAAAGTGAAGTTTATTTTAACGTTCAACTTGAAAGAATAGATTGCAACAACCACTCAAACTATCATAAGTATGGTTAGATGCATAGGAATCACAGGGGCTGACTCCTGGCCCATATCCAGGAGGGAGGGAGGGAAGGGAGCAAGCCAGGAGAAAAGGCAGGAGGGAGGCCTTCGGGGACCACTTCTCTCATGTCCTAGTTATTTTCCCGAGGCTTTGGCTTCCAGTCTGAAGTGCTTTTAGAGGGAATGGGTAGAGTCCTGAGACCTTGAGTATCCACAGCTGTCCCTTTTCTAATGAGGCTGCCACTTGGCTAGCCTACAGGTACCAGTTCCTTCGCACAGCCAGACCCTACCTCCTGGCAGACGCAGGGCCTCCAGGCAGCAATGCCTGCTGCTGCAGTTAAGCCAGAACACGCGAGTGGATTGGTGGCTTATCTGCAATTGCCAGCAAGGACAAGCAGATGGAAGGGTAGACCCGAGGCCAGAGGCAGCAATGTTTACCTCCGGCACAGCCCAAGCACCATCTGCCCCTCCTTTCCCTTGGACCACCACCCCAAGTTGGCCTCCACCCATCCCCAGTTCCTTCCTCTCCAAATACGATATCTTCTACTTCACACGTGCTCTAAATAGCAGGACTAGTTAGATCACCAGCCTTTACTCTGGATTGCTCAGGTCTCAAGTCATAAGCTGTACCAGTGAAAAGTACAGAGTCTTGCCATAATGAAATTATTCTGCAATAAAAAGAAAATGAAACTGCAGGACCTACAGTCAAACTGCCTGAGTTCCAGTCCTTACCGTGCCATTTACAAGGTACGCTCATTTGGACAAGTTATGTAACCTATCTGGGCCTCAGTTTCCTTATCTGTAACCATGGAGGGTAAAACCTGTACCTGCCCCTGCAGTTCTGCTAAGAGTAAATGAAGTGACGCATGCAGCACCTTGAACATGCCCGGCACATGCATCATCAGGTGTCATCAGCATCAGCACCTATTCTTACGAAGTGCTCCCAGCCTTAGGAGACTTCACCGAAATTAACAGGGCAAAGAAGACCCATTTCTTCTCTTAGAGTTTTCAAAGAAGCCAGCTCCACCCTTTTTTCTCTTTTGCAGTTTGCTTGCACTAGGGAGCAGTGCCTTGAGTGATGCAAAGGAAAATTTCAAACATTGTTGTTATTTTTCTCGGGAAAATGAACCAAGCAGTCAGTCGTTACTGAGGCCAGGCTGGTTGTAGCAATCTACTCAGCACCATGGGGCTTGCTGTCTGCCAGGATGAATACAACCAAGAGACAAGGGCCAGCCTGGAGAAGGAAGTGTTCAGCTGTGCGAGGCACAGTTGTCCAAAGGGATCTGGGGATGGGGTGAGCTGAGGGTGCAGGGGCAGGGATAGGCCTCCCGGAGAGGGTGGGCATGCACTGAGCCACGGCTCCCACCAGCCAGAGGGTGCAGAAGGTCAAAGGGGGCCCTGTGCTTGATGAGAGGGGTGGGGGCTGAACTCAGCTCCCACCTGCCCGCTCAGCCCGGCACCCTTGTACAGGACACGACACGCCCACCTCTCAAGGGTGGTCCCGGGATGGTCCTTGAAGGTCAGGGAGGATTCAGACTGGAAGAGGAGAAGGAAGGGCATGCGGGTGAGAATTCCACGGGCAAGGATGCCACGTGCCTCCTCACTAAAGAGCACCAAGGGCTGCCCTGTCGGGAGCTGACCTCGTTGACCTCTTCCATTTTTCCTTTCTTTCACAGCTCAGCGCCCGGCTCAGCCCTGGACCCCTACTCACCCTGCAATAAAAACTGTGAATGCCAGACGGATTCTTTCACTCCAGTGTGTGGGGCAGACGGGATCACCTACCTGTCCGCCTGCTTCGCTGGCTGCAGCAGCACGGTGAGGTGACCTTGGGACGGGACGGGGCTGGGCAGGGCGCATGCTCCATAGGTGTCGGGGACCCCAGGCAGCCAGAGTGGCCAAGGTCAGAGTGGGCCACTTCACTGTTCCACACGATGTTCTCCTGCCCTGTCACCTTTTTCCAGCCTCAGTTCTAAGGGAGGCTCTTCCATCAGCAGGACGGGAGGGCTGACTGGTCATTCTGGCTGTCTTGCTAGATCAAGTGAGTTTCTAAGGAACTTCCTGGAGCAACTGAAAGTAAAAGTTCAAAGGAAGCTGTACATATGGAACCAGAGACAAAGAGTTTAGTCCAAGGATGTCAGTGGAATGGGCTGTCTCAGAGATAGTGAGTTCCCCATCACCGGGAGTATGTAAACAAAGCCTCGAAAACTGTTTAGCAGGGAAGGTCTCTTCTAAGCCTGAGATTATCTGACACTGATTCAGCCTTTCCCCTGCTCAGTTTCCTTCACCTTTATTTCCCAACTAGATGCTGCCCACCTTTTCCCATCCTCCCGTCCCACTTTTTAGTGTGGATTTTACAATTGGCTGCCAGTCTGCAGCATCCCAGTGTCCCCTGCATGAAAAGCTGGCACTGAGTGACAGGCCACCAAGTCGCATCCACAGTCCCCTCACCCCTTCCCAGGTGCCCATCACACCTGCCCTTCTCCATCCATACCACCACGGCCCTGGCGCCAGCCCTCCGTATCTCTTGCTTGGACTAGTGCAGTAGTTGTCTAGCTGGCCTCCTGGCTCAGGGTGGCTTCCTTCTGGTCGGTCTCCTACACTGCAGCCAGAATGATTTCTCAAACCCTGCAGATGGCCCTTTCAACACTGCTTTTATCTTGGTTCATACATGCCTTCACCCCGTTTATGGCTTAGCCTTCCTCATCAGCTCTCCCTCCTAACAGCTGGTGGGATTCAGCTTTCCTCCCACACAACATGGGTCTTGTCATACTTCTCCCTACCAGCTGGGCAACTCCTACTCACCCGTCAGAACCCAACTGAAATGTCACTGCCCTGTGAAGCCTTCCCTGCCTTTCCTTCTTTTTGAAGCTCTTGCCCCTGCAGTCCTCTAGCATCTTTCTCTCCTGGAAGCACGTCTCTCATTTCCCTGCAGTGATCTGCTCAAAGTGTCTGTCGTCTTGCTCTGATCTCTGAGAACGGGGATCAGGGATCGTATTTTTTGATATCTCTGTGTGCAGCCACGCGTTGGCACCTAGGGAGTGGCCCCGTTACGTGTCCAAGGAGCATATGAATGGGAAGGAAGATACGAAGAAGGCAGAGCGGCTGCTTTCAAGGATCTTAAGAGTTGAAATTGTTTGTTTCCTTCTTTTCCCACATTCTGTAGCTTTTGGGAATAGCAGTTTCTCTGAAAAGAAGAAAAATGGGTCGTTTATTTTCATTTTCTAAGATTTCATTTTCCTTTGCTTTTAACATTTAGATTCCTGGCCCGTTATTAATTAACATTTTTCTACAGAGAAAATAAATCACCATGGGGGAGTGTGGTGGGGAGGAACTGATTTTTTAAATTGGATTATAAAGCAATTTCTTCAAGTGAGTGGAAATGGATTTTAAAAAAGGGCTGGGGCCACGAGAATGGTCAAAATAAAAACACAAGCTATTATTTTTCATGACAACAATTTCATTAACATTTTAATATCCAAAAAGAGATCTTATAAATCAGTCTGGGTTATTGTTCTGTTCGAAGAATTAAATTGACTCAGTATAGGCCAGTGTCCTGAGACCAAGTGAGTCTCTGTTTCAGAGAATGCATTGACCAGAAAAATGGTCTTAAACATTGCATTTCCCTCTGTCTTCTGTGTACAAGAGTCTTATTGAATAAGATTCTAACCAGGCTCGCGGTTGCTTCCAGCTGCTGAAACAGCAAAGCTGTAGAATGCAATTATCAGATTGCAAGCTCTTCAGTCTACCTCTGAATGCATTGTTTATTCCCCAGACACCTGCCTTTTCTTCTCATTCCTTGAGGCCTCACTTTGCCTGCTGGGGTGCAGGCAGGGGAAGGAAGTGGTTTTCTCCTACAATTACAAGGCAGAGAGAAACCTCCAGCGCTGGAGCGAGGTCGGGAAGTAGCATTTACTTCTCCGTCCAGACAGATTTCTGGATGCCACAGTTCCAACAGGTGGGGCCCCGGGGTGGGTCAGGAACACAGAGCCATGCTCATATCCTGAAAGAGGGCCTGGTGGGGGTCAGGCCTCAAAAACCAACACAATCGTAAAACTGCAAGAGCGGCACACTTTGTCGGGAGCCTGGGTGGGCCGGCTCACGGTACTCACAGCCATGGCAGCTTGGTCCAGGGTCGAAAGCATGCCCACCTCCAATACATAGCAAAAGGCAATTTAAATCTTAAATTTCTGCTGCAGCATTTTAAACACCACCACATGGTAGACTGTAGTCCTAGTACATTCCTTCCCTCACTCTGTCCCTTGCTCTCCCTCTCTCTTTCCTTCCTGTCCTCTAGCACACAAAAAGACCTTTCCACCAGCTAACTGCCTCCTTGTCTCTCCTAACTCTTTCCCTTTACCAAATTTTTTCTTTTTCTTCTGGTGTTCTTTACCTTTGCCAATGTGAATCCAGCTGTTCTCCTCGGTTCCACTGATATCTACACTGTCTTTAATCCTCGCCTCAGCCTTGGGAGGGAGGTGTTATTTTATTCCCTGATTATGGGTGACGTTAGTGATTTGCCCAGAGTCATGCAGTAGAACGTGGCAGAGCTGGTGTTTGAACGTAGTTTGTCCGACAGCAAAGCTAGTGTCTTTCATCTGCCCTCTGCAACTTCCCTCTTTGGGATGACACTCTTACTTAGCTCCTCTCCTTTTATCTACCTGAAAGAGCCTCTTCATACATCCTCTCTGCAGTGGGGACTTTAAGCCTTCACGATCTGACCTTGGCTGCCTCTCCAGCCTCAGGCTCACCTCTCCTCCCACCTCAAGTACTTGATGCAGTGAACTTCCTGCAGTTTCCGACAGGCCAGGTTCTTGCTTGCCTCTGGGCCTTTGCACGTGCAATTGCTTTTTTCTGGAATAGTCTTCCCATTTAACCCCTTCACGTGCCTAACACTTTATCCCTTGGGGCTCAGTTTCAGTGTCACTACTCTAGGAAGCTTTCTCCAACATGTCACTTCCTGTGGGACTGCGTTATCACCCCTCCTGCCCATCCCGCGGCACCCACTCTCACCCAGCATGGCTCGTGCCCATGGGTTCTGATGGCTCGTTTACTCCTGCATATCTCTCACTAGACTGAAGAGTCCTGCAGTGGAGCTCTGTTGTTGACCATTGTTTTCCTGTGGTTCTGAATAAAGACTCCCTGCTTTCTCTGTGTCTGGCAGTAGCCCCTGTCCTGCCCTCCAAGTGCCCCAGTGGCCACGGGTGAGAATTCCGTTCTCTTGTATAGCAGTTGGCAGGTAGGTCGGTTGGATGGCACAGATTCCAATACTAAACTCCGTATCATTGCTCATCTCTCACCACTTTATAGCATCCATCAAGACTTGTGAAAATTCCCAATAACTTGATTAGATGTAAATATATCACCTATCAACTTCTGTCTATAGGGAAACCTGGTTAGCATTCACAATTTCCTGATATTAGACTTTACTTCCCGTGCTTCTTTGGGTTTTGTTTTATTTTCTTATTTCCTATCTCCTTGAGCGATAGCAATGGAAGTTTCCAGAATTGCATTTAATATGTGATTTCTAGATCTTCTCATTGCATGTGACCAGGAGGGCTGACAAAAAGATTGCAAGTTAATTTTGTAAGCTTCCTTTGGCATGACTACATTGCCCAGATTGTTTCTGTACCTCTCACTTTCAGAAGTAATTATTCCATCAGAAAGTGTTAGTATGCTGCCGAATGACTGCTGCAAGTTCTATCCTTTTGATGTACTGAATAATTGACTGAAAAAAAAAAAATTGCTCTCAACCACCAATCAGAATGTTGAAAGTTAACACAAGTCTAGCACAGCAGTTTGTAGGGAACTAATGACAGGTGACTAATCTATCGCGCCATCCAGGCAACAGATAGTTATCGAGCGCTGTTTGAACGAAGCGCCGACTTTGGGCCCACGATGCATGCAGGGCACTCAGCACTTACTGCTACGGCTCTCGATCCAGGCTGCACATTAGAGTCACTTGGGAGCTTTTAAAATACCATGCTTGAGCCTCATCCTCAGAGATTCTGATCTCCTTATTCTGGAAAGGGCCCCAGGCATCAGTGTTTTTTAAAGCTCCCCAAGTGTTTCTGACACGGAACCAGTGTTGAGAAGCTCTCTTCCAGAACACAGTTTCTCGAGCTCAGCTCTGCAGAGAGGGGGGCACCGTATAACTCGTTGTAAGGGAATGTTTAGCAGCATCCCTCCACTCACTAGTTACCAGGAGCCCCCACCCCAACCCTCCACCCACCAGTTAGGACAAGTAAAGATGTCTCCAGGCATTGCCTTACGTCCCTGCAGGCGGCTCAGCCCCCACTGTCGAGAACCACAGCTGCAGTAGAAGGGATGAGGCACGGTCTTGCCATTTTCATCTTTCTAGAAACAGGTCAGCATATGAGCTGAAACTGAGTATTCATCCTCGGTCTCCTTGTCCTCTGCACCATGGTTCTGTTCAGTTCTTCTTGTGGCACTGAAGAAACCAAGCTGGAGCACTAGTGATGCCGTGTTAGCAAATTGCAGCGGAAGGAACAAACCGGCTGCTTCTGTAACATATCTGCCCTGAAGATTCACTCACCATGGCCTGTGCCAAGGCTTAACAGCCTGGGCTTTTCACAAACGGGTCTGGATTTCTGGCCTCTTTGAAAGAGCGGATAACACGGGACATGCGCCCTGTCGGGCGGCAGTGGCTGGGGCTGAGAAGTGGCTGCCACTTGAGATGGGACATCTGGTCTCCAGCCAGCCAGAGTTCCCCCACTGGCGACCCCTTCTACCTGGACCATTTTGCTTATTTGTGTTTCCTATCTGGTCCCCAAAAGCTTTCAGTTAGCATACCGTCCCATTTGGGAGGAACATGAAACCCCATTTGCCAGAGCTGATTTAAAAGTCTACACTCTCCCTGGTCAGAAGGGACTTGTGAATATTCTGAAATCAGGTCCTGCTGGGACATTGTCGCCCTGGACGCTGAAGATACACTAGACATTAGAAATACAGAGATGCATGAGCTAAGGAGCTGTGTTTACTATAAAGTGAGCTGTAACATATCAGTGGATTTATGCCAAAGAGCAGCACCTAACCTGGCCTTAAATGGCTCCAACATTGTGTTAAGTGAAAAAGAGAAAATTACAAAATAGAATATAGATTATGACCCCTTTTAATAAAGAAAAAGAAAAAATATGTGCGTTCTCTTTGCACAAAAAAAAGATTGCAAGGATGTATACCCAACTCTTCATCGAAGGTGGCCTCTGGTTGGGAACTGAAAATTTAGTTTTCATGTATTTCTTTGGAATTTTGTTTATTTCTAAACTATCGAAAATGAACAATGCATCACTTTCCCAACAAGTAAAATCTTTCTTTCTTAAAAAGATGTTTCCGACATTACAGGTTAGGTGGTTCCGTTCCGACAGAAGGAAGCAGATCCGTAGACAAATTAGTGAACTTGCAGAGTTACCCCTCCTGGGGTAGAAATTGGCCCGAGGTGGGCGGGTCTCGAAGGAGGGAGTGGGCATTGCCCCTGGAGTGGGAGGCGTTGGCAGGGGGATGTACGTCGTGGAAGATGAGTGGGTGTTTGCCTGGCGGACGGGCCTGGAGGGTGTCCCAGCCATGGGTGTGGAGGCTTGAACACTGCCAGTGTCAGTAGGGTCAGGACCTTGTTTGGAGTGGGGAGAAAGAAAGCTCGAAAGAGAGGCGTGGGGGCCCGTGTGTTCGTTCCGAGTGAGTAGCAGGCACAGCCTTCAGCTTTCTGCCCACCTTTTCCTGCCTGCACTGGCTGGAGCAGAGAGTCGGCCTTGCCGTTCCCCAGCCTACAGCCTCCTTCCTCCCCTCCGGCAGAAGATAATTACGGCTCTGACAGGATGCTCTCTGGCTCGTGCGTTACAGGTTATGGGGGTGAAAGGCAGGCGGAGATCTCGCTTTCATTTCAGAAGTTTTCTCCCTGGCCATTATCCTTCACTCAGTGACCCCGCAAGGAAAGGGGAGTCAGTATTTCTTCTCACGGTTTTCAATATCCCCTTTGCCTTGAGGCACGTCGGTTGCCACCAGTGCTCTTTTTGAAAAGATCTGAGGTCTTTGCCTGGAAAACACTAGCTTGGGTTGGACCAGACAGGTGAAGGGATTCATAAAAGGCAGTCATAAGTGACAGGAGAATGTCTAAGGAACTTTAGTGAATCATGAAAGACCCCATAAATGTCTGGGACACAGAGGAGGATGTTGTCATTCAAAGGGAAATGTCCCAGTCAATTGTGCTGGTGTCACCAGTCCTGTGCGTTCCCCGTTTTTAGGACGTCAGCTACAGAAGATGGAAGAGATCACAGGCAAAGCAGAACAGTGTCGGCAAACTCCTGTTCTGACCTACAGAACCGCATTTGATAGAAATTGTAATTTTTTTCCCTTAGTAAGAAACGCTTTACAGGGAAAAAAAAAAATAAGGGAAGTGACTCTCTACCTTTCAAGTGTTCACAAGAGGCTCTTTAATACAAATAACATCACCCATACCCATCCCCTTAGAAAAGTAATCTTCCATCCTAGAAATTTGTTTTGTTTGTGCAATTAATAGGAAATGATCCATCACTATTGAATGTAAAGAAAAGACCCAAACAAAAGCAACTTTATTTGCCAGCATTTTGGAAACACTGCGGAAGAGCATTTCTTCTTGTAATAGGAACTGTCAAAATAGCATGCTTATGATTTCCTCCATCAATAGAAAACTAATCCAAGCTTCCACGGAGTAATTTTTCTCTTTTTATGGTTGCCAGCTTTATTGTAATTATTTATCCCCATCACTGTGTGTGAATAGAAACATTTCTCAATTTAAATGAATGAATGTGGAACAATTTTCAATGACTGTTCCCGTCTTTCTTCATTGATTTCTTCTTTATTTTTTAATGTGTGGAAGGTTTTTTTTAAATAGATGGCATAGGGAGTGAAAACTCTCCCTTCCACCTGTATCTTTCACGTACCCACTTCTCAACCTGCCGCTTTGCTAAATAGTTAATCACTGTCATCAGTTTCTTGTGTATCCTTCTGGGATTTTTTTAGTGTTCATATAAGGCCCTGTTCTTACCTTGTTTTGTTTTGCATGTGGTTTTTGTTAATAATTTCTCGTGGAGTTCTTTCCATATTATTACGCCCTCATACCTTCTCTACAGCTACATAATATTCCATTGGATGGATCTGCTGGAATCTATTTAAACTGCCTGTTGATGGGCATTTGGATTGCTTCACAACTTTAGCTCTTACAAACAGGGTTGTGACACCTCTGGTCATACATCATTTTATGCCTGGGTTAACTGTATCTATAGGATCAGTTCTCATAGAATTTGCCGACCGGTCGCACTCTGCTTCCAAAGCTTGTCAAGCTGTTCCTCTATGAGCCTAGAGGCCGCTGGATCTCAACATAAGACATCACAGTACATTTATTTGCAGTAAAGCTAGATCCTGTCACTGCAAATTGCTATACCAGGCAGAGAATTCAACTCCTCTGGAGGCAGTGGGAACTGCATTCCTTCCCAAGGAAGGGAAAACTGGGAAGACATGCCTTTGAAAAGAGGGCATTTACCAGGTGAGATGTTGAAAACTAATCTCCTGGAGCCTGGTGCATTTTCTTAACAGTTTCCACCACACTGGGGACCACAAAAGGGGCATACCATTTCATTATAGTCTACAGGCACTTTCCAAGATCCATCCACTCTTTGGACTGGCCAGAAAGGACTATTGTATACAGAGAGGGTAAGGAGTAGGACCCCAGCCTCTCTCATCTCCTCAATTACAGTAGATCGCTCTTTCATCCCCAGGTGATCTCTGTCCTTTCAAACTTACTATGACTTGGGGGTTTTGCAGGTCTAGGGACCCTCACTTAGATGCCCAGTGAGTGGAAGTCATCTCTTCTAATTAAGGCACCCTGGGAAAGATGAAATGACATCTGAGGGTCATCCCACCACACTCAGATATCTGGGTGTTGGATTCCTCCTTAAAACCTTATCACCCTGTGCACCCGGAGTCACCACAGCTCCTGCAGCACGGCATCCAGGTAGAGAGCTCAGCTCTGTGCTCTTGTGCCACCTGAGCCCCCCAAAGCAGGGTGTTTCCCCTCCCTTGCCATAGGACTACCATCCCAGCATTTTCCCTTGGAGTCCCTGCTGGAAAGGCCACAAGGATGCCCCGGCCTTTTCCCCCTCCACCCTGTACCACGAGACCACCCAACGGTTCCCACCCAGCATGTCGGTGGAAAGGAAACCTATTCAAGTCCTTGCTGGGATCACTCTGGCTTGCCTTCTCCCCAGACTCTTTCATGCTTCTTTTTGAATCAGTTAAATCTGAATAAATATGGAGAGATTTGCCTAGGACCTTTGGGAGGGACCCATCCATTCCCAGCTTTTCCCACCAACAAGCTAACATCTTCACTTGTATCCTGCCTCTGGCTCCACCCCTTCCGGCATTAACTCTACAAACACCTCGTTACTGCCCAGTCACCCGGGCTGTCCCCAGTCCAGTTGAGCCCCATCCCTCTCCATTGCTTGGTGCTCTCCCCACCTCTCCTCCCCTTTGCCTTGGCTGCAAACCCCAGAGTGGCATGACCCCACTCTCTGCTCCCTCCATTCCCAGGATACTGGCTTCTAACACACTTATCTCATTTAGTCGCTGTCAGGCCCACCCAGGCAGGGCCACACAAGCACTGCTTCAGCCATAGTCTGAGGTAGAGACATCTCATTTTATCCTGTTCCCTTAGGGGTGTGATCACAGATCCAATCCAGGGCAGGTCCGTTTCAGAAGGGGTTTTCCACTTCAAGCAGGGAGAGGCCATGCACTTCCTCTGTTATGGTAAATATAATGCAGTCCAGTCTTGGCCTAGCTATGGGACAAAAGTCTAAGAGTGGACGTAAATACCAACTGCAGATCCCTTGTTGAACCAAACAAAGCTCACCAGTCGCGCGGCTCATCAGAAAGTTCCAGCTCCTCCTCACTTTAGTCCCAATACCCACATCACATCTGTGAGTGTTCCTGAGGGGCTCCGTGAGTCAGGACTCAGATCCCGGGACTCATAGCCACCCCTTGGGGACCTGCCCCCCATTTATGCCCCACTGCCCTTTGAGTCCATATGGTTCCAAGGACCCCAATCAGAAATCTCTTTTCTCTCGCATCTTCCTGTGGGAGAGAGAAAAAGATGGGAGTGTTGGGAAGTAGAGCAAGGTTTGAAAGATACTTAGGAATGGTAAGATGAACAGGTCTTGGGTGTTTATTCACTTAACAAATAGTTATTGAATCTCTGCAATGAGCCAAGCCCTGTCCTCTAGGGCTGGGGATAAATTATACAACAAAACTGCTGTGTTTCCTGTCCTCATTAGCCTTATTGTTTGTGAGGAAGATGGATCTCATGGCGGGGTGTGGAGGGGGTTCAGAATTACTGCCTGTTTTCTGGCTTGTTAAACAGTAGGGTGCTATTTCTAAGGCAAGAAAGGAGGGTGGGGCTGTCGGGGTTCAGCCGAGAAGCCAGCACCCATGAGTACATAAAGGCTTTAGTCTAGGAATTAGAGATTGAGGGTGGGAGTAGTGTGGATTTAAGGAGAAGCCCCCAAAGCACCAGCACAGAGACAAGTTGGAGCCTGTGGGAAACCCCAAGAAGCTGCGCTCCCTTGGCTGCTGAGTGAGAAACCCATGGGTACCACCTCGGCGGGCTACAGCCATGGCACTAGAGGTGGGCATGGGGCCGTGTGGGTCAGCAGGACCCACAGAGGAGAAGAGGGAAGCGAAGTGGGGGGAGCGCTAGGAGAACCTGGGACCTTCCGGGAACCTCAAGTCCTCCATCCCTGTGTTTGTCCATCCCTGTGTCTGTCTGTCCACAGGAGAGGGTGCAGGGTGAGGAGAAAAGAAAGTCCAGTCCAGAGCCCTGAGAAATCCCAGCACTTTCAGGTGGGAGAGGGGAGCAGGTGCCACAGCGAGGATGGAAAAGGAGCAACCAGACGGGGAAGAGGGAACCTGAAGCCAGTGAGGGGAAGTGGGGGGCGTATGGAGGCCGCTGGAGAGCTTAGTCAGACCCCATTCATGCCTGTGGGGGCAGAAGCCCAGGTGGGCTGAGTAGAGGAGATGAGGAAACGGGGGTGGTGAGTGTTAACTAGAAAAGTTTGGCTGTGAAGTTGGGGTATGGAGGCGAGTCTCCTCTCCTGGTTAAGGAGAGGGGTGGCATCTTCAGTTACATCATCTTTAAGGAGATGCAGCGCTGCTTCCCCATGGAAGCCGAGAGCGAGTCATTCACATGAGCGCTTTAAACTCTTGCTGAGTTTCTTATTCTACTACATCTACCACTGCTGTGAGAAGATGCTTCATAAAGTGCATCTAAAAGGCGGGTCTTGTTCCGGATGCAGGAAGGTGGGCTTGTGCGGGGAACTGCTGGGCTCCAGGGAGGCAAGGAAGGGAGACTGGGGCTGGTTCAGCTGGGACAGACCTTGCAAGGGGGCTGGGGGAGGGGAGGGGTTCATCTGCCCTGGGTTTTGAAATCACCAGGCAGAGGTCCATGGAAGGGGGAGTCCTGGGGTGCAGGGCCCTCAGCGTCTAAGGAATTACAGCAGAGGGCCCCTACGCGCTGTGACTGGGCCATTTACCCAGAGGCCTGTGGGGGCACTGCTTAGGAACAGGGGTTCAGCCCCCCAGCTCCCAGTTGGATGAGGGGAGCATGGGCTGGGTGTACCCCTATTTCCCCCTCCAAGGATAAAAGCCTCTGCCAGTCACAAGCACACAGTGTGACTGCTGAGGGGTGGTAGGGGGGAAACAGGAAGGCTTCAAACACCCCGAACTCATCCTAAGTAGCTTTATGGGATAAGGAACCCCCTATCCATATGTTCTGAGGGCAATGACAAGAAGAGAGAGGAAGGAAGAGAAGAGAAACTAGGGGAGGGGAGGGAGGCAGAGAAGGAGAATTGCAAAGGCCAGAGAGGATTTGCTTAGCCCCCAGGAGGATTTACCTCGATGCCTGCGCTGAAAGCCAAGCAGGCCTGGAAAGAAAAGCAATGGATCATTTACGATTGTTTTCATTTCGTATTCCTTAAAGGCCTCTGCCCGATTATTATCACACCTTAATTGGCTTGACACTCGGCACTGCCTCTGCCAGCCCTTGCTCCTCCTCCTGCCATCAGAAATTCCTCCAGTGTGAATGCAGGACGATGCCTGGAAACAGGCGGCCGGGCTGGAGTCCTGGATGGAATATCAAACGGCATGCACTCGCTTTTCCTTCTTCTCTCTGATCCTGTATTAATAAGTGTGTCTGGCTGGGTGCCCGCTCCCACCGCCCCCTCCGAGCTGCCTGGCACCCCTGCGCCTCTTGGCCTTCTCAGCCACCAGGCAGCCTGCCCTTTCACTTCCCCGCTCTCCAGGGCCCCACAAACAGCAGTGACTTCACGCACGACAATACGCACCTTACCTGATCTCTCCTTTTAATACACTTCAGTGCAATTAGAACTGCATAAAAGAGAGAACAAATTGGCAAGTAATTACAATGTTAATTTGGCAATGTTTTATCATATTGTGGAAGCCCGGTTTCCTCCTTAATTGTATGGGGACAACACATTTGACTACAGTGCTGCGGATGGGGGGGATCCTGGAGAATGGAAAGGAAATACACTGGAGAGAGGGAAATGGGCTCTCCCCACCCCCACCCCCCATAAATGTTCCTTTATTTGCATGTGGTTTGCAGCCTCCTTAAAAGCCAACTCGTCTGTTCAGGCCTAATTAGTGGAATGCCACAGAATGCATAATTAGGCTTGTGAGGGCTTCAGCGGAGGGGTGGCTTTTGATTGGGAGACTGAGATAGACCCAGTTAAAAGAGCCGATGGGTCGCTTCCCTTTCAGAACCTCACCGGCTGTGCGTGCCTCACGAGCGTGCCCCCTGAGAACGCCACCGTGGTTCCCGGGAAATGCCCCAGCCCTGGCTGCCAAGAGGCCTTCCTCACCTTCCTTTGTGTGATGTGTGCCTGCAGCATGATCGGTGCTATGGCACAGACGCCCTCCGTCATCATCCTCATCAGGTAACTGCTCAGCCAAGCCCCCGGGAGCCAGCTTGGCCTCTCCCACTTCCACCCAGTGCCCTTCTGAAAATCAGAGTTTTGGGGGTGCAAGCCGGGCAAGGTAGGGCCGCAGCAGGGAACACAGCCTCCCGAGGCTGATAGGAATCGGTTTTATTTGATACAGTTGTCGTGGTCGTACCCACAGTGGGGAGCAGGGCCCCGGGGGGAAAGACAACACTTTCATTTCCTCCCAGGAATAAACGCAGCAGGTGCTTTTGAAGGGACCATAGGCCTGCATTGATCTTGGCGGAGAGCGGCATTGTTGGAGGGAAATGAAAAAGGCTCTGGACTAGCAGTTGAAAGTCTCCGTGTGCAGCCCCTGTCCTGCTGCTGATAAGCCACGTGATCTTGGGCACATCACTTCCCCCTGGAACTTGTTTCTGAACCTCTATGTGGGGTGAGGTTCTTGGTCCTGCCTGTCTCCTGGAGCAGTGTGGGAGCAGATGAGACCATGTGTGCACCATCGTAGTAGAGATGTGGGGGGTATTGAGCTGGGTGGATGCCTTGACACCTGTCCTGGGGGCAGGAGAGGTGCCTCAAAGGCGAATTCTTTTAGTAATCTTCTGAGTAACTTTTATCACTTGCAAGGATTGGTGTGAGGAACCTAGAAATGAACTGATCCCTACCTCAGCATCCATCTGAACACGAGGAAGTGTCATCACCCTACAAGGGGAGACCCAGCTTGCTGGGATGCAGTGCTCTAAGCAAACCGCCCCAGCCCCAATGGCTGAAAATAAAACTAGGACTAAAATGCTTAGAAGCATCCTGTGTAATTGCCCATCATCAGCGCTCCATCCAGCTTCTCTCTTCCCCTAGACCGCCTACCACATTTCCGGATCTTTGTTATGAATTCCCACGGAAGAGGATTTGTAAGAAGTCCTTACATTACCTAGGCCATTAGCAAGACCTTGTTAATGTGCAAAAGCATGATAGGTTTAGTAGCAGGGGACTGTTTTAAACTCACTGAATTTGGAAAGTAAATTTTAAGAAAATAACACCCACTGCTTAGAAGGCCATGGAAAAACTGGCAGAATTACTTATTTTCAAAAAGCAATATGGCAGTGTGTATCAAGAGCCATAAAAATGTTCAAACCCTTTTATGCAAGAATCCTACCCCTTTCCATTTCTATTACGAAAATACTTCTCGACAAAGAAAAAAAAGTTTCAGTGCAGACAGATTTTTATTATAGCATTAACTATAACAGCAGAAGAACCTGAATCGGCATAGTGAGCTAAATTGTGGAACCACAGCTCGATGCAATAATGGAAATTCTTAGGATTATGAAAGTGTTTATGAAATGAACCACTGAATTGAAAACTATATATGTAAGATGATGATATCTAATTTGCATATGGACAGAAACCATCAGAAATCAGGTATGTGTTCAGGGTGGTACTTTATGGGGAGTTTATTTTTCTTATTAGAAATTCTCATGAAGTTATATTGTGGTATTCACACACTAAAGGCACCCAGAAGCAGGAAAAATGACCCTCGCTGCCATTAGCAGTGACAAGTCCCCTTTTTTTTAGTCTCCCCATAACTCCCTTGCAAAACCCCCAACCTCCAGAAGATCAGCAGTCGTGACTGGCAGACCAAACACAGAGAACCTGTGAAATCTTAATCCCTCTCAGGTCTCGATGTGACAAACAGCTCTTAGTGATTTTCAGGAAATATCTGGTTCTCTTTAAATGAATAAGCAACAGATGGCCCAAATGACCTAGGCTGGGCCCATCCAACCCCTGGCACCATGCCCCACCCAAATGGCACCTGTTCACATGCCGTGCGCATCGTGGGGGGAAAGGTGGGAGCACAGTCACCTTCCCAGTCTTGTTTGCTGTCGCACATGTTCCCAGCCACAAGGGCACAGCCTGTGCCATGGCCCAGACGAGTGCCAGCCCTAGCCCCATCCCATTCTTGGCTAGACAGGGCATACCTGCTGACAGCAGTTTGTAGAGCACCCAGAGGGGAGGAGCCCCCAGCAGGGGTCAGCCTGAGGCTCTAGTGTTTTAACTTCCCTTTTTCCATTTGTATTAGCAGGCCCTTTTACAGAGAGACCTGGAGGCTGGGAGAGAGAGGGAGCGGTATACTCAGTGTCACTTCACTATTAAGCTGTGGAGCCAAGGCCCTCTCCCCCCTTGATCTTGCCTGGAACTTTCAATAACGTTCAGACCTGAACCTTCCATTTCTTCATCACTAGATCCAAGAAGGCTTGTTCCTTCTCTGGGTACTGGTTTCCCAACAGGATATGAAGAGAGAACTGAGCACCTTGCTCACTTTGTTTCTTGTGCCATGATAGCTAAAAGGAAATCAAATTTCAGGTGGTAAATATTCTAGCTCATTATGCCAGGGTGTTTTCTTGATAAGGAGAATTTGCCTTTATTTGTGTGTCTTTCAAGTCAATATGTTCAAACGAATGTGTAAAAACTAGAACCATGGAGGGATAATGACTATGAGGAACCTGACTATATTTCTACCCAGAAACACTGATGTCATCATTGATATTGTACTCATATCTGGTTTTATCAGATATGGGATAATTTCCACATCACTCAGGAGCGTCTTGATTTGCTGCCCTGGGCTTGCCTACTTATGCCATATGCTTTACAATTGGGAAGAAATGCCTGTTTCCCCAAGGATAGCACATTTTTTATTTTGCCTGAAAATCTCAGAAATAAAGACAAGATTGTAAAAACTGCATCCATGTCCTTTTGGTCTGACATGTCTTTTGGCTGACCATACCCAGCAGCCAAATCACTGGAACTCTCTCAGCCTTGCCAGGTCCTTCTGAGGGGCACAGCCATGTGCTTACTGCTTCCTCTCCTCTGAGATTTTGATGGGATTGGATAAGAGGGCAATTCACAGCCCATGAGCTCAGAAGGACCTGAAGTGCATGTGCACCAAGTCATTCAACTCTCTCTCCCTTCACACTCCTGCACCCCCAAAAGATAGGGCCACAAGTGGGAGGCATCGCCTGTCCATCAAACATTCATTCAGCACATGCCTGAGGCTACACTGGGCTTTGAGGTTAGGATGATGAATAAGATTCAGATAGTCCCTGGCCTCAAAGAGAGAAGACAGGCGTTGAATAAATACTAATTACCAGAGCAGGAAGCATGACAAAGGAGCCTGCATTATCAGCTATGTAGACTGATTTATCTGGAATCATCACCATTGTTTCCAAGCCCCTCTCGTCAAATGTCTGAGAGTGTGCTATTAAAAGTGTGAGAAGATCATTCTGAGGGACTCTTCTGGTAAAACCAAGGCCAGAGAGATTGAATTCACTTCAAAACAAAGAACTGTGACGATACGAAGGTACCTTGCCAATTTAGAATGTACTGAAACTTAATATGGATGAATGGATTGTTTCACACATGGTCCATCCAGGGGTCAGACTCATGCCAGTCTGGCTGATGTCATAATATGACCAGAGGATGACAGAGTGTTCATGATTCCATCCTGTCACCCACAAATGGTTTCCCCAGTTGGGGTTTCCCTGATACAAATGCCCCACCAACTTAAGATGCTTCCTTCCCCCAACAAAATAGAGCTTTTAAACGAAGACTTTGTGGATCAAATTTGCATTCTGTTCTTTGAATGACAAGATTAGCTACCATTATTAAAATGATTAAGTCCTTGATCTTGTCACTGTAGTTGCAGTTATTTTAGGCAAGAAAACAATATATATATTTGCATATATGTAATTTTGTAAAGAAGGGCTCTGATGGGCAGCAGTGAATGACATGACTCTGGGGTCTATTAATTAAAGTGGAATAATAATCATTTTTCCTTCTTTATCTTTTTTCACATAGGACGGTCAGCCCTGAACTCAAGTCTTACGCCCTAGGAGTTCTTTTTCTCCTCCTTCGTTTGTTGGGTACGTATTAGCTCTTTATTCCCTCCATAATGAATTGGATGCTTATTAACAGGTGGTAAAAATCAGTGAAATTCTCCCATTTCTTGGATTTGTCTCTTTTTCCTATGAAGTTTAGTTATCGGTAAACAAGAGAGATTTTACGTGAAATTTTTACTCAGGGTTTATACCTAAATATAGGCACTCTCTGTATCTTGCAGAGTTTCACTTTATATCAACTCTGTCTTCATGCCACCCTGAATTCTCAATGGCATAAAAAGGAAAAATGATGGCACCAAAGGGAAAAAAGTGTGATGGTGTAATTTGGCATACTCATTAAGCAACCCATGAGCAGCTTGTGAAATGCTTCATTTATTGGACTGCCAGCTGGGAAATAGAGAGAAGTTCTTACATTGCCTTTCAAATGAAAACTTTGCATCCTTTAAATTTTTCCAAACTGCTTTAATTTATTTACCTTGGGTTTCCGGTTGGAGGCGAATGTGACCTTCATACTATAGGGTCCATGTCCATGCATAGAAGGAATAGAGTCTACCCTCTCAATTTAAAAATGGGGAACAGAGTAGGCGAGCAGTCAGTGATTCTCCCAGGGTTGCGTGGGATGGCTGGGTCCAAGGTTGAATGGCCAACCAGGCCCCCCAGCTCCCTGCTGCCCCTCGGCCTTTTCCCTCGAGACCACATTGTCATGTGATGAACAGTCCTTTGTCAAGGCCAAGATCAAGATGAGATTTTTCCTTTAAGTAATAGAGCAGGGGTTTGCTTTAATGGACTTTAAATGGCAAATTAATGTGGAAAGGGAATAACCATGGCCTATATGTCAGAGTAAAAATAAAATTCCTCATTCCAAGTATATAATCACCCCCAAGAACACAAAGACTTAGCTACAGAAATGTTTATAGAAGTGAAAACTTGGCAACAACCCAAATGCCCAACCACAGGGAGTTAGTAAAATAAATCATGGCATATAATCCCTGTGGAATTTATGTTCTCCTTTAAACTTCTACAGGAAAAATATTTATAGACTGGGAAAAGTCACATGATATGTGACAGGGACAAAAGAGGTCTGTGATAGAATGTTTACTCAAGTGTTTTTTAAAAATACATAAACATGGAAAAAGAAAACTAGATATCAATTAACAGTGGTTACCTTTGAATAATGAGGTTGTAAATGATATTTTTAAAATTTGTTTTAAATTTTTAGATGAATATATATGTAATACTTTTATGACCAGACTAATTCTTACATAATTGATACAGGATAAAAGAAAAATATTTCCCCCATGGGACCATTAATAAGATAAGCTCTTGGGTGGGGAATGGCAATATGGGCATGAACCCCTCATCACCGCCCTTCTGTGCCTAGAACAAATTGCCAATTGATTGCTCTGGTTGTTCCTACTGTGCCTGGGAAAAGACCTCAGAATCCTTCTTAACCGCTATCAAGCCATATATTTTGGTACACTCATGAAAACTTAAATGGCATCTCCATCCTATTTCTATACATGTAAAACAGAAATGCTGTAGGTCTGTGATGATGCCCCAGCTTAAACAAGTCCAGCACTAAACCGCTAATTCAGAGCAAACCATTTAGGTTTCCTGGGAGGCTGCAGTGGCTCGTGGAAGTCTACTAACTACACAGTTGCAATTATGCTGATTTTGTTTCCTTCTCGTTGGAAGGGTAGACCATGCTTGTGTCATCATGCCCCACTCTCACCCCAGGCATTTGGGTGGGTGGATAGATACATGAAAGTTTAGTATCAGCTAAGAAGTTCAGCAGCCTTTCTCTGAAAATGGGGAAATCATCCCACATACACATCACTTCACCAAATTAGCATTTATTGAGCACCTGATATGTTCAGAGTTCCACGGGGCATACACAGGTAAGTGAGCACAGCCGTGTCCTAAGGGTCCTCTCAGGCTGACGGGGGAAGGCGGGAGAACCCCAGCCCCTGTGGAAGTGCTACGGCGGTCTATGCATCTCTGAACAGATACTAAGGACACAACACGGCTGATAAAATGATTTACCCTTCAAAGTAGTTTTGCGAGCACAAAATGAAAAATTTTGCAAGATGTTTCTGAAAAGTTAATATAATTATAGGGCAATTAAAGGGAAACCTGAGAATTATAAGGCATGCCTATTGGGATACTGTTAAGATCGTCTTATGCTGCTCGAAAACAGATTTATTATTTGCATGTCTGCCCCAGGAACCATCAATCTGTCACTGTCTAGATCAGTGTTTTCCCAACTCCTGTGACTATAACCCACAGCTAGGGAGAAGTTGTACGTTATGGCCCAGTACAAAATGCATGTGCATAAATATAGCTGAAACAAGAATTTCATTAAAAAATGCTGTGCCCACTGCTATTTCCTTTCCTGTTCTGTTCTATTCTGTTTAGTTCTGTTCTGTTCTACTCTCTTCTGAATTCTGTTCTATTCAGTTCTGTTGTTTTATGCTTTTTTACAAAAAGCTTACCGTGACCCACTATATTGATTTTATCGTCCATTACAGGTGACAAACCACAGTTTAAAACCCCCTGATCTAGAAGAATATGACACAGTTCCAACTTTTAATTAAAAGCAGCTTATCAGAGAAGCCCTTCCATTTGGCCTGATTCCATTCCCTGCAGCACCAAAAGTAATAACCACCGTCATTGCTAACAAGGGGCCACCCCAGAAATCAGATCCAGGACACTGTTCAACCTTGCGCTAGGTCCCGTGTCCGGCAGCTCTCGGGTGGCTGTGGCGAGATCCATGGCAGGGCTGGCACACGGGCAGTGGAGACATGTGGGTGGCCCTGACCTTGGCATGGGGAACAAGGGCGTGGATTGGGGAAAGGACGTGACGTCCACACCAAGGTCTAATGAATGAGTGAGAGTTATCCCGATGAGGGGGAAGGAGAGAGAGCGTTTCAGATGGAGGGGCTGATACGGGGTGAACAAAGGAGCCTGAAGGAAGTGCCGCGTGGCTGGAGTGCAGGCTGCAGGCGGGGCTCGCGAGAGATGGGGACGGCGGCTGTCAGGAACGGGGTCGAGAAGGGCTGTCCGCCCCATGGAAGAGTCTCGTCTTTACATCAAAGGCAAACACGTCACTGAAGGACTTTACACAGAGGGTGACAAGATCCATCCTGCGTTTTAGAAAGAGCCCACATCTGCCAGGCGTGGAATGAGAATGGCAGGACCGAGTCATAGGCCACCGGGGTGATGGAGGATGCTCTGCTGAGATTGTGGCTTCCAAGCTGGAGAGAGGTTGAGGAGGAAGATCCTCCAAGGATCCATCTCTGATTGGACATATAAGGACTGGAGCACCTGAGTGAAGAGTCTATGACGACGACTCCTCAGAAAAGCTTGGCTCACGTGGTCAACAGGGTATGGTTTATGGAGCCAGGAAGACTGGGTTGCAGAGCAGTAAAGAAGTTGGTAGAAAGGACCAACTGGGTGGGGACCAGTGGCATCGGTCAGAGGGTTCAGAGAGCTTCCCCGGCCGCCCTCAGCAGCCCTGGAGCAGAAGCTGCAATGTGGCTGCTGGTCCAGGGCTGGGGTTTTAGGGCAGGCATGAAGGAAGGAGAGTGGGGCAAAGAAATTGAGGAGGACGGTCAGCAGGCACCTAAAGTGATTGACCATGGTGCCTGGACTGCCTAAGGAAGGAAGACAAGATAGAAGAAACAAGAGAGGACAAAAAGATAAAGGGAATTTGGAAAAATAGAAAAGGAGAGTTGTGGTCAGACCGGTGCTGTCTGAATTTGAGATTACAGAGGTAGAGTGGTTCTGAGAGCTGACCAAGCCCAGAACGTGGTTGGCCAGAGTGGAACGGGCATGAAGAACGTGACGTTGAGGAGGACAAGTTGTTGGAAGGTCAGCGTGATGAGTGGGATGTCGGTGGAGAAGTTCAGGTCACCCAAGACAGTGGCAGAAGTGGGCAGGCCTGGGGGGAGCTGGAAACTGAGCTGGTTAAGGGATTCGCAAATTCCGAATGAACCGAATAGTCTGCTCATAGCAGACTTCCTGGTGCATTCAAGTCCATCCCTTTGCAAAAGTCACAGTCACCACTTTTCTCTGTAGGTGCCTCTGGGTCTGATCTAGAATCTCAGTCCCTCTGGGGTCTGCTGCATGCCGTGGATGCCACACCAAATGAAATTCATTGAAACAGATATTACCTGAGACCCTGCTATGTCCAAGGCACTGTTCTCGGGGCTGTGAAGGATAGAAAAATAAATAGGGGCCAGTATCCTGCCTTCAAGGGCCTCCAATAGGAGAACAAAGCAAGCGTGGCAAATGTATCAGGTTAGAAGAGTATTTATAGCAGACCTTGGGCTTTGAGGGGGAAGGATTTTACTTGGCTAAGCCGTTGTCAATGTGGAGCAAATGATGGTTTTTGGTAGGAGAGTGAACATACATTCAGAAATCTCATTTAGGAAGATTAGCCTGGGAGCAGTGTGCAAGTTGCCTTGTCCAGCTGCACGACTTCTCACCAGAAATGCTGTGGCAAGAACAGCCTACACTCAGGCAGAGCCGCGGGCTTGAAAGGTAAGGACGGATGGCAGCAGCACTGTGGAGGTGACAGCTACTGACCCCCCTGACTGATTAGATGAAAGCAGAAGAGAAGCAGCTGAAACTCAAGACAAAGCTGAGGCTTAAGCCCATGGGCCTGGGCCCCCCGGAGAAGCATTTACTAGAAAGAGGTAACAGAAACAATCAATAAAGTGTCTCGGATATTGTGCATGGTGGGCTGGTCTCCCCACCACAAACTGGCCACCCACAAATGCCTGCTCCTTGTCTTCTAGAAGCGCCTACTAGCCCGGAAGCACGGGGCTTGTCACCCTCACGGTACACAGGTGTCATTCCCAAGCCGACGTGGCCTCCGGTCTGGGAGGCTTGTGACTTTAGGAAAAACGCATCTTGGAAACTCCTGTTGTGGCTCACCAAACGTTTATTGAGCTCCTACTGTGAGCAGCCTTGACTGCCAAGAAGTTCATAGGCAAGGAGGGAAAGCAAACCCATGGAGCGAGAGCCTGGGAGCAGCACAGGGTGCTCGGGCCCCACGGGAGGGCTGCGTGCCCAGCCGGGAGGTGGGAGGGGACAGGGCACAGTGGGGGCACTGCGCGGAAGGCCTTTTCCACTCGGGAGTGCATCTATCTGTTTCTGCAGCAAACGTGCATCAAGCACCAGCTAGGCACCAGGCCCTCCCAGCTGTGGGTCTGACTTTCTGATGTCCCTGCATCCCCCAGCGTTAGTCTCCCGAGGCCACAGTAACAAAGTACCACAAATTCGGTGGCTGAAAACAACAGAAATTAATTCTCTCACGGTTCTGGAGGCCTGAAGTCCGAAATCAAGGTGTCGGCCGGGCCGTGCTTCCGGGCATCTCCAGGGAAGACCCCCGCTTGCCTCCTCCTGGCTTCCTTGCCGCTCCTCCGCTCGTGGCTGCGCCCCTCCATCGCTGCCTCTGCCTTCGCACGGCTGCCTTCCCTCTGTCTGTGTGTCTGTGTTTTCTCTTCTTAGAAGGACACCAATGGGTGGACCGAATTAGAGCCCGCCCTTCTCCAGTGTTACCACAACGTAACTAATCACATCTGCAAAGACCCTATTTCCAAAATCAGGGTACATCAGCAGGTACTGGGGGGTGGGACTTGAACACATCGTGGGAGACACAGTTTAACCCACAACACCCAGGATCTATTTCCCCGCCTGTGCTACGTTCCCTGATGGCACACATTTGCCGTGAGCGCCTCTGCAGTCAGGCAGAGCTGGGTTCGAATTTGGTTCTGCCGTTACTGACCAGAAGGCCTTTGGCAAGTTACTTAACCTCCTTGAGCTTCAGTTACTTTCCAGGTGCCCAGGAGTGAACTGAGAACAGAGTAGTTCCTCCAGATTTCTTCTTGGACTTAAGAAAGGTGAATATCAAAACGTCCATAGAAGATGTTTACAAATGTCAACTGTCCAGTATCTTTCTTGGCATTGCCGAAGCAGAGACCCACTAATCCTTTCAGGAGAATAAGCTTTTCAACATCCCTCTCTCTAGCTTGGGCTGGGCATAACAGTAATTCCACCAAGTTGACTAGAGATTCCATGGTGAATTCAAGTCTTGGCAGGCAAGCTGGAGAGGAACAGGTATCTTTTTAAATGTAAATAACCGAGTACTTTTCAGCTTCCATTGCATCCTATAAAGGATTGTGAATTTATTTTTCTTACAAAAGCCTTTCAGTTCACCTTTAAGTTTAAACCAAAGAACATAAATAGGTCCAGACTTTTCCACAGGGGAGTGAATTAAATAGTCAAGATATAAGGCCCTGAGGTTTTATCTCTGTTAATAGATTTCCGGAAAACAGAGATGGTTTCCTTAAACAGTGCTGCAATTTCTACATTGAAATATATATAGCAGCAATTTAGTCCAGAGTGGAATGGGAAGTAAGATTTCATCTTTTTAATATTCTCACTAATAGCATATAACAGCAGTGAGCCTCCAAATACCTTCCCCTAACATAGGGGGATTCCAACAGTGCCCCTGAGATGGAGCCCTAGTCAAAACCCATTTCATCCATGAGTTCCTAACCAGGGAGCATAGGGGAAAAAGAGGCAAAAGGAAGAGAACTGCTTCCAGAAGCTTCAGTGAGAAAGCATTCTTCCAAAACACAGTTTCTAAAGCAAGACTGCACTGCCATCAGTCCCCCTCTTCCTTATTCCTTAGGGAAGTCAGGGCATAACAGAAATGAAGGTGCTCGGGGCAGAAATAGACACTAAAGTACACTTCACCCACGTGGCCTCCCTTCCGGAAGCTCCTGATTACTTTCCAAGACTGACTTTCCTTATGACATGAAGGATTTTTGCCCTTTGGGGTTGTTCACTGAACCTTTGCTTGAAAGGTTTTCTGCAACTTTCTCTCTAGAGGTAGTGATTTAAAAGAGGACAGGTTTTCATTGTTTTAAAGGGGTTTAAGACAAAAGCCAAAGAGAGGGAAGAGAACCAGATCTGCTGAGAGCCCACTGTGGGACGAGCTTCACAAACGGTATCTCATTTTATCCTTACAAAAAAATCTGCAAGAAAAGTATTATCACGCCCATTTTATAAACAATGAAACTGAGCTTCCATAAAGCTGAGTGACTTGCCCAGGCTTACACAGTTCCCAAGGAGCAGAATAGGAATCCAAAAATCAGTGTCTTAGTTCGCCAGGACTGCTATGACAAATACCACACAATGGTATTGTTTAATGGCTTAAACAATAGGAATTTATTGTCTCACAGTTTGGAGGGCTGGAAATCCAATCTCAGAGTATCACCAGGCCATGCTTTCTCTGGGATTCTGTGTCATTGCAGTGCTGGCTTCATCTCTGCCTCCATCACATGGGAATATCTGTCTTCTCTGGCTTCTACAGTCTAATTTCCTTTGCTTAGAAGGACTTCAGCCACATTGGATTAGGGGCCACCATTATTCAGTTTGACCACACGTTAACCAGACACAGATTCAAAGGTCCTTTTCATAAATGGGTTCACACCCACAGGACCAGGGATTCGGACTTGAACATGTCTCTGTGGGGGGCATGATTCAGTCCCCAGTAATCTGTGGTTCCAAAATCAATCTCTGGTTCCAAAACTCGTATTTCTTCCCTGCCACCAAGCAACTTTCAGGCGCACGTTCCGTCTCTGAGAAAAGGCAGCCCCTGTTTCTCTTCCTGCTGTCAAGTATCTGTCAGCCCTGCCTGAGATGTTCTGCCGAATACTGAGAGGTTCCTTTACAAAATAACAGTCACCCAGCCCTCCCCATACATTAGCCACCCCCTGAGAAGGAGAAGGGAAGATTCTGGCACTTTGCAAAGATCAGAAGCCATGTCTGTCTCCCCCTAAGCATATCAGCATCCCTCAACTGAGGCCACCAGGCTTCCACAAGCGGGAGTTACCAGGCACTTCACTGAAGAGTAAATAAGATTATTTCTGTAGCCCTGGAAATCCCTGATAAGAACTCCAAAATCTTCTCCTCAAATCAACAAACTCTGAATTAGAAGGGGATGATTGGGTTTGGGATTTAGAAACTGCATACCTGGAAACAAATACTTAACATCTCTCAGCCTCAGCTTCTTTTTATGTAAAACTGGGGGATTATGAGATTATGGAGGTGATTCATAATGTATGAAGAGCAGCCTATACTGTGCTGGCTGGTTAATAAATGACAGTTATTGGTTTAGTTTTCATACGGTGGAGGTCTCCCATTGGTCTCTGGGTTTCCAGCATCTCGAAGGGCTGCCCACGCTTTTATTTGGTCCACCTGAGGGCTGAAAATATATAGATGAGTGGCCATGTTTGAAAATTAGTCCCAGAGGTGAACACCCCTCTGTAACTAATCGGGTGAGCTCAAAGGCCTCTAACAAAGAAGATTGAGCCAGTTCTTCCTCACTGGTATTCTTTGCACACCTGGAATTTAGGACCTGAAAGTTAGAGCTCCCCTTTGGGAAAGGATCGTTAAGTCAATAAAAAGGAAAGGATGAATTGAGCAGAAGATTTTCTGTTCAGAAATATCAAAGGACTCTCATAAAGAATTATACTTAAGGTACTCAACCCAGTTTATTCTGAAGCATCACCCCAAATCCCTTGTATAAAATAAATAAGGAAGCAAAAGGTCTGGTCGTGGGGAGGGACGAGGGGCTTGCCTAACACTTTCACATCTCATTGGTATCCATTCTCACCTCAGCCCTGATGGCACAGAGGGTGTTAGCTCCATGTTAAAGATGAAGAAACTGAGGCTCCGGGAGATCAAGTGACCTCTTGCCCCAGAGCTTTGGACTCCTTATGTTGAAAATTCTTTCTTTTCTACCACAAATGTTCTCCAGAATATTAAAAAAAAAAAAAAAATTTCCGAGACACTTAGCTATCTAACTTATAACTGTTTGAAGGCTTTTTCCGGCTTATTCCAGGGCATTGTCATCTGGTAGCAGAGCATGGCAATAGGCAGGATAAAACAGACATCTTTAGCTCATAGAGCTATGCTCTACTTTAAAGACTGCCTGATATGGTAAAAATTGACAACTCAGAAACAGGTACATGAAGTCATCACGTATTGGCACTTTAAGGGGATACTTCAGTTTAAGCAAGTGTCAGTCAGTGGTTCCTTTATATTTCAGATCTCCTTTCATGTATTTAAAATGTAAACTGTTTTGCCAAACTTGCATTTGCATACAACTCCTCAGGTACCCATGTGTTGTGAAGCAAGAGACACCCGTATTGTCAGTTCTTCCCATGCCAAAGCTTAGACCAAAGGTGTTATTTCTATTCTTCACACCCCATTGCCTGGTAGAGTGAAATGACCACATGACATTTCACAAGAGGCAAGAGGGAGGGAAAGGATGAATATGTGAGAGCTAATCAGCATAATAAAATCCTGAAAAATAAAAGAGATGGCTGAATTGGAATTGCCCCACTGTGCCATAGGAACAGGCCAAATTAGTCCCACTTATCTCCAAATCTGTCCATAATTACAAGTGGTTCCAGATCTCCATTTCTTTGCCTATATGGTATGGAGTATGGCTTGTTGCCATGGCATTTCCTCTAGTTGGCTCTGTCTCAGTTAAATGAAGAAAGGAGTTTGTTGAGGAGCACGGAGAACACACAGCGGCTGCTGGGCAGCTCTCAAGCACCTGGGCAGCCTTTTAGACTGTAGAGGATGCTGGGGATACGCTGGTCCTCCTGGCAGGACCAACCTGACCTGGGAGCCAAGAGCAGGGAACAGGTCGCACGGGATTACTGAGCTTGGGGTTTATTTATTAAACCTTGGGAGGTTTAATGAGGTTTCAAATAGAATTCCTTCTAAGGGATTTGTCCTTGGGGTAACAGGCGACAGAGCTGGAGAGGACTAAGGAGAAGCACTGAGGGCCCTGGGCCTGGGGGAGCCGGGAGCACTGCCAACTTCCTAGGATGATCCGGTCACCCTATCACTGCGTCCCAGGCCTGCCATTAAAACCGAGGGCAGGCCTGCTTCCCTCGTTAAGCCTTTCCTCTCCCAGGCTGCCCTCTGAGGGCTCCTCAGGAAGGAGGCTCTGCGGAGCTTACACTATCTGCCACACAGGCCGTCTTACTCCAGCGAGCATGGAGGGCCTTCAGGGGCGTATGGATCCCTGGAACTCTATGTTTGACTTGGTGGGGAGGTGCATTTCTCTGGGCTAGGAGTATTTATCGCATCAAGTTTTCAGAGAGGCTTTCTTAATGAAAATGAAACTCAGACACTCTAGGGCTGGCCCAGGAAGGAGCATTCCGGAGGGAAGGAGGCCAGCGATGGGAGCTTGGAGTTGTCTCCACTTGGGCTTCTGAGGTCTCTCACTGATGGGGGTCAGCATGTTCTGGCCTCAGGGGGACACAGTTTTTTCTTTAACAATTAATTTGCCTCAATGGCCCATCCATTGCTTCTCCTATAGCACAGAATAAACCAGTGTTGTTTTTTCTCAACAGGCCAGAAAGACGTGGGGATGTTTTATTTTTACATTTTTGCAGTGCTGATGACCGGGACCTAAACATTCTGATTTAATTGGTCTGGTCTGAGACACCCCAGATGATTCTAATGTGTAGCCAGCATTGAGAACCAGTTAGCTAAAGGATAACAGCAGGGAAATAAACAGAGAATGGAATAAAGGATGGTGGATAGTTTTCCTCTCCTTGGTTGTTTCAGTGGCTGGTCATAGCTGCCTTAAACACTCTTGTGTGAAGGTTTTCTGTTTTTATTTTTTTTGTTTTTGTTTTATTTTTTTAATATATTTCTTTATTTTTTTAAAGATATTTAGATTACATAAATGTTACATAAAAATATAGGGGATTCCCATATGCCTCACTCCCTACACCTCCCACCTTTTCCCACTTAACAACATCCTTCATTAGTGTGATACATTAGTTAAAATTGATGAACACATTTTGGAGCATTGCCACTAAGCATGGATTATAGTTTACATTGTAGTTCACACTCTTCCTCACAATTTTGTAGGTTCTGGAAAGATACATAATGGCCTGTATCTGTCATTCAGGCCAATTCCCAAGTCCCAAAAATGCCCCCATATTACACCTGTTTTTCCCTCTCCCTGCCCTCAGAACCTTGAGTGGCCACTGCCTCCACATCAATGATATAAGTTCTTACATTGCTAGAACCACAATAAGTCTATAGTAGAATACCAGTAAGTCCACTTTGGTCAATAGTTCATTCCCCAATCCTGAGGATTCTGGGATGATGATGCCCACTCCACCTCTAATTGAGAGGGGGCTTCGGTCCCATGGGGCAGATGGATGGGACTCTCTTGCTTGCAGTTGTAGACTCTCTTGGTTCCTTGGGATGGTCGTTGTCCATCATCACCTCCTTGTTAGTTGCCCTGGGTGAGTCCAATGAACTGGAGAGTAGGTGTTGCAACTCCGTTGAGATTCAGGGCCCAGCTGGCACATGGAGAACCCAAAGATTTTAATTTCTTGGATGTATACTTACCAACCCTAGTATTAATTATAGGTTCAAATAGAAGGGTCAGAAGAGCCATGTTTAGGGAAACCACAACTGAGGCCAACTGTCACATGGGGGAACATAAATTCCAAAGTAGGGCCACTAGCAAGGCATCAAACTCCTGGGCTATCTGCCCTGACTATAGTGTCTGCATGTTTACAGAGCCCTCACGAGTCCCACTATTTGAGGTAGTATTTACTTTGGCAGTCAAAGAGATCCTGCTGAGACATGCATAAGCATAACCTCTGGAATGACCTCCTGACTCACTTTGAAGTCTCTTAGCCATATAAACTCATTTGTCTTTATCTTGGCCCCCTTTTGGTCAAGGTCTTTTTCCAGTTGCATTGCTAGTTGGTGCTTGGTAGTAATCCCTTGGTGCCAGGGAGGCTCATCCCCAGGAGTCATGCCCCATGCTCCAGGGAAGGTAATGCATTTATATGTGTGAAGGTTTTTAAAGCAGGTTCCCAGCTCAGAGTAGGAAGCATTCACATGCAGTGCTAAGATCCAGGGGAGGGGGAAGTCATCAGTATGCAAGTAGGTATTTTCCATCCTTGGACTAAATAAATTGCTTTTTTAAAATAACGTGTTCATGTTCAAATTCTGGTCCCTTCTGGGTTCCAGTTCCCTTGGCTCAAGAGCACACACAGCCCTCAAAGTCCTCAGGCAAGTACGAAACCTCTGTGCCAGTTTCCCCTCTGAGGTGGCACTTCTTTGAGTGGCCCCAAGAATGCCCCCCTCCCCTTTGGCTCTGAGAGAATGACAGTCATAGTCATAATTATGGCTGCCATTTATTTTGTGGTTACCATGTGCCAGGCACTATTCTACATGCTTGTTCCTGCATTGACTAAATTAGTCAATCATCAGAGCAAAGTTATAAAGAACATGCTGCTATCATCCCTACTGTAGAGGACTGTGCTGGAGGGAAGGGACCGAGCTGGAATTCAAACCCACCACAGTTTTAACCACTGAGCTAGACAACTGCTGGGGACAACACAGCAGCCCAGCTGCCCTGCAACACGAGATACGCACACATAAGGACAAAGGGGAGCCCGTCTCCTCCTAGAACCAGGCACCAGAGGCAGAACATTAAACGCTCTTCTCCTTCTAACAGGTTTCATCCCCCCACCTCTCATCTTTGGGGCTGGCATCGACTCCACCTGCCTGTTCTGGAGCACGTTCTGTGGGGAGAAAGGCGCCTGCGCCCTCTACGACAACGTGGTCTACCGATACCTGTACGTCAGCATCGCCATTGCGCTCAAGTCCTTCGCGTTCCTCCTCTACACCACCACATGGCAGTGCCTGCGGAAAAACTATAAACGCTACATCAAAAACCACGAGGGCGGGCTGAGCACCAGTGAGTTCTTTGCCTCTACTCTGACCCTAGACAACCTGGGGAGGGACCCTGTGCCCGCAAACCAGACACATAGGACAAAATTTATCTATAACCTCGAAGACCATGAGTGGTGTGAAAACATGGAGTCCGTTTTATAGTGACTAAAGAGGGCTGGACTCTATTAGTAATCCAAGAGTCATTTTTCTTACAAAAAAAAAAAAAAGGTTTAAAAAATTTTCCAACACACACAGAGACACATACGCACGTCCACACACCTCTATCCTTTTTCTCAAAGTCAGAGCCAGACAGGATTCAGAATAAGGAGAGCGTGGGATCCCGCGTTTGGCCCGCGGCGGGGGTCCCGGAGGACGCGAGTTCTGCTGGGGTCAGAGTCTGCTCTTTGAAGGCGCCGCTCGGTTTTCAGGATGCCAACAGCTGCAAGCAACAGGCACTGCCAAATTCAGGGAACAGTGGTGGCCGGCTTGAAGGACGGACGTTTCTGGATATACATACACATACAAAACAGAAAGCAACATTAAAAAAAAAAAAAAAAAAAACGAAACAAAAAGTCTACTAAAACAAACACATGTTGACAACATTGCCAGAATAAGCACTAGTGACACCCCCCGAGCCACCTTCTCCCTTCGTGGGGGTGGGGTGGGAAGTTGCGCCGGTCGGAGGAGTGGAAGCCCCGGTCCCCTCTCTGACTTTCGCAATATGGGTCCCCCCCCCGGTCTGCCTGTGATTCAGGGCCCCAGAGATCTCTCAGCGATGCTAACGGGGGTTCAGTGCTGGACTCTGGAACTGGCACCTCTCACCAGCTCCATTTCCATGTTCAAGACTGAGGGCCTGGGGGGGAACCAGGAGTTGGGGGGTCAGCGCCCAACCTTCCCTCGGCAGCGGCGACCCCCCAGTGGTGGGTGCCCACCTCCCCCAGCCCCACAGAATGACCTCAGGAAGCAGTGGGCCTCGTCAGGCTATGACTGACTCTGCTCAGAGCCGTTGAGACCCATCTTAGTCCAAGTCATTTGCTTACATTTGCCAAACATTTTGCCGGTTTTTTTTTTTTTTATAAAAACAATGCATATGGATTTCAAACTGTTGTATGTATAATCCTCTAATCCTATTTTTAACTACGTCTCAAACCTGTGTTAACCCTTCAGTCACTAACACAGTTCTCTAGGCTGAATTTATTATGCTGGTTGCTTTTCTCCTTTTTTAATGCACCAAAAAATACAATGTGATTCAAGGGATGCAATTAATCTATTGTAGTTTTTTATCATTTTATTTTCATTCAGATATTCTACAAAAACAGTAAGAAAATACAGTGTGTACCAAGAAGAAGGGGGCAAGAAATGCTTCCAAAAGAGAGCATATATGTAGCCGGCCTTTAAAAGAATCGCATTTGAAACATTTAGGGAATAACGTGTTGAATTGCAAATTTGCCTTCTCACTTTATTCCCCATGATTCAGTGATCACTGTCATGGGAAAGCCTTTTATGCTCCACTTTCCAAGAGGCATTCTTTTCTGCCACTGGAGGGACACACTTAGATGTATAGTTTGGAGGGGCGGGGCATCCAGACAAAGGTGCAAAGCAAAAAGAGAAAGAAAGGTTTCCTACCAAAAGCTGTGGAGCAGGGACTGGCATCAGGGATAATGCATTCGTTGACCCACAAGCTCCTGGAAGCTACTGCATGTCCAATGCATGAAAACATCAGTAATGTTTTCAGGGTCCATCTTGAACTAAGAGGCTTTTGTCTGTGTGTTTTGAAAGTGGCTCAATAGAGAATGAACCTCTCAATGTTTGGGATAAGAATTATGTGGGAAAACCTCTTGCAGCCAGCAAACTCATCCTTATAAGCCTATTTCCATAAAGGGGCAGGGTTTACGTGTACACACACACACACATATACACACACACCATCCAGTTGACTTGCCCTTCATGCACCCTCAGTGAGCTTCATCCATGCCACACTTATGGCCCTGGAACAGACCTCCAGGGTTGGTTGGTTTCTTCACCTCACACGTATATTTGCAGTTCATTCACACAGCCACAAAAGAATCAAGAGAAAAAAGAGGAGGAGGGTGTGTATGTCGCATTTTGAACGAACACTCTAATAGGAGATTTGAGTGAATGCCCAAAACTAGAGAAAGCACTGAGCAAGGACAACCCAAAAAGAAGCTTGTGTCACGGTGTGGTGCCACCATGATCAGCTGCCTGGGACATGATACTTCCACAACAGTCCTTTTATCTGTTTAGTTTTAGTCTGTCTTTGTTTCTGAAAATGAGGGCAACTCATGAGTCTGTTAATAGTGAATGGAAGAGGGATGATTCTCCGACCAATTCATAAAATATGTATGCTCTCTCACTTCTAAGGCTTTGGCAACATTCTGTAAAGGTTTTGGTTTAGTTTTGTTTTGAAACTATATTGCTAATAGGTCACTGCCCTTACTTATTACTCCAAATTCAGTACACCTGCAGTGGGCCCTATGCCCTAGTATTTCATAGGGCTATTTGCTTTAAAAAAAAAATTTTTTTTTTGTAAAACCCTTTGCATTTTGGATTTATGATTGCTAAGATTAAAGGATGAATGAGAATAAGATGTTAGAATGACAAAAGAAAACAAATCCAGGGTGAAGTTTTATCGGCAATTGGACATAAATTTAGTCTCCTATTGAAAGATGGCTCTGAAGTGTGCTGTGTCACATTTTACAATTTTAAATTCTGTCTCATTCTACAGAACAGAAAACCCAGTCTAATTTTAATTTTCCTTTTGTGCTGCAAAGAACCATTGTACCGTGATGCTAGATCCAACTCCTTGATGATTTGTTTGGTTTTGAGTGGTATTTTTGAATGATAAGATTTCCTGGTAAGATCTCCCGTGGACTTACAAAAATGTAAGGGATGGAATAAACCTAGAAAGTGAATGCTAGAGTTCGCTCTCTTATGCTACGAACTCCTCCACCATCTTAGTTGAATGTGCCCAGAAATGGATGAAAAATTCTTTTTGTTGCAACTTTTGACAGATTTTTTTAACACTTACGTATAAACCAAGAGATTTTTTACCAGTATTATCCTGCATAAGAAATAAGCACATTTTGTAAAAGCGTCTCTCTCTAGGGTACAAAGGGTTTGCCATCTTCCCTCAGCTGTGGCTGTACACTGCGAGGGAAGACCGCAGCTCTGCTACCTTCCCCTCGCCTCCACTGCAGGAAGGCTGTGAGCCTCCAGGGCACCCTTGGGACAAACTCCAGAAGGCTGCAGCATGTGAGCTTTCCTCAAACTAATGAAGGAGCAAGAGAAGCTTCCTCTCACAGTCCCCCTAAGGAGTGTGCTAGTAGCACTTAACAGGCAAAATAATAAGGGGAAACCAAAAGCTAAGGAATGATTTGAAAGAGTTTCTAGTGTCTTCTGAGAAGAAAGTAATGTGCTTCTCCATAAAAATAAAAAAAAAGCTTCTTTTTCATCACCTTATAATGGAATAGCTAACTCTGATGATGATTTTGAGAGTTTGGTTGAAATGGTGCCTGAATATCCAAATCCCAAGTCCACGTCTCTGTCTCCATTAGTCACTGAAAGCTTCCACTCAGACATGGCAGCCTTTCCCAGCCCACAGCCTGAGGTAACCCACAGCCACATTCCATACAAAGGCAAACAGCAAGCCCCTGGGATGGTAGCCACACTGCTCCTAAGGAATTCTTTCAAAAAAGATTAAAAACAACAACAGAGAGAGAAAGAGAGCTACAAAGGCACACTCTCGCACACACACGCCATCTCTCCTTTTCCTCAAAATCAGAGCCAGATGGGATCGTCCCTCTTCAGCAGTGTTTGCTAATGGATATATTCCACAGCTTCTGGTTGAGGCCACCCATTGAGGAACACTTAAAGGGGATATCCTCAGGGAAACCCTCTGAGGAAAAGTAGTTGCTGCCTCCACGCAGGCCTTCCAACTGGTTTTCTTGCTGTCTGCTGCTTCAGGTCCTGGGAAGTGCGGTTTCTTCTCCACCCAACCAACTCCTCAGCAGCATTAAACAATAAAGGGCAACCTGTAGAAACCAATGCAGCTGATCATACTTTCAGATCAGAAGAACAGGATAAGCTTCTGTTCCGGTTTGGTGGAGTTACACCATATTTTGTTGTCATTTGTTTATTTGGTTTGCTAGTTGAGGGAAGAAAACCAGGCAAACACTTTTCAATCCCACAGAAGGAAAATGTGTATTGTCTTGTGACATTCTAACCTGACTATCGCAATGGCTTGAGAGAACCAGATGTCTGGTCCAAAGCCAAAATTAAGCACCACACATGCCATAGGGACTAGACTCCTGCCCCGAGCTCATGCCCTTGCCCTCTTGTCAGCCTTCTCTGAACCGTGCTCCGGGGGACTGTTTCCCTTTAGGCAAGAATCCAGTTCAAATATCTAAGAGGTCCCAGGTTTTCCAAGAGAGAGGGATAGTGAAATTATATTCACTCCAGATAGTTAATTGGGGGCCCAAATATGGTCTGTGCCGTCCTTTTTCTGCCCTTCCCTCCTCGTTCATGATGCCCATCTCTTCTAGCTCGGTCCAAACTCCTTCACTCTGAACAGCTGTGAAGACCTGATCTCTTAGAGCAACTGGCCCTAAATGACAGGATTCGGACCCCCTCACCCCTGCCCAGGGTGTTATCATCGCTCAGGAGAATCTCTGAGCAGAATCTCTGATTGGTGGTGTATGCAGGGGAGCCTCTTAGGGGGCTGGTTGCCTACAGTGACACGTGGATTCCACACTGACTACCCACGGCTACCCATCTCTGCCTCCCCCTACTCACATTTGTAAGTGACCTCAGGAACCCAAAGGGCTTGGTCATTCACAGCAGGGAGGGTGTGAGTTAAGAAACCTAAAGTGGGAAATGCAGAAAAGCAAAGCCTCTGTACCTCAGAGATCCATGACCACAGTGGACTTGGGGGTGGACTCATACTTCTCAGCACGATTTCAATTTGGGGGTGCTTTGTAATGAGCTTGCTATTTTCTAAGCACTTACTTATTCATTCATTCCTTTATTTTAAAATGTGGCTTTGTGCCAGGCACCTCATGCAAAAGGTGAAGGAAACGTGGTCCCTGCCCTCAAAGAGCTGACAGATTAACAAAACAGACTAGAACACAAACAAGAGCCAAGTTCTGTGTTATGGGGGCAACAAGGGCTGCTTCATGTGATGCTAAGTTCTGCCTGGGTGGGTGGCAAGAACAAGGCAGGCTTCAGAGAGAAGGGGGTCTAGGAGCCAAGAGCGAAGGGGCATGGGTGTCTGCCAGGAGAGACCAGATGAGCAGAGGGAGAAGGGTCCTCCCAGAGGAGACCTCTGAACCTAGGTCAGCAGACAATTTCCATCAGGGCCAGGTAAATATCTTAGGCTTTCTGGGCCATATGGTCTGTTGCAACTACGCAAGTCTGCCGTTGTAGCAGGAGAGCAGGGCTAAACAACCTGGAAATGCACGGGAATGGCGCTGTGCCCATAAAGCTTCATTTACTAAGGCAGGCAGTGGGTGGGTTTGGCCGAGGGCAGCGGTGTGCTGAAACCCGTTCTAGGACACAGGCTGAGGCCTGAAGCAGTGCTCGGGGCATGCTGGCGGCAGCACGCAGTTAGGGCCACCCGCAGTGCCTGAAAGGCTTGCGCCATAGCATTGGCACAGCCGTGTTGGACAGAGGGGCTTTACTTAGGTGCCCGTCGGTCCTGACCAGGAGAATCTAGTTCAGAGATCTGATTTTCCAAGAATGAGGTAAGTACCCCTTTGTGGTCAGAGTTTGTCATTGAAGGCAACATTATTGTTCTCTTCAGTCAATTGGGAAACTTGAACCATATGATCCCCATGGATCCTTCCAGCTCTGACACTCGGGAGTGCTGCCGATCATCCTTTTTATCTTAAATGATGCAAATGAACATGAGGGGGGGGAAATGTAGGGACTAGAAAAAGAAGAATGAATCCAGATACGGAATAGTATTTCAAATCCCTTCCATCTGATCCTCAAAAAGCATTGTCATGAGAAAGCTAATAGATGTGCCAGGTGGAATAATTGTTAAGCTCTCATAATAGCTCACGATGATACTAATAGCTAAGAAGCACTTACTGTGAGCCAGCTGCTGCATATTACATGTATTTGTTTATTTAATATCAACAGTAACCCTATGAGCCAGGAACTGTTACGGAAGCCTTTCAAGCCTCATCTTTTTCCTCTGTAAAATGGAGCTAACAATTGGCTCAAGGTCACAAAGCTAGAGAGTGGCAGAGCTGGGATTCAAACCTGGGTCTATGAATCCAAAACCTGCATCCTGGGCCACTATGAGCTATCCCTTCCTACCAGGCAAGATGTGAAGGACCCCTCCCCACCTGTAGGGGCTGCCTCATCAGGAAGACTCTGGACCAGATGATTCTGGGGTCTTGCACACTCTCACATGCCCCCTATGACAGAAGCAGGACACCAAGGCAGCCAGAGTCTGGGGACATCTGTTCTCCAGGTATCTTTTGATCTAAGCCCCTGAGCCATCAGCCCAGCCATCCCTTACATAAAATGTTCCACCAGAAGTGGAGAGCTGAGAGGTGATAGGAAATTTACCCACTCGAATCCATTCTGAAATGCACTTCCAAAGTGCCGAGAAGCCAGGGAGGGGCTCCTGATTGTGGGCCATTAGCTGCAGGGGAGACCTCCGATGCCCTTTGTCCCCAGCGCCCCTGCCATCCGCAGTATTAACCTCAGAAGGAGCCAGCTCTGGGCCAGAGGCATCGAACACACTGCAAAAGCTGGTCATTGGTTGGGTATAAGTCTTACTCTATTCTTGGATTCTAGGCTCTTAGGAACAGATCTTGACATTTGTTTTTGGAACAATGATGCAGGCCAACAATCAATAGTTAGTGATTATCATAAATTTTGAATATTTTTCCATAAGGTAAAAGAGATTATGTTCTTTTGCTATGAATAAATGTAGGAAGCTCCATAGTACCCTTTCCTGGAGCTTTAGAGACTTAGTAATCTGTAGGTTGAGATTTTGCCATCCAATTAAATCTCCCTGAAGAATGTTTTTCTTTAATTCATACTGACCTTATAGAAGATACATTTACAAACCGTGTTTGATTAGATCATCTAAGGCTATAAGAAGAATTGGAAGTATGCACTGTAGGAATTTTCATTAGAAGAGAGGACCCAACAGAACACACAAATTGTGCTGTGGTCCAGCCCCTGCAGGAGGGAAGGGGCAGGGAGCTCCTGCCAAATGAGGGCCTGCCACATACCAGGGCCCTAAACACATGGTCTTGGAAATGCTCCCAGCAGGCTTCTCACATCAGCCCTAGAAGGTAAGTATCATTGCTTCCACTTAACAGAACAGAAAACTAAGGCTCACCAAATCCAAGCTTCCTAAGGTCACCCAGCTAATTAGAAAAGTCAGCAGGAACCGATGCTCCTGTCTGGCTCCCACCCCAGGAAATGAGTGCTCCTTCCACTACGCTGCCCAGCCACCAATGTGAGGATACAGGCTGGCTACCTAGGAAGCCCCTCAGAAACCAGAAGGGATCCACCATCAGGAAAACCCCCCACAGAGGAGTCTCTAGTTTCACAGAGAAATGAGCCAAGAGCTGAAGGTTAGAGCCTCTGCAAAATGTTGCCTGTGGGCACAAGAATTTAAAATGAGAACAACTATTTCCACTTTAATAATTAAACATTGGAGACCTTTAAAAACACTCCTTCTTCCTTCGGCAACCACAGCCAGATAAACAGAAGTTTTCCAGTCATTCATCTTCTATCATTTTCATTCTGCTCAGCAAAACCCAACCACTGCTTGTCCCTGCCCCCGAGGCTTCCAGCAGGACCCCAAGGCGAGGAGAACTGGCACCTTGCGAAAGATGAGAAATGATGCTCCAGATTGCCCAGAACATAGGTGCTTCTTCCTATGCAGGCCAGAGCTCGGCTGCAAAATACTGAAGAAAGGAGTGACATTTCCAAACTCTGCCACCTTCTGTGCCACCAAGTCAAAATCTAAAGAGGAAAAATACACAAACTGGGACTTTATGGCCCCACTGGTCTGCTCATTAAACAGGAAAGTTGCATGCCAGGGTCAGTGAGACCTGCTGCACTTGTAAATAATGCAGGGACAGAGTTGGGTTTTTAATGAAGCCCCAATATCTATTTGGGAAGTGTGGCACAGGCTTAAAAGCCTGGCTCCAGGAGGAGATTGTTTCACTCAGCATGTGGTGTCTATCTTGTGGCTGAATGGAAAACAAACGGATCCAGATGCTGGAGTTTTCTGTGGCATGGAGCCACCTCTTGCAACAGAGATCTACAGTAACACAAGGTCTGTCTCTGGGGATTTATGTAGGATAAGGATACGCTCATGACTGGGACACACCTTATTCACCCCATAGAAGAAACATCCACGTGGGTGCTGGTATGGAAATGTAGATAAACATGCTTCTCAGAAAGTTTCAGCCTTGAAAGACTTTATTTGGGGCTTGGCATCTGGTCCCTTGGGGTTACATGGAAAACTGGTACTTTATGGGCATGAGCTCTTGCTCTTGCCCATTCCACTGCCAAACCATAATGCTAGTAGATAAGCCTAAAATATATATAGGAAAAGCTGAAAAGACCGATCTCTTTTTCCTCTTGGCTCTTCTTCCCTCCTCCCCCTTTAGGCACAGAGTATCAAGACATTGAGACTGAGAAAGCCTGCCCTGAGTCACATTCGCCTTCAGAAGACTCCTTTGTGAGAAGCTGAGGGCCCGGCCCTCTTCCTCTTCCTGCAGAGAACAGCCCAGCACCACCCACAGACCTCGCTGGCCCGACTTAGCGTGCTCTGCCCTGCCCAAGAACCCAGGGGTCTTCGGCGTGGATTTTCTGGCCAGCGTGTGGTCCTCTGAGGCCCCCAGCACAGGCCTGTGATGAGGACCAAGCAGGTGACTTGTGGTCAGGGGTCATCCAAACAGCCCTCAGAACTGGCTTTTTTGCTGGGTCGCTAAAGAGTCATGTTGACCTGATGATGTGCAATTCCCCTGTGCCCATCTCTCCTTTGGGGTCGGCTTGCTGACATGCTCTAGAATACCCTCTCTCTGAAACGCTTCACTGACTGAGGGCTCCCACAGCTCTCCTGAAATCAGCCGAGGCTGGATTTTAATAGGAGGGGATAAAAAAATCACCCTATTCCACTGAATGGAGATAAAAGCACATACTCAATAGATTTTGAGTGTGGGATTCTGTATTTTTGCAGCTTATATTTTCCAGATGAGCAGTTTAGAAATATGCGATGTAAAGTACATACTGTACGTTTGCTGAAAAATTATATTAAAAGCATTATTTTAATTCTTCCTCTGTCTCATGCTGTAATCTCTGTTATCTTTTTCGTGTCTTCTGGTAGAACGATCTAGAGGGTTCTTTAAGACAGTGTTTCTGGCTGTGTGTGTTCTGTATGTGTGGGCTCTGAGATGTTCAAAAGAGCATGGGCTTTGGAGTCAAGAAAGACCTGGGTTCAAATCCTCACTCCTGCATTTACTCCTGGTTGAGGAAGAGATCTGATTTCCCTGAGCCCCAGTTTCATCATCTGTAAAATGGGAATCTTAACACACACTTTATACAACCATGATAAGATCTAAATGAGTTCATGTGTGAAGCAGCCAAAATCAATATCTAACAGAGAATGGACACTTACTAAGTGGTAATTGTTCATTGCTACCCCAACCTTTGGCTGGATACAGCTCCTGTTGACACATTTAATGGTCCTGTAATGTTTTCCTTCCTGATTTTCCCACTGTCTATAAGGCCTGGGAGAGCAGGGAATGATTTCTTCTTGTTTGTCATGATATCCACACTTTCTAGCTTACTGCATGACATTTTGTGGGTGCTCAATGAGTGAATGAATGAGGAGCACACAGCCCCACACCCATCAGCCTGTGAGGCTTTAATTATAGTCCAATTCAGCAGCAACAACAGCCTTTGCCTTCTCTTGGTCCACAGATCCATCCAGAAACCTTACTCTCTGCATGGAGCTCAAGTAGCCTGCCCGGCTTTTGCTAGACCTTTTCCCAATTGCCCAACTTCTCCTCCACATGCTTAGTTCACTGGCTTGACTCTTAGCTCATACAGATTGGTTACCTAAGCTGATACCTGCCACTGGCATGCTTCTTAGAGGATCCACTGCATTACTCCACTGACCAGACTGCAGCTCCAGACAAATGCTTGCCAGACTCCTGCACTTTCTTGTCTTTTGGGTAAGACCTAGGATGATGTTGTCTTGTGGGGCCAAGCCTGGAAACTAAGCCACTTTCTTCAAACCCCCTCCAACTTGGGTCTTGCTGTCTATAGCCCATGTTTCTTTGGAATTCAGCTTACCTGAAATCAAAGCTTGTCAAATCAATATCACTTGACGACTTTATACCCATCTCAGTCTTGAGTTGTCTTTTCACTCTGGAGTCTGATGAAGTAGGAAAGAGTATGCTTGGGTGAGTTACCTTCTCTAAGGCCCGATTACCCAACCTGCCGGTACCTTGGGGACTCTTTCTTAACCTGGTCCTGTTATTTATGTGATTATTTATTTTTTTGCAAAGCAACATGATTTATTCTCTCTGGCATAAAAATCCCAAGAAAATGCAATTTCAACATTCTCTGCCCTAATGTGAAAAGATGCTGAAGTGGCTGAAAAAGTGTTTAGTGATTCCTCCTGGGAACTGGGCTTTGTTTACACTGGAAATTCAGTTGGAGGCAGAAGAAAGCAGGAAAGGGCTATTGCTGAAGACATCAGCACTTTCAGTCCAAACTTTCATATTTGTTTCTTATCTACAGCCCAGTTCCTTTTCCCTTATTATGTTTTCCTTCATAAAGGTAGTCAATTTATGCAAATATCGCTCACGCGCCATTTTATGTTATCCCCACAAAGACATATTATTTCTTATGTGGAGTCAAGAGATTCATCCTTCAACATTTATTTAAGTGGGTCCATGAGAGACCTGTTCACACAGGTTGTTCAACTGACCCAGGGAGAATAGAAGGCTTAGATTCAACCCCAAATGCCAATTCTTCTCAATGTCCTGTCAGCTTCCATGGGTTGCCAGGACCTTGAGCCAAATATGTATTTGGTCCATCTTGGTCCATTTGGATCTGCCAAAAATCTAACTTGACCCCTTTCTCAGTCTTTGTGAAAGGGCCTTGCACCCAAGCATTTGACTCAACCAAAATAAAAGCAGTCTGTTTCTGTGGTCTTGAATGGGGAATCAGAATCACTAGCACTACCACTTTATGAAGAGCCACTGCTGCTTTTTCTCCTCCTCCTCCTCTTCCTCCTCCTCCTCCTCTTCTTCCTCTTCCTCTTCTTCTTTTAAGTTTTTACTTAAGGAACAGCTGCTATAGAACTGCTTCTCTAACTCTGCAGAAAAATGTCTGCAGTTAACGCATGGGGCAGAGACTGGTTTGCTTTCCAGAAAGCTTTTAAAAAATCATCTTAATCTTCCTGAGTTCTTGTGTCTCCAGCTATGAAATGCCTAAACATGTACCTATCTGATCCCTCAAGGAGAGCTATTCAGATCGTATAGAGTGTTTCAACAGGCAATTCCACTTCTCTGTTCCTAATAAGGAAATTAAGGGATGTAATAAAGGCGACAATTAACCCAGGAAACAAAGGCAGGGTGACAAGTACATGCATTTGTCTGACCCGCAATATGGAAAACTGCCTCAGGGACTCTAACTCAATAAGGCAGAAGCCACTGGTCTCCTTTGAAAAGGAAACCTCTTCCTATGAGGCTTCCTCTGCGCCGCATTGTACCAAAAACGTCATAATAAGCATGTGCAACTGAAGCTTTTCCCAGTGAGATGGGAATGGGACGCATTCTGTCACCAGGCTTCACACACCCCAGCTTAGCAGCTGGCTCCTTTCTTACTCCAGATGCTTAACCCGCCCCCATTCCTACTCCTTCACTTTTGAGGGGGAAAGAATCTGTACTGAGGCAATTATATTTTCATAGTAAAATTAGTGCTTGGTCTAAGGTAGAAAGGAAAACCGCCAAAGAAATTGGCAGTCCCCTCAGTTGTTTCTAAAATAATCGTTGCCTAGCTCTTCAGGTTGGATGGAAATCATTAGGCATTATGACACAGCGCTAGAAAAGAAGACATATGTCTTGAGCAGGGCAGTGAGGATAAGATTTTATTTAAGCCACAATTGTGCCTGAGAACATGAGCCTTGAAGGATTATATCATCATCAGTCATTTCCTTAGATAATGTCAGCAGATCAATGCTGACAAAAACACACACACAAGGGAGCAGGTGTGGCTCAGTGGTTGAGCGCCTGCTTCCCATGTATGAGGTCCTGGGTTCAATCCCCAGTACCTCCTAAAAAAGAAAACAAAAGACAGCAAAACAAAACAAAACAAAACCCACCCAGACAGTTACTAGAGAGGAGAGGTGCAGAACTCAGAACCTGGAAAGGGGTTTATTGAATACTTGGTTCTGACTTGGATCCACCCTCTGCTTCACAGCTTTCTATGGTCCCTGTGAAAGATGAATCCTGAGGAAAATGGTTAGTTTCATTCAGGCTTAAAGCAAGGCTATGACTTTTAGTGAGTTAGTACACAAAGGACTCTACAGAGAGTTTGACGCATAGTAGGTTCTTCCATCACTGCAATCAGTAGGAGAGCCAGGATGTCTTCATGCAAAGAGCAAACAACTGGGTTTGCATCTCAGCTCAGCAGCTTACTAGCTCTGCTGGGTTAGCAAGTCAAGTCAGCTCTTTGAACCTCAGTCTTTGTATAGATATAAAGTGGGAAGATTACTGCCTGCTTTGCAGAAATGTTGTGAGAATTCATTACATGTACAGCCTAGCATCAGTCCCTGGTGGAGCTCAAAAAGTAATGACTTTCATTGAGAAGTCTCATCTTTAGAGGTATAAATATAAAACAGCTTCTGGTTTTCAATATTTGCTACCATTGTGCTCTTTGGAAACCCTCTTTCCTGCTGGGTAGCTACTCCCTTAATGATTTCTCAGTCAATTCCTTAATTTTTGAGTCATTTTTACTTATTAAAACAGCTTTGTGTCATTTATTAAGATAATCTCGATCATTCAAGAAGTTCAGGCTGAGATTCCACTCAAATATCCCCACCACCACCGTCACCACTGCCTCCCAGGGCAGGCCAGACCCATGGTTCTGGAGGCCTAGAATGGAGGGAAAGCATGATCTGCTCTCTCCCACCCCTTTCACTGCCAGAACTTGGCTCCTGCTGGAGGTATTGACGCTGAAGAAAGACCATTTATGGCTAAGCTTGCTTTCACTATCGGTCATCACTGCTAATCTAACCCCTCTGCAAAGTACTGGCATGGGGGGAGGCAGGTCCCAACAAGCCCAGCTGAAGGATGCAACCCCAAGGAGATCCCCTGGGCTCCCTTTCAAGAGGCAGCTCCAACTCCCCATAGTAGACCATCAGTTGCCAGCCGTGGGCTTCATGCCCCTGCCGTAAGCATCTGTTTCCCTAGTGCTGGATGAGTTCCTGGAAAATCCACAGCCCCCTCACCTGAGCTCTGGGCTTAAGGTGTGAGCAGGACCATTATTTCCATCTCTATGTAACAAGCTGATCCCAAGGGCTGCCCTTGCCTCTTTCCCGGGCATACCACAGCCCCATCTCTCCAGGGTCCTTCCCTCACCTTTCCCCGACCCACTCTAATAGCAGCAGGGCAAGTGAGCAAACCCATGGGCTGGGAGGACATCTAACCAGTGTGCTGTTTGCCAGCCTCCCCTTCTTAACCTACCCCCAATCTTTACGAGCAATTGCTTTGGGGACCCACTTCCCTCAGTTTTGGGGACAGAAATCAGTCGGTGTCCACTTCATGAACATCGTTCCTCCTGCCCCCCAAAAGTGACCTCTCACACTCTTTTCCAGCCCTTTGTGTGTGGGAGGGAATGTGGAGGTCGGAGCAGGGAGTTGGTAGAGCCAGTTTTACGGAAAAGGGAAAAACTCAAAAGACTCCCCCAGCATATCACACCATCCCATTATGCCATTATCATCAAAAGAGGAAGGTGGCAATAATGATAGAGGACTCTGCTTCAAGGGAAGGCTCAACTTTTCCAAATGAACCACCTTATGACAACCTACAGTGACTTTCTAGCCTTCAGGTAGTTCATTATTTGTAGGTTTCACATTTAATCAAAGAGTATTGATCCCGAGCCTGTTATGGAGCCTGGTACTATAGAAGCCCTGTGGAGAGATCTCAGGAAACTCTGTACTTGATAAATTGACAATCTATATGGAAGAAAAGCCTCCGTATAATAATTAAAAAAAAAAAAAGCTTTATGATACATGATATATCCAACTGCTCTCATTAAGTGATAAAGACATGAGAGAAAGAAAGAGGAAGAAAAGCCCTATAAATTGGCACAGCCAGATAAAGCATTCCCAAGGAGGAGAGATGTACAAAGGTCTCAAAGGAAAAAATTTCTCCAGGTATGACCCTTGTCCTGCCTATTGGACAAGAGTTTCCAAAAGGAGGCAAGGAAGCGGTTAGGAAAGTAAAATCTCGATACAGACACTGGGGTAACAATGATGACATAGCAAGCACTGGGCTAAGCTCTTTACAAATGCTGTCTCATTTAACTCTCATTTAATTCCTGGGAAGTGCGAGTCCCTTCATATCAGCCTGTTGGCCTGGATTTGAGCCTGGATTCTGATACTTGATGCCTATATGACCATGTGTTCTTTGTCAATAAGATAAAGACAGTCATGCCCATTTCATAGGGAATTGGGAGGATTCAGGGAAAGCGCGTATGTAAAACACTCAGCACTCTACATGGCATCTAGAAAATGCCCAAGAAGGGAAGCGGCTGTGGCTCAGTCGGTAGGGCTCCCGTTTGCCGTATGGGAGGCTCCGGGTTCAGTTCCCGGGGCCTCCTGGTGAGGGCAGGCCCATCCGCATGGCGTGGTTGGCTGACCCAGTGAGCACAAGCGGCAGGGGGGGGATAAATGAATAAATAAATAAAATCTTTAAAAAAAAAAAAAAATTTAAATCACTTTAAAAAAAAAAAAAAGAAAGAAAATGCCCAAGAATTATCAGGGCCCCTCCTCCACTTGAGCACAAAAGAAACCTGTTCTGTCATATTTCCAGGTCATCGGACAGAGGGTTTAATTTAATTTAATTTAATTTCTAATAGCGCTAACTTGCATGGGTAAATAAGTAAAACAGCAATTATCTCCCTGAGGACAATTATTTGCCATCGCCATTTGCACCCACTAAAATTACATGCATAAGAAGCAGAGTCACCCATTGGCAGATAAGCGTGATTAAATTGGAAGAATGACAGCCAATGGCTGATTGGATTAATAAAAGAAATTTATTCCCCAGAGGTATTTCAGAAATGATTCTCCAAGGTGGGTCATATTTTTTAAAAGCTCTTTCTCTGAATTCAAATTATGTATTAATTCCTTTCTCAGAGAAGCTAAAACTACATTGGGTTTTTAAACCACACATACATAAATCCTCTTGATCTTTTATAAAGATAGATATTTAAAAGAAATAGTATTTAGTGGGAAAAACAATTCAGCAAATATTTTAACCAGATAATATGTTTGCTGGTTTGAGAATTATATTTTTAAAATGAGCAAAGACTGTAATATAATCTGATCACTCTTCACAAATCTAAATAATTTTCTGCCCTTAAAATGCCACAAGTTCATCAAAGCCATATGGCTATTTAGCTCAGAAAAACCTTTAACCATTAGATTTACAAATGCTTTACTAATTTCTCATGAATTCCACAACAGAGGAGTAGTGATTAGTGGAGTTCAAATTTATGGCCCCTGAGCGATAAAGCATTTTCCTTTTCCTTTTGGTGGTGTTCAATACTCTAATTGTTCTTTTAGTTATGAACACAAGTCTAAGTTTTCATTTCCTAAATCTTTGCCTACTATTTATCATTCCAAAACCTCAAGTTAATTGGTGTCTGTTATTTACATGAATTTTTATGCAGCTCTTCACTTACGAGTTTCGGTGGCAGTCTACATTGGTATACTTCTTAGGTGCTTGAAATACTTCTATGAGGTAGAGATAAGAAAGGCATAAACCTTTAATTTTACCACTGGCAAAATCCAGAAGAGGAAAGGTGCCTTTCCCAATAGTACTTGCTTCACTCCTGTCACAGAAGAAAATAAAACCATGTGGTTATTGAGTCCCAAGATGGCGGCCAGAGTGGGCCACAAGCCGTTTGTTACTGGCCTGAGAGCATTTTAATCACTTCCACAGTTTCACACGTGAAAAAGATATTTTTGTACAGTGCTATGCAGAAGTAAAAATGGGTACATTCAATATCCACTGCACAGACACTTGAAAACGCCTTCAGAGTCTAGACCATGGTTAGCTTTGAGAATTTCAAGCTTCCTTAAAATGTACCCTCAGACCAAACCACATTCATTACCAAACCCGATAAAGACAACCAAATTGCACTACCTTCAACTCATCGGAAGACCAGTCAATGATTTTCCTAAATATTTACCTGAAACTTTTGGTATTAGAAAGATTCTTGTGTTGTCTCTTTGTTTTTCTTTTTTAATATAAAGCCATCTTGCCTGGAGACTAGGGTAAACGGGTGGCTCATCTCGGTCATCAGACCATTGGTAGTTAGGTGCATAAATTAGTAATGTGGGGAACTGATGTTCACCCCTTCTCTGTCTGTATTGGCTCAGATTCATGGTCACCTCTTTGTACAAATCTGCACGTCTTATGCCTGCAACATACTAAGTGTAGAGTCATCATCTTGTTGCTTGCGTTTTGATGAATATGAATTTCCTACCTGTTTAGCTTTCAAATTTCTCAAATAGCTAAATGCAAAGTCACGGCCTCAGAAAAGATCAAACTCATTTCAACTCATTTACAAAGGATTTAATTTTTCATATGTAAATAATATAAATCACAACAAGAGTAACGATGATGATGCCACCTCATTCATGATCCACATGTAGCCTATAAAAATGCCTACGACCCAATAGTACGGCTACTATAAAAAAAAAATTTTTTTTTAAAAAACAGAAAATTACAAGTGTAGGAGAGGATGTGGAGAAATAGGAACACTCATTCATTGCTGGTGGGAATGTAAAATGGTGCCACCACTGTGAAAGGCAGTTTGGCAATTCCTCAGAAAGCTAAGTATAGAGTTACTATATGACCTAGCAATCCCTCTCTTAGGTATGTACCCAAAAGAATTGAAAGCAAGAACTTGAAAAGATATTTGCACACCAAAGTTCATAGTAGTATTATTCACAATTGACAAAAGATGGAAGCAACCCAAGAGTCCATCAACCGATGAATGAATAAATAAAATGTGGTACAACATGCAATGGAATATTAATCAGTATTCAAAAGGAATGAAGTTCTGATGGATGAATCTTGAAGGCATCAGGTTGAGTGAAATAAGCCAGGTACAAAAGGACAAATATTTATTATCTCACTGATATGAAATAATTCGAATAAGCAAACTCATAGGGTTAGAATCTAGAATATAAGTTACCAGAGGCTGGGTTGAGGGTAGAGAATGGGGAATTAACACTTAAATTATACAGAATTTCTATTTAGGTTGATCGTAAAGTTTTGGAAATGGATGGTGGTGATGGTATACATCACTGTGCATGTAATTAACAGCACTGAATTATATATGTGAATGTGGTTAAAAGGGGAAATTTTAGGTAATAATAAGTTACTAGAATAAAAATTAAAAGAAAAGGAAGCCCATGAATAAACCTAAAAGTAATGTACATTATATGACAAAAGCTATGAACCTGTCAAAAACAAAAGTAATAACTTGAAAAATGGAAAGCATTGCTGTATTTCTAGATCAAAAGACAAAATACTGAAAAAAATTCCATGTCTCCCCCATAAAAATCTGTAATTTCAATGCACTCCCCAAGAAAATCCCAACAAGAGTTTCCATGGAGAACTCAACAGCCCAATTACAAGTAAAGAGATAGACTCAGTCATTAAAAACCTCCCAACTAAGAAGAGTCCAGGACCAGATGGCTTCACAGCTGAATTCTACCAAACATTCCGGAAAGGGCTAACACCAATTCTACTTAAGCTCTTCCAAAAAATAGAAGTAGAAGGAATATTACCTAACTCATTCTATGATGCCAACATTACCCTAATACCAAAACCAAATAAAGATACCACAAGAAAGGAAAATTACAGACCAATTTCTCTAATGAACCTAGATGCTAAAATCCTTAACAAAATACTTGCTAATCGCATTCAACAACATATCAAAAGGATTATACATCATGACCAAGTGGGTTTCATCCCAGGTATGCAAGGATGGTTCAATATAAGAAAATCAATCAATGTAATACACCACATAAACAAACTGAAAGAAAAAAATCACATGATCATCTCTATAGATGCAGAAAAAGCATTCGACAAAATACAGCACTCTTTCCTCATAAAAACACTACAAAAGATAGGAATAGATGGAAACTTTCTGAAAATGATAAAGGGTATATATGAAAAACCCAAAGCTAACATCATTTTCAACGGTGAAATCCTAAAAGCCTTCCCTCTGAGATCGGGAACAAGACAAGGATGCCCACTATCACCACTCCTATTTAACATTGTCTTAGAAGTACTTG